>CM019745.1:9137474-9509208 GCA_009761775.1 Ficus carica | reverse complement strand
TGGGACCACTCTTTTCATTGTTATCATCTGCCACCAACATCAACGTAATACTACCGATCAAAATTTTTCTTTAAAAAAAAAACCCTCTATATATAGGAAATATCTTGTATGCGATATCGTAAATCATATAATACTTGCAACTTTTACAACTAGTTAAATTATATATTATTTTTTTTAAGAATCTTATCATATGATACTATTAAAATATTGGTATAATTTATCAAAAAAAATTAAAATATTGATAGAAAAGATAAATATCATTAAAAAAATATTTCATTTAAATTAAATTGTTGATGTAGTATAACACAAATTATTTTCGAGTGACGTATGAGAGTGGTGTGTATAGGAGTCCCTATATATATATACACACATATACGTATATATAGAGAGAGACCTTTCTAGAAACGGAGGAGCCTTGAAGGATCCCTTTTAACTTTGGTTATGGTTTGGAATGACAAGTTGCAACCAATGAAAACCAAGGGCATACCCAATCCTTTGCCTGTGAGAGAGAGAGAGAACAAAGTGGTTTTGGCCTCCTTCCCCGTCCTGCCTTATACTCCCAAAACAATGACCACACTATGTATAAATGTACCCATCCTTTTTCCCCCATTATTTTTATTATGTGTCAACTCAAAATTTATTTTTCTAGAAAAAAAAAACTCAAAATTTATTTATTTTTCCCATATATATATATATATGTAAATATATCGTAAGCGTAGCTGCATGCATAACCTAACGGTAATATCACACCTAATCCTATTAAAAGGTACAGAGTTTAAATCCCCCTCCCATGTTTAACATATATATATATATACATATATCACAAGCTTCCAATGTCTTGTCTCTTTTTTTTTTTTTTTTTCCAAAAAAAGGGCATTCCAATTGTGTTTGGTCCCTCCTTTTGTTTTCCTTAAGAAGATGGAAAAATAACAGAGTAATAAAAAGGGTTTTTAAATGAAATGAATGCGAGCACATGGATAGGGGCTGGTGGTGGCATGCATGCCACAAAGTAACAGAGAAGGTGCATTGCATTAAAACATTACAAATGGCTGGAGGCTATCTCTTTCTTTTTTAGCAATTGCAATCCCCACCCCGATCCCGACTCTATCTTTGTCTAATATCTTCTAATTCTAATTTCAGAAGATACCAAAGACAATGAAAATAAATAAATTAATAAATAAAGATAGACCATTTTCAATCATGGTGCACCCCCACTTATTATAGGACTATTTACTGCAATTGTAGGATTTGAATTCCCGGTATATATATATATATATATATTATATATATGTATATAGGACAACATATGTAATGCCATTGTGCTCCTTGTAGAATCTTCTCAAGATATCTTTTAAATCATAAGTCCTGTTTGATTCCATCAACCTCTATAAAATACGAAACCTCCCAAAATGAATTCTCGATCAACTAAATTGTCTTAAATTTTGACAATCCGTGTATTAAAATCTTAACAGATAAAGGTTTAATTTCATTCTTAATATAATTTAAATCTCAACAGAAATTATACATGATTCTCATTTGTTTTTTTCCATCCAGATTTTAATACTTAGACATGGGAAAAGATTAATCTGAGACAATTTAATAATGGAGAACTTGGTTTAAGATATTTTAAATATCAGATAATAACTAAAATAAAATTTGACAAAAGGTTTAAAAGAAATTACCCCCCATATATATATATATATATTCACAGGTAAGTTTCATATAGTTCACATGCCGAGGTGACTTAGTTAAAAATAAAGTTTTTTACTCATTATTGAAGGGAAACCATAATGAAAAGAACAAGGTGGTAGCGGTTTGTCCCTTCGGAGAGATTCTGTGACAGAAAGGTTATAGGTGTGGATTCTAACTTTGATAGGATCTAATGTACTTTTAGGAGTGAAAACTTACTTACTCTTACGGACTCTGAAAAACCGCTTTCAAACTCGAACAAAGTTTGATGGAAAGAACTGACCTTTTTTTTTTTTTTTTTTTCAAATTCTATTCTATCGAGAAAACCTAAGTGCTGGTGTAGATAGACAGCTTAGTAGCTGGTCTAATCTTTAATGTTAAACAACTTAAATTTGACCACTTTGTCCCTCCAGTAATACGCGTCGCCTGCCTTATTAGCAAAGTATTCAAAGGGTCTGAGCCATTTGGCCAACACACAATCAATGTAGAATTGGTTCAACCACAACCACAACCACAACCCAACAATGAAAATTTGGGCGAAGGCCACTACTATCAATTGTTCACAGCAAAAAGGATAAGTTTCATTGTTCAATTGCAAAAATTCCATGGTAAGGACATAAATACGCTAACGGTAGAATACAATATAAAATCGTCAGATTTTCATTAAATTTTGTCTAGTTATCATACCTTAATTTGATGATTCATAACTGTTTCCTACCGGTAAGGTAGAATACTCTCGTTCATTATTCAACGCTTAAGCCCTAAAGAAATGGGGTATTGAGTATTGATGTCCTTAAACTTGTCACCATATTTACCAACTTATCTCTTAAACTTTTAATTTTGATAGTTCATCCCTAAATTTTTTAAATTTTTATAATTTATCCCGTTTAGTTAATTTTACAACATACATATGCTTTTCGTGACTAATATGACAGAAAATTAAGTTATATAAAATATTGTAATAATTTAATAAGTCTAAAAATAAATTATTAAAACTTAAAATTTAGAAAAATAATTATTAAAAAATAAGTTTAAGACATCAGTGCTAAAGTAGCACTCAAAGAAGTTCACGGACTATAAAAAGTAACGTTAATATTTTGCTTCAATAGATAATAGCCACTAGCTGGAGCTCTGGAGACATGTCAGTTTTTTTATTTTTTATTTTTGCTAAAAGGGGGACATGTCAGTTTTGATTAAGACCAGTGTGGTCACGGAACTACAGAAATTAAGGACTCTATAAGACTCTATGAAACCATTTATTCTACCATTAAATAAGTTACCTTCAAATATAAATGAACCAGAAAAAAAAAAAAAAAAAAAAAAAAAAGTGAAGGGAGATTCTGAACTAGGAAGTAATGACGTGAGCAATGCTAATCCATAAATCTACACATTTTCTCTGTAATTTAGTCGCAGTATGTTAGGCGATCGATTGATGTGCATACAATTGTTTTTGTGTGACTTAAAAATTTATATTTCTATACATGCAATTATGTTGCCTAATCTAATGAAACGAAAGGCAAATTTCAACAAAAGTAAACTGTTGGATTACTTCTATATTGGACTTGTGCCCAGTGATCTGTGAGCATTTCAATCTTCGAAACGTCTGAACCAGTCGCTAATGGTTCTGACGAGGACTCTACTATCGTTCAAGGAAAGGGTTTTGAGGCCCTGAGCAATAGCGTCCGCGGGGGTGTACACATCACCCACTTGCCACTTTGGCTCCTGATCATGCCAAGAAGAACAGAGGAATGAGAAAAACTTTAGGATTAGTTCAACACAAATGATGCGTAGTCGATTTTATGCATATACATTACCGGTTAGGAGCTAGTTTGACAAAAAAAGTGCAGTCTAGTTTTCATTTAGAGTTGAGTACCTGTATGCATGGCGTGATATGGTTACCGCTTAATTGGACTTTTTCGAGTGTCCCACCGATCAACTCCACACGAGGCTTCAACGTTTCTTCAAGAAGATCCGTCTCGTCAATTGTGTCAAAACGGAACTTTACCTACAGCATGACAAAAATTTGGGCTGGATGATAAATAAGGCCTATCCATTTCATTGCAGTTCAGAACAAAGGGGGTATTTCACGTACAAGTAGTGTGTGCTTGATGTTGTATGAATTCTTGCAACAGTCACGATTCTCTGAGGGTGTAGGCTTGAACTCCGATATGCCTTGAGTGACCTGATAAAAAAGAACAACATTGAATTCATTGATGCATTGAGGCTATCATCCATTGAGCCTCATCAATGGTGGACTCAAGAACAGGTGCCAGAACAGTAGAAGAAGTACTAATGAGGTCTCTCAGCCATATAACAAAGACAACCAAATACCTCGTTAAAAACCGAAGGCAACTGATCAACAAATTTGGTAACGGAAATTAGAGTCTCCTGATCATTGTTCGGCATCATTGCTCCAGCTGCGTCAATTAGCACTTTCCACGCATCCCCTAGATTTGAAGTAAAAGTAACATTTGGACCATGAGAGGAAAAAGACGGGAAGATAAAAAATGAGCTCACATAGTTACGTAGTATACAACTAACAGGTGCAGAAACTGAATTTGAAAGAAGCTAATAAATAATGGTCGAGACAGTAAGTAAATTGAAAAGGAGCCAATCAAAAGTACGGTACTTTCATAAACTATAGTTAAGGAGCTACCTGAGGCGCTTCTAGCCATCGAATATACTGGAGATGCTTCTACAACCGGCATCACTTGTCTAACTAGTGGACCCAACTGCAGTACAACATTAAAACTCGGACCAATAAATCAAAACGAAGGAATAAAACATCCTTTCTCTTTGCTACTTCTAATTTAAGTCTTTCCCATTGAACAAGATCACCAAGACTTGGAGCAAATAGCAACAAGGTCCCACAAACGAAGAGTTCTCATTTCATTACTAATCACTCTAGTGACAGTTACCATAAGAAATACGCAGCTTCAGCTACACTGTCAATTTATACTAGGTTAATCGGTAGATGATAAAGAAAATGCACAATTAACTGCAGTGTAGATAAGTTGAGCATACATCTGGTTTCCGTGTGCAAACTTGAGTGTTCAAAAATCATCGAACTTAATCCTATGCTAACCTTGGTCCAGGAAAGACCAAAACCAATTAAGTCAACAAAGAAAGGGAATGGAACGACGGTGGTTTTGGCAAATGTCCATAGCTAGTCAAATACAGTAAGCCCTTTCCAATATCCTGAAGAACATTAGCATTGACCTTATTGCTCTATCCATCTTGACACAATAAAAAAATCCGGGAGTACTATGAAGACTAAAAAGGCTATCATTCACTGGTAACAGAAAGGTATTATTTCCACCAAGCCAACTAGCACTTTTAAAGGAATAAAAATGCAGCAATATACTTAATCTGCAACGAATTAGCAAAACTACAAACCTGCTCAAAGTAAGGCACCGCCTCCGTCGCTGGCCTGTTGTTGTATGAAATTATGGCATTGGCCTTAACCACAAAGACACAGTACTCCAAGTTAAACTCAGAGGAAAAACCAACACCACACAAACAAGCTTCAAGAAAAGTAAAGAGCAAAAACCAAACCTTTGGTATCTTCTCACAGAAATAGCTTCCCGTGAGCACTTGTAGCAATGCACCATTACTAACAAATTGAGAAAAAATAAAAATAAAAAATAGTATCAGTGCACACACAACTTTTTTTTCAGCTTTTCACATTTAATGAAATAAAAACTTTCACCTACCTATGGCCAACGGAAAAGAGAGGAAGCTGAGAAAGCTGGGCAGGCGTGAGATTGGCATGAGGAAGCCCTGATGCTAAGACTGAATCCAAACACACATTGAACCTCTCGTAGACTTGCTTAGCAGCGTCGGCGTGGTCAAATGTCACGTTATACGGTACTGAAATGACAACAAATCCTTCTTTCGCCAATAGTTCAATCACATAACTGAGACCCCAAAAAAAAAAAAAAAAAAAAAAAACCCACAAATGATTTCCAACGAAAACGAACCCAAAACGGAAAAAGGATTCAGGCCCAGAAAAGGGAGGACCTGTAAGTGAGTTCGGGGGCGGCTCCGAGAAACGCACCGCCGAGGAATTTGACGACGGCGCGAGGCGGAGTCCCGACAGGCGGAGGAATTACGAGGCAAGAATCCATTCGAGCGTAGATTCTAGTGTTGTTATTGGCTCTGGAATCGCGTGAAGAGCCTGCGTACCCATTCCACACCGCGGAGGAAGAAGCGCTTTTCACGGCCGTTGTTCTTTTCCCGTTAAAGCGGAGATTGGAATCGGAACGGCTGCGACGTTCGAGTAGCGTGGCGAACCGGTGATTGGTCGGTGTCTTGGTCGCATTTAAAAACGACGACGAGGATGAGGAAGAGGAGCAGGTTGCCAGTAGCTCCATAGAAATGGAAACCCAGAATTTTGATTACTGTGGTGCTGTTGTTATTTATTATAGTTTTTGGTATTGCAACGGCAGTGGAGGAAAGTGATGAAATGATTTTCTAGTCTGATTATCTGACTTGTGCCTAATTAATAAAAGATTTCGTTGAACAAAAAGTTTCTGGAATTTAACGCAAGTTCGTGGTTGAGCCACGATTACGTGAAGTTCACTTTGGCCTTAAAAATTAAAGACGGAAATTTATTATTATTATTATTATTATTTTAGCAACCAGAATTTTAATAATTGGGTTTCTTGTCGGGTTATCATTTTCTAACTGTAAGTACTAAGTAAATTATAAAATAAAATAATAAAATAAAACCGTACTAAGTATACCAGGCAAAGACAAGAGGAGAGAACAATAAATTCTCTCATTTTTTTATTTTTTTTTTAGTTTTAGGATTCAAATCTTTGGGAATTTTTTTCTTCACATAACACTATCAAAAGACTTGGAAAAAATTGAATAACTAAAATAATGTTAAAAAAATTTAATTCATATGTTTTATCATTTATGTCTGTTCATATCCATTCGATAATAACATTACACTTGTGTAACTAATATAATATTATAATTAAATATATATTTTTAATTAATTTATTATAATATTATTGGAAGGAGATAAATAAGAAACTTTCCGCTCAAAATTAAATAAGAAACAAATAATGACTCTTTGTTGCACAAGTAAACTATGTGTCCTTTTCATTTTGCAAACATAACTTATTTGTCGTTTTATCCTTAAACGACAACAAAAATTAAACTGAATGGTTGTTCTTTGCTTCGTTTTAATATAAACGACATGTATTAAAAACGACAGGAAAAACTGTATAAAACGTCAACAATAATTAGGGATATCAATTATAATCCCAACTTTTTAAATACCAACTCATATGTCATATTTTCATTGATAAGTACAATCAATTAATGTATTAATACTTGAAATATTTACCAATAAAAATATCCAATAAAAATATGACAACTCATATATCACATGTGTTGATACTCAAAATTCTTTTGAGATTAGAGTTAGTTCCTAGCATTTTTCTAATTAGAAAGGAAAATCGGTGGGTATGAAACAGTAAATTGAAAAACGACAAAATTTGAGCGACGTCAAATACTGAAACGACAAAAATGTTTTAAAAACAGAGGAAGTAAAATAGAAAACAAAAACATAGCTAAGATTAGGACTCGAATAAAATAACGTACACGTCCTTTTTCCACCTAAAGGGAAACAAATTATAAACTAAAGTAAATGTCGTTTATGACACAAACGACAGTAACTGTAATAGAAACTAATTGTCGTTTTGTTGCCGACGACATCAATTCGTTTACTGTGACAGCGAGATTTAAATGATATATCTTTAGCCACAAAAAAAAATGACATATTGAATATTGAACGACAACAAATATAGGACAACAGCGAGGAACCAAAAACGGCGTAAAAAATAAAAAACGACAATAACGCATAAAGCGACCAAATAAAAAGGAAAAATGAGAACGACAACAATTGAACAAACGACAAGAGTATTGAGAGGACAACAGATGGTCAAAATGGCAGCAATTTAAAAAGCACGATAAGAAAGGAGAATAAGTGGTCAAAACGACAAAAGTAAACAAGACTTAAAATAACTAAAATCAGCTATTAAAAAAAAAAAAAAAAAAAAGCAAATAACAGCTAAACTATTTCAGCAAGTGACGACAAGTCGACAATGCTGTAGGACCAAGCAAAACATTGCGTAGCAGCATTTATTTTTTCTTCATCAACATTTCAATTCGCTATACCATTTTCCATAACTAGAAACAAATCTGCACACCCATGATCGTTTAAACCAGACAGTCGACACCATTTTCAACTTGTAATATAAATGGAAATTAATTCAAATTGCAAATAAAAACTGGGATGTTCTCAAGAATTACAAGATGTGAATCATAGAGAGTTGAGGAACCACATAAATGTTGCACTAAACATACATGTATTCACCACCACGAACAGCATTTGCAGCACCCTTCCTCTCTTCCTCAGCCTCCCTCTCTCTCTCCTTCCAGCTCTCGTACTCATGATCGTCGGTTTGCAACTCGTGTCGACATATCGGACAAGAATTGTGCTCATCCTGCCATTCATTCATAAGTCACAAAATCAAATTCAAGTTGAACAACAACAACAACAACAACAACTGATTAGAAAAATCCACAAATCAAATTTCTTTTCTGTTTTACTTTTTAAGTGGAATTACCAGCCAGGGCTTTAGACAAGGAGGATGGAAAGTGTGCTTGCAAGGCAACTCTTGCATCTCATCGTTCACAACCAAGTTCTCTTTACAAATAGCGCATTCCGCATCTTTACTGAGCGTTGCCAGTACTTCCTCTGTAATGGTGATGATGGGAAGATTGGCCACAACTTCTTTACTCGCCGGCGGGACTTTCGGGGGTCCTCTTTCATCCTCCATTATCTTTTTTTCCACCAAAAAAAAAAAAAACACACATTCACTCATACACTTTACACCAACACAGAAGCAGTACAAACTAAACCATTTGTAACCAAAAAGAAAAAGTGGTAAGGAACTACCGGAATAAGAAGATCGTCAACGTTTTCGATGAGTGATTGAATCAAGTTGGCAGCGCTCCGCGAGGCGTCCTCATTCTCCGCCGCAGCTCGAGAAGACGACTCGGCGGCTAAGAGCGTGGCGGCGGCATTCAAGAGGTTTGTCTGCACCAGCCATTGGGGCTGTGGTGGCTCCATATCCACAGTTAGATGCCCCTCAAACAGATATCCTAAAATTTCATTCATCTAATTATTTCTTAGACAATTGGGCATATCACAAAATTAAAGAACCTCAATCAAATGAATTTCAGCGAAACCTTGGTAAGGCAACATCTAATTCTATTCACAAAATTGAAGAGTGCAAGAATTTGAAATTAGGTTTTAAAAATTCATATTTTCAAGACAGAAAATAAGGAACCTGAGTTGGTGGGTTGGGTGGGAATATCATCATCTTGATGCAAAAAATCCTTGGCCTGAGCAATGCAAGACTGCAGATGAGACTTCTCCGATGCGTCGGAGACCAGCCCATCAGCCTGCTCGAATAGGCCCAGCCCGGCGTGCCAGAATCCCGGCGACGTGTACCTCGTCTTTAATACCGTCGCCACTCGGCAAATAACAGTAAAGAACTGAATAAACGGACATGCATATACATACATATATATTTAAAATATATATATATATATATATATATGTATGTTATTGAATTAGAGAATTTAGAGAAAAATTAGAAGAAGAATAAAAATAAAAATAAAATAAAAATAAAAAGGAAGGGGAAGAAAAGAGAAGTGGGGTGGGTACCAATTTGCGAAGGGAAGGGGAAGAAGAGGGGTAACGGAGGAGGAGGAGAGATTTCAGGGAGGAGACGGCGTCCTCGAACTTGAGTTTCTTGGACAGATCTCTCTGCAGTTCCTCCAATTGTTGCCTCAAACCACTTTCATCGGTTTCCATCTTCTTCTGTTCTTTATTTCTACGTCGCTTCGATTCTGAATGTGGGTTTGGTTTTTTTTTTTTTTTAGATATAGTTGTGGTTTTGGGAAATTTTTTTTTTTTTTCTTTTCTTGGACGGGGGGTCACCGCCGATACAAAGTTTCGGTGGGGCGGCTGGGCTGGGGAATTATACAGTGTGACACGCTCTTTTGTAAGCCTCTTGTTAACCCTTGACTGCCTACCCTAACTCCCCTCCAATTATATGAAGCCACGTCAACAAATTTATGAGAATTTTATTTATTTTTTTCTTTTTTAGTCCAAGTTTGATTGAAAAATAAAACTTAACGACAATATTTCAAAAGAAAACCTTGACGATAATTATGAATTCATCTATAAAAAATTAAAATAAAAATAGTAGAATTCAAATCCCTATTTTTAAATTTGATAAAAAAAGGAAAAATCTAGTCTACACAGATTTAACTCATATGCTCTGACACAGATTTAGCTCTTATACCGCAGTCCAGTTCACGCATCTTCTGCAGAGTATCAGAAAATCCCTATGAGCTAACTTTCCAATTTGACGGCAAAGAGCAAGAAACGACATGCTATTTTTATGTCATAGAAAGCAGCATTTAGTTTAAACAACATGTCGTTTTATGACTCCTCCATCATACGACAACAAACGCCATGTCGCTTACATTCAATCAATAAAAAGAAAACACTTTAATATTCTTCTCCATTCCAAAGTATAGTTCAACAGCAACTACAAAAAAATTTGTAAAACAGCTTGAAACTGTTCCCTTTTTTTTTCCCCCCTCTTTGGGAACTTTGCTTGAAACTAATTAAAAGATCACTAGTAACCTCATTATATAACAATTGCTTTATTTTAGGAAAAAGGCAATAAATATTTTAAAATGCATAATTTGAATGAAATTTATAGAACAATTCTATCATTTCTACTGATTATAATAATCCTCAAAGCTTTCTTTCATTTTTTTTTTCCATACAAGTAAAAAAAAAAAATCAATACATATAGAATAGACAACAACAAAGAACAAAACTTTGTTCTAACATGTCAACAATCAGTCCCACTAAAATCAGTCAAACTACATGCCAATTTCAATTGGCAACTTTTTTTGCTTCAAACAAATCCAAATAAGACTCTATAAGACATATGCTAAAAGAATATCATCTGAAAAGAGCAATACAAGGAAGAAAAAAAAAAATTAATGCACTCATAAATCTTTCCTGAATCCTTATTCTAAAATCATTTTTGTACTTGTCAAACAGAAACTTCAATCCTTGGCTCAAACGAGAATGCAGACATGAACTCTATAGCTTTCCCATCTTCACAACACTTGGGCAACTCAGTCCACTCATTGGCCACCAAATCGCACAGAACATAGCTGAAGAACTCGGCCGAGTTCAAGCAGATCAAAATCCGGACCCCGGCCCCAACACAGTTTATGTCCACCTTCTTGCCATACCACTCATTCGACATCGCCGGTGGCATTACCGCGATTTGGCACCAAACCAGCGAATCCTCGTCGTACCACCACACGCGCAGGCTGGCGCTCTCGAAGAATTCTGATAGCAGCACGACTAGCATCCTCCCTCCACACTCCACCACATCGATGGAGTACTCGGAGAACACGGGCAGCAGCCTGGGGTACTCGGTGAAGCTCTTGCAGGTGAGATTGCAGGCCACAACCTTCCCTGTGGAGCTAAGGAAATACACAATCTCCTCGCCGCCTTTGCTGGTTATGACCGATGAGTATTGCTTTCCAGGGCTTCTCTGCATATTGGTGGCCACCACATTCCCTGATTTACTAAGGAAGTACACGGCATTGTCGTCATTCGAATCGAATTCCATAGAGTTGTTGGCAACAATCTTTCTCTGCAATGCAGTCTCTTCTTCCCAGCAATTAGTATTGGAATTATAAACTCTGAAAGAGAGATTCGGAATCTCACCAAAGACTAAGGCCAGCTTGTGAGAGCTGCAATGGAGGCTTGAAGAGGATTTCATTACAATGGCATGAAGAGGGAGATTCTGTGTGGATGAATCAATTGAAGGGACTTCATTACATGAACCTGTCACCGGGTTGCAGACGATGAAGTTTCCGAACAAATTGCGGAAACAGATCAATCCGCCGGAGGCTGCAACCGGCATGGAATTGTAATTAGAGGTGTTGTGAAGCAGGGTTGGGTGATTGAGCCTCTTCCAGTTTCTATCAGCAGAGTCAAAGACCACCATTCTGTTGAGATTGGGATCAACCATGAAGAACCACGGATCCCGGGAGGGAATGGCGGCGCAGGCGAGCTTGAAGCTCGCGGAGTCCGCTATCGATTTCCATCTCTTGCAGACCGAAGTTAGGCGGAAGAATGTCGAGGTTGGCAGCCATGAAAGGACCATTTCTAGGACATCTTGGTTAAGGTCTTCCATAGGGAAGCCACTGAAAATGGAGTTCTCCATTTCTTTTGCCTTTCTCTTCCGAATGGTCACTAGAGCCGGGACATCATCTTTGTGCTCCATCAGATAAAGATCAGTGAGGAAAAAACTGCCAGAAACAATGGGATAATTTTGTTACTTAAAAGAAAGAAGGGGAAAAAAAAAACCTTAAAAAATGCTTTGAAAATCACCAGGACGCGATGCCAGTTGTCTAGAACTAAAAACAAATTTTGGGTCATAAAAAAGAAAGGATTTTTAGGAACAACAATTAAACAAAAACCAGCGGCAAGTGAAGAGAAAACCCCATTATGCAACAGGCAAATAGGAAAAGCAAAAAAAAAATAAAAAATAAAAAATTGACGAAAGAGAAAACAAAAACTTAGAAAGAGGATAAGAAAGGAAAAGAAAATGAGAAAAAGAGAAGAAGATTGAAGAGGAAAGATACCTGAAGGTGTGGAGAAAGAATGAGAGGAGGACAAGTGAGGGAGTGAGAGTAGTGGTGGTGGGTAAAAGGACAAAGGCTTTGGGTGGTTCAACTTCAAGTGGGTTTTTAGTTTTTAGGGGAAAAAAAAAAATGGGAAAGAGAGAGAGAGTAGGGACAGACAGCACAGTCCAAGTAGAGATTATAAATTGACAAGGCAGGCGAGCCATGGAGGAACCACGCTGGGAAGCTTCCTACCAAGCTCTTTTTGTTGTTGGCGTTGACACTTTTTTTTTTTTTTTCCCTCTCTTTCTTTCTTTTGTTGCTTTAGAGACTAGAGTACACGGCACACACGAGGGGCTTACTCTTTATTTATGCGGCATTTTAGTAAAGAGGAAAAAAAAAAGCGTATATATATTTGTGTATAAATATGTGTGTGTGAATGTGTAGTTTATATATATACATATATGTTACATATAATATACTTGTTGATGCTAAAAATTCAAAGACTGGGAGAGTAGTTGACTCTTGTCTCACCTTCTAGTAATCTTCTTCGCTACTACACTAGGCTTTGGATTCCAAAAGCCCAAAGCAAAGGGGAAAAAAATTGTTAAATTTAACTTTAGTCATCTTTTTGTAATATGCATGAAAGAAAGAGAAAGGGGAAATTGGGTTTCAAAGACAACCAACCCCACGCCACACCATGAGAGCATTTACCCTCTCTCTCTCTCTCTCTCTCAACATGTCAAAGGGGCTTTTTTTTTTTGTTTTTTTTTTTTTTTTTTTTTTTTTTGCTGACCTTATTATAAAAGTAAAAGCAATGCCTCGTTAAGGAATCACATTCCTCTCTCTCTCTCTCTAACAAAACAAAAGTCAATGCCCCAGAATCTTGGCTCACTAAGCTAAGCATTTCTCAAAGACAACAAAAAAAACAATAGATAAAATATATGTATTTACACAGAGAACAAAAGCCGCTAATTACGATCTGTTTGATATTTTAATAGTGTTAATGTTGAAAAACAAGAGAGAAGAAACAACTACTTTGCGGTGTCTCCTTTGGTTGTGATGAGAATGAAGAGGAGAGATGCTCCAAGACACGAGTGCAGAGATCTCGATGCCATGCAAAAAATTAATAAATTAAATAAATAAATAAAAACTAAATAATATCATAGTATTTCTTAATGGCTCGGGTCTCCAAGAACGTCTTTCTTCAGACTTTTGTCTTCTCCCCCCATGTAAACGAGAATGCCCGTGTTCTCACTTTCCAACGAGTAAAAGAAAAAGATGAAATTCAAAAGGAAAACCAAAACCAAAAAAATCATTGTGGATTTACATTATTGTCTGATTATTCCTCTCTTGGGGTGTAAAAAGTTTCATGGAGAGAAATGGTGGTTTCTTTTTTTATTATTTGTATTCTTTACGATGGTCACTCTTATTTTGTTATAATGTTATTATTTTGTTATAATGTTATAATTCCGGCTTAATGCTATCTTATTTTGTTATAATGTCATTATTTTGTTATAATGTTATAATTCCGGCTTAATAAGCATTAAGCAGGACTCTACGGTTCAAAACAGTGTTTTACCGAAAAGGAAGTTTTTTAATTTCCATAAAATTAGTACAAGGGACAAATGAGATTTACAATTAACTAGAGACAGATTCAGCAACACAATCAATAGAGCATATAGGAATTCCCTACTCATAATGATTCCTTGAATTGCATTCTTGTCATCTGAATAAAATAAAGTTTCACGATCCAAATAACTAAATGCTAAGTAGAATCTGAGATTTCTGCAAATAATGAAATCCCAGACAAAAATTCCCAACTCAACCTTTCCTTTTCTTTGATGATGGGAGTGTTAAAAAATAAAATAAAATTATGAATAAATCACAAGTGAGAGGAGGACCCTTATTTTTTTTTTTTTTTTTTTTTGTTTTTTGTTTTTTTTTTTTAATATATAAGAGAGGACCCTAATTAAATTAATTATGAACTATCATCCATTATTTCTACACTCTTGACTCCATTCCCTTCCTGAAAGTTAGTGTCCCGCTTCAAGTCCAAGTTGTGCAAAGCAGAATCTGGATTATGGACATGCTTGACTTGTAGAGCACTTTCATCTTCATGAGCGTGGCCATTTTCGTAAATCTCAACGTCCTTAGAAAGAGATGATCTAGATTCACCGTTGACATTATGTGTATCCTCGGAAACTTCTTGTGTAGCTTCCCTATCCTTCTTCAAGCAAGGTGAAAAATCGTCCATAACAGCCTCGCATGACTGGTGATTAGTCACATCCACGTTAGCTCCGTTGGGACCGTCAGGACCATTTGAAATTGAAGGACGTGATCCGAAAATGTTGATATTCGTATCCTCTTGTTCTTGTCCTGAAGCTCCAGGGCTCATGCTAAAGCACAACTCTCTTTCACCGTTTGAAGCCTCCTCTGCAACAGATGGTATTGATTCAAGAACAGCCCCGTCATTGTGTTTGTGATGTTCTCTAACGGCTTCGGAGTTGATGCAAATCAGCGACCCTTTCTGATCGGTCTCCAGGCACACACTACCATCAGATGACTCAGATTCACCGTGGGGAGAGCATTCAACTTGTTCATTTGGGCTATGATCTACTTCACCGTTGACCATCTTTTGCTCCTCCTTTGGAGGTTCAAGAGCTCGAAGACATGAAGGCCTAGCCTTAATCCTGCCAATAAACAGCAAAGGTAGATCATTTTTGATTTTTCAACCGTGAAAAATATAAATGAAAATAGATGTATATGGGCATATAACTGTTCAAAGTTCGAACCCACAACAGCAGCAATAAGCACAAATTCCTGTCAGAAATATACCTACAAGCTAATAAGACTTAAACAATTTGATAGACACATGAAAATAAAATGCATACGAAGGAAGACAACAGTTGGCATCAAACGCACCTATTGTATAAAAGCATATATGCTCCTTGAGAAAGTACCTCTTCCAATTCAACTCTCGTAACCTGAGAAACGTCAAATTGTCATAACCCAAATAAGACAGATGCCTCGAGAATGTCATAGAAAAAAGAAAATCAGACAAGTAAATAGTATAAGCCTGAATTCTGATGTATTGATCTCTATGGTCTAGGCTAATCACTAAATTCTTGCACACAGTTTATCTGCATGTGCACACGCATGCGGGGGAGAGAGAGAAAGTACCTACCTTACAATCATCTAGTTTATACCAATTTCCGCAAAGATCCTTGGTATAGCAGATATAATGACCAAAAAATGATGCATTAAGCATATCCACGTGGACGACAACTGCATAAAGCGTGTACTCATCCGTACCATCTCCTTCATCACTCATATAAGGGCTAAGATCTAGAGTCTCGGGGAAAGTTACTCTTTTATTGAGCTTCCCAAACCTCCCACTCTGCAAGTATTGGCCATTTAGCAATGTTGGATATGGCAGAAGGAAATCATAACCACAGGGGGAAAAAAAAAACAGAGAGATCACAATAAAGAATCTAGATCTACATGCATTTTCACGTCAGTTCCTTAAAATACAAACCTACTTCATATTTAAGGAGCTGATTGAGCTAGAGGGCATCAATTTCTTTCCTATAGGCCATAGCACTATTGTCAATGACAAAGGCTAAATGATATCCAATATTGGAATATACATAATCTCAACCCAAATCATTAGCTATGCATATATTTTGTATAAATAAAAGCCTGTCCCTAATATAGGAGCTTAAAATAATTTAAAGTTCTTGAAAAGTTTTAACTTTTTTTTGGACTTGGTCTGCTTTCATTTGTTAAAAAAGAGAGAAGGGGGGGGGGGGGGGGAGGGGGGATGGGGTGTGTTGTGTGTGAAATTACACAAGTATAGCTTAACCTGAAATCTTTTCAATGCAATTGTTAATATATTTGGAGCCCGTTTAACAGTAAGACGCTTCCAAGCCTTAACATAGTCATTGCACCTGAGAAAAATAGTCATTCGTGTAAAATTAAAAGGATATCAAACAAGTAATAGCATAAGGAGACCATACACTGATCGAACCCACAATGATACATAATTCCACCAGTCACAACCATACCCGTCACACTTGTACATGTTATCTCCGTGGAGCCACTCCTTGACTGTAAATTGGTCAAGGCATTCCTCCAGTGATGCAGCCTCTCCATGTATTTCAACAGTCAGATCCATCATATTTTCGTACTGATTTGATATATTGTCACATTTTGTACATATTACCTGGAAGATAATGAAGGCCAGAAAGATTTAGAGGGTAAAAAAACAAGGAAAATGAACAGGGCCTCCAAAGAAAATATCATTAGACAAGTTCCATTAGACCCAACAACAAAGGTAAGACGAGAAATGTGAAACACAATGAGCACCCAGATATTTAATAAAACTAACTCCAAAAATATTTCACTACTTCTCCACCCTCTTTTCTCTTTTTCTTCTAAGTCAGGCTGACTACATGCCAGTGTAGTTCATTAAAAACAGCATGCTCAAAACAGAAAAGAAGAGAATTTGCATTACAAAAAGTGAACACTTTACTGTAAGACAACCTGAGATTGAAGTTGACCACCGAATATATGTTGGATAATAGTTGTCTCTTGTGAGCTAGGAGGGACAGCTTTTTCACCACCAAATTCATCAAGGCAGACTGATTGCATTGTATCAATGGCAAACCTACAAGGACAAAAGAAGAGAGTCAGCTTTTAGAAAATTATAAATGATAAGCTTAATATAAAGGAAATATCAGAAACCTCATAAACTCATGCGCATCCTCCTGTCTTCCATATCCAAGATTACCACCAATATTAGGCAACCTAGAGATAATATTAGTTGGAGAAAAGGGCTGTAAACTTTGACTACATCTTTCAAGATGTGTCTGGAATTCACAAAGGAAACACCAATCACTTCGAATGCCTGAAAAATTAAATAAGATCAACCACAAGGATAAGAACTTTGATTAGAGAAGTGCAACCAGAGAAAAAGAGTATATGTTTTGGTTTAAGACTTTACATTCTGTTCGATGGCCTTTCTCTAACAAGTACGCAACAAGCGGCCGTGTGGATGCAAGACATTGTAGAACCACGTTAGCAAAGCAACTGCATACACCAAAGAACAAAAACAAGAGCAGAGTTTTTAGAGGAGAAATACTACACATACTGCACGCCTGGTAGATTTGCTAGTATGTATTAATTGCAGAGTTGAGAAGGAATTTACGAGCAAAAGCACAAAAATATTGTTACTAACAAGGCGAAATATGGTAAACAATTACCTGTTTCCACAATTTAAAAGTCCACAAGGAGGGAATCCTGGCTTATCCCAGTTGAAAAGTTTCACAAATTCATCATACGGAAAGAGAATCTGAACAATACAGATGCTTTAATTATCAATTTCTCTGTTAAGAACTATCAAGTACATATACTTCTATTAACACAAACAAAAAATAAGCTTACATCTTTAGGCTGCTTGATGTTGATAGGTTTAGATACTCCACTAGCTGGAATCAGTGCAATTCCAGAAAATGTTTTACCCCCACCAGCAGAGGGATTGAATTGGGAATTGCTCGATGCATTTTGAGCTGAGCCAACACCACCAGATGATTGGCTAACCTTGCAATCTTTATTGTGCCCAGATTTCCAGTGCTTCTGTTGACACTTCTGCGAGCTGGAAGAAAGAATAACATCAAAGATTCACATGAATATGCATGAGAATACAATACAGATAAGAAAGCTAAAGTCTAAGAATTGTACAGGAAACAGAGCTACAAGGTCAAGACAAACGGTGCACATGAAAAGCAAAGCCATAAACGATTACCAGAAGAAACCCAGACACTGAACTAGCCATATTCCGTTACCTAAGTCCAACAAAAGGTCCTTTACAGTGCACACATTGCCAGAGAAATCAACTTAGTGAAAAAATATAAATATAAATAAACAAATATATGTACATATATAACTCTCGTTACGTACGTACAAAGAAGTTAAATTTCCGTTTTCAGTATCAGTATCAATAAAAGCCAAGAAATATTTAAATTCCAAGAAATCTCCAAGCCCAAAACAAAAATAAAAACAGGTACATACAATGTCTGTATTCCTAATAAGCCATTGGACAGTTATTGAAACGAACCAAAATTACCATAATCGCTGAAAAAGATATTAAAACTCCAAAATAAAGGCAACCCATTTGCCAATAAAGCACCAGAAAAAAAGCAATTTAATAAAAAAAAAATTTCTACCAAAAAAAACAAAAAGAAGAAGTTACCAGTATCGGACGGCTTTGCAACGAGAGCACTGCTTAGGGCCGGAGCCGCCGCAGACGGCGCAGGAGAGATTGTCGACGAGAAGGCCGGGCATTGGGGACCGATCGGAATGGGGTCCGTCGAAGTGGCGTCGACTTCGAAGTACTTCGACGCCGTGTTCTTGACGAGGTGAAGCACTCCGACGGCGATAAAGAAGACGGTAAAAATGAATTGAAGGAACCAATTCAGATCCAAGGTTACTCCCGCGACATGCATCTACACCTCCCCCGAGTTGATCGCCGATTCCTCAACGATCCAAGGCCTTCTCATCGATAATCGACACACTTGCCAGCCAAATCCAAATTGGGGCTATTTTGAGGTTCCAATTACTGGGGACTAACCGAAAATAAAAAGGTTGAATTTTTAGGGTTTAAATCAATGATTATGGGAAGGGATTGTAGTAGAATAAGGACAAAAGAATAAACTTTCTAGAATTGGAGTCAGGGTTGTAATTTAAACGAGCAAAATTTGGCGTGGGTGAAGAAGAAACGGGTAAAATAAATAAATGGAATATTCTGATTTAGGAACTATAATAATAAACATATAAAATTGTAAGCAAGTAATAAAATCCCTCTCTGTTCCTTTTTCCCTGCCACAAGGAAAGGCATAGATTTTTGCGTGAGACACTGAAAAACTGTTCTTTTCATTTTATTTTGCTCCAAATTTCATTTACTTATTAATTTGCTGTTCTTGATTTTTTACTAGTTATTTAATTTATTTTAATTTATTCAAGGTAGTTCTTTATTTTACATTTTTATTTTTTTGAAAACTTATTTTTGATTTATTCTGTATTTTTTTAATTAATATGATATGATTAATGATAAGGGACATTTATTGTAAAAATATTTATTTTAGAAAATTCTTTTTTGAGTTTTTTTTTTTAAATTAGTTTTTCACTAGTACAGCCTGCCAATCAAGTTTAACTATAGTTAGCTAAAATTAGTTTTGCCTTTTCTTATTTTCAATTTCTTCAAAGGTTTGGGCTTCTTACCCGAAAAGAAATTGATTTTTTTGTTTTTATTTTTTTTAATAAAATATTTTTGCCTGTGTGGAATCCTGCCAATGAGAGGATCCGGCCTAAGGGACATGGGGACTTTCTAGTCCACGTGGGAATATCCTATTCGTTTTTTATGAACTGTTGGAAACTTGCCTTTTCTTTTCTTTTTTCTTTTTACCCTTGACGTTTTTATTTTATTTTATTTTATTATATTTTATATTTTACTGCCCGTACTTGTCCTTTTAGCTTCTTCTTCTTCTTTTTTTTTTTTTTTTTTTTTTTTTTCCTGTGAACTTGCCGTAGTACGCTAGGTCCATATGTTTCTTTTTCTTTTTTTTTTTTTCCCGAACGATCTTTTTTGAGTTTTTTTTTTTTTAACAGAGAAAATGGTAGATTTATGAGTAAGGTGCAATTATAACACAATAAAAATATAATAGGGTACGTCATAAGTCTGAAAAGATTTAATTTATAAAAGCTTCATTCAAAGACCAATAGAAAACATCGAAAAAAGAACAACGAGACAACCCAACAAATCAACAGCAAAGCAGCGAGAAACCCAAATCCAATAAAACTAAGCTTGCCTTTGTTTAGGATGTTAGAAATGAAATTTCTAAGTTAAAATTAATTAATTTTTTAAAATTAATTATAATTTTTATTGATTTTTTTATAAAAAATTAAAATAAAAATTAAAATAAAAAAATATAGTTTAATTAAAATTGAATTTTAAAAGATTAAACAAAGCATAAATAGCAAAATTAAAGATGGACAGAGATCCAAGGGATCTCATCAGAGGCGATGAGAGAGCCCAGTGAGCTAACATATATATGAGCTATAAAACATTTTCAGATCTCCAAATCCAAACAAAAGAACAAGGGAGGAAAACTATACGCAAATCCAGTCTCTAACCGTACCTCAAATTCTCAAAGGTTTTGTGGAAATCTTGTAAATAAGTTATGCAAATATGACTTTTGCAGTAAGGTTTGTTTAGTCTGTCAACAACAGACGTTGGCATCTGACATTGCACAGCTTAGAATCGACATTGGATACATGGGGCGACATTTCAGTTTAACTCTAATTTAATTATATTTTTTTATTTTATTTTTTTTTGTAAAAAAATCAACAAAATTTATAATTAATTTTTAAAAAAATCAGTCAACTCTAACATAAAAATTTCATTTTCAACCGACGAACCAAACGCAGGCTAATACTTGAACAAGTTTTAGTTATCAAAGACATTAATGTTTATGTGCTTTCTTAAACATTATAAGATTATTGCTTTTATTTTTTTCCCCCCTTAAATTACCCGGCTTCAAAACGGCAAAATCATAAGAAAATGATACAAAATCATACAAAAAAAAAAAGAAGAAGAAGAGGCTTCAAAACGGAAAAATCATAAGAAAATGATACAAAACCATACAAAAAAAAAAAAAAGGGAAGAAGAGACAAATTTTTAATTTACCTCTTTTTGTTTATTATTAAACTGTACTTTTTCATTTTAGTTTTTGTCTTCTTCTTAAAAGTCAACAAAAATTATAACTAGTTTTTAAAAAATCGACAACTTCAACTAAAAAATTTCATCTACAACCGGCGAATCAAATGCAAGTTAAATTTTTCTCATTAGTCAAATAACTTTTTTTTTCCCCAGGTTAAGGCTAAGTGTTGTATTACATGAGTTAAAGAGCCGGTTTATTGATTAATGATATTGATGATGAGATAAAAGTGGAAACCAAACACAAGTTAAATTCCCCCCCCCCCCCGCCCGGGTTAAGGCTAAGTGTTGTATTACATGAGTTAAAGAGCCGGTTTATTGATTAATGATATTGATGATGAGATAAAAGTGGACTTGTAATAACCCTTCCTTAGACCTACCATTCCTACATGAGTAATACTAGGGATACCAGTTCTAATCCCAATTTTTTGAGTATCAACTCATATGTCATATTTTCATTGGTAAATGCAACAAATTGATGTAGCAATACTTTAAACACTTATCAATAAAAAGCTGTCAACTCATATGCCACATAGGTTGGTATTCAAAAGTTAGTATTATTGTTGGTGTTCCTAACATTTTTTTTCCTACATAATGAGAATTTGTGCATTGTAAAGAAACTTGTGTATAAAAATAGAACGATAAATATGAACCGGGTCAAATGGACCGATCCGTGACATGCCTTCTTAATATGCAACCCGTCCTAGCCCTACATTACATGCAGGTTGGGCCTAGGTCTATGGCCCCTGTGTCGAGGTGGATCGGATTGATCTGCATAGTGTCTTTTTAAGGGCCCGTTTGGAATCACGTTTCAAGATAGTGTTTCGGAGGTTGAAAATGATTTAAGTTTTGGATATGTATATTTGGTGAAAATGAACTGTTTAGAGTAAAATGATAAAGTTATAGATTTTTAAAGTTTAAGTTTTTTGAAAATATTTGGAAAAGTAAATAATAAAATTGAAGAAAAATGACCAAAAAAAAAAAAAAAAAAAATTGGAAAAGTGTTTTCCAACCTGATCTCAAACGGGCCTAAGAGTTTTAAACTATTTTACAAGTAAAATATAAGATCAGGGTTGGTCAACCTTTGTTTTTACCAAATAGGGCTGACCTATCCTGATTTTCCCTCTATTTCCGTTGGGCCAAGCAGCCTATATTTACATCTCCAGAGAAGAGAACAACATCCCCTACTGTATCATTATCATCCAATCGACAAGATAACTCAAAGCCGACATACTAATAGTGGCTTTGGGCAGGTGAGATATCCATAATTATACACTGCATTTAACAAGGAAGATACACCATGCAACCAAATATGTTGACATTTGAGAACGAGGCATGCGATGACAGTGCCACCTTAGGCAAATTATGACAAGACATAATGCATTCAAGTGCTCACATGACATGCCCAAATTTAAAAAAAATAAAAAAAATATATATATAGATATATATATATATATATATATATACCTTTTCTAATTAAGGTGATAAAGTATTGCATCATTAACTCCTCCCTTGTGCGGCAACGTTCCCTTTCAAAAGCTATTGCACTTTGGCCTTGCCTAACATACTTTGAAAACTTTGGTGTGGTCGTTTGTCAAGTAAATTAGGTAATAGTCTCCTTTAAAACTTGCTTCTTTAGTTTTGTATCCTTCTTTTAGGATTTGGTCTATCTTAAGTTGACATTGATGAGAGAAAATAATGATAAAAATCTTATAATCACGACCCTTTTATAAGGGGCATTTCTTTAGATTCTGGGTTATAATTACTCTCATTAAAGGGGTACAAAGATTTATCCCCTTTTCATTTCTCTGTCTTTTCTTTTTTTCTTTCTTGAAAAAAAAAATTTTTGGTTTTGTCGGGGGATTGTGGGCTTGTATGGGCCTTACGTGGGATGAGTCAGGTCACACGAGACCTAAGGCATGCCGCGTGGGTAATAGACTGGTCCGTTTTGATATGGCACATATTTACAATCTAATTGTATATCTATATAAAAAGACAGAATTCTAAGTCTATAGTAGGATCACCATTTCAATTTAAAATTTCTACACTTAAATGCAAATGTGTGTATCGTTGGTATGAAACATTCAAGAAGTTTCATTATTCAATACAATTCAACTTAAATTCAATTTTTAAAAATTCTTATCACGTACATTTTTTTACCTTTACACTATTTAAAGGATATGTTTAACAAAACTATCCAAACATGTATTCTATTTGAATACGCTATTTAAATTCCCTATATTTATATTCATAAATTCAAATTGATGGTAAAATTCTGAAAAATTCATGTACAATTTATGATCCAAAAAGTTATAGAGGTGAGTAAAGGAGTCAGCCTTATGTTTCTAACTCTCCAAAAAAGATCCAGAAGCCCAGTCTAATGGCCCATAATGACCCACCAAAATTGTTGGGCTTTTTAGAAGGATTCTTTTGAGTCAAGACAAGAATTTGGGCTCGACCCAACACAGATGTTCCCAAAATTTCTCAATATCTAGCAGCTATCCCCTTCTCGGATGAACTCGACAAGGCACCAGCACCCATAATGGCTGTAAAATTAATAAAATTATAGACACAAAAAAGTAAAACAAAAAAAAAAAAAAAACTTTAGGACAAGTAATCAGAATTTAAAATCTATGATTCCTTAAACTGGGTAACTCTTTTTAGATGATTTAAGCATAGTTTTCATATGAAAGTGGAAGGAATCAAACCCATATGAGAGCTACATAAAAAAATAAAAAATAAATAAAAACTAATTTTTGGCTCCTTTCCGCCCTTTCCTTCGATAGTGCTCCATTCTGTATACATTTATATATATATACATACATATATATATATATACACACTATACTATACTAGTCATTACTCGTTACAATAGAACAATTTGCCCCATTGATTCCATAGAAGGGACCTCACCCTCTCTACCTTTTTATTTATTTATTTATAATGATAATAATAATATAAAATAAACTAAGTGTGTATTATTACTAAACAGCTAAGCCCAATTCAAAAAACCACGTGCCAACCCTAAAAGTTAATTGGATTAAGAAAATGCATGGTAGTTGGAACAGATTCAAAAAAAGTTTTTTTCTTCATGGAAAAAGAAAATCCCCAAAAAGGTTAACTCCATGGAGTAATGAACAGAAGCGTTTGTTCCCTCATGATTAGGAACTAAAAAAATAGGGAAAAAAAAAGACTTTTTGTAAATGGCATCGGAAAACACAAAACTACCGGGCTTACGTGAAATGAAGTGACATGCAATACTGTGTTTATGCAAATAAATTTACTTGGAGGGTGGGGTACTAACCAAGAAAACCCGGAGTGGTGCTTTCCACTACTATAACTTGTGTGGTGTGGTCCTTGCCAAATTGCCATTCTTCAACCCCAAAGCCTCTCTTTTGTGTATATCACAATTACCAGCAGCCGTGTAATGGAGTGGTAAAACTGCTCGTTTTCTCGATGAGATTTTAGATATAAATCTGTCTTGTTGCGATGGACATACAAATGATTTATTTTGTAACTTCTTTAGAATTATTTGGATATAATTTTTTTTCCTCTCTCTCTTTGTAATCCCTCTTATATTTTACCAAAACAAAGACACTTTCAAAACTCGAAGCAGCTTTGTACCTACTTTTTATTAGGTAATAAATAGTATCATTCAAAACCAATTATAACCACCAATAGTCAATACAATGCACAATCCTTAAAAAAACGTTATAAGCAAAATATGCTAAACAAGCTCTTTAAGTTCGGCAATAAACTTTGTATACAAGAAATTGCATTTCCATAGTGGAAAATTACTAGGTTTTGTAGTTTAAAAAAAAAACACACACACACACATTTCTAGGACAATATCGGTTCTTATTTTCATACATTCTTTTTCTGAAATACAAAAATTAACTCAAATTTAAGTCCAATAAGTAATAAATTAGAGTGCAACATAACAAAATATGGTCTAGTTTCTAATTTTCCAGCAAATGATTAGTAAATGAAAACTCAAAAGTCTGACCTAACAAAATCTAAATAAATTGTTTTTTTTTTTTTTTTGTAAGAAAAAATCTCAATAAATTGTTGACAACAACATATGCTCTCTCTCTCTCTCTCTCTCTCTCTCTATCTATCCAAGAAACTTGAGAAATTTCTTTTAAATCAAGAGACAAAGGAGGTCTATGACTATGAGTGTATAGAGCCAGAGGCTGGGCCAACTTTGTCGGGTAATTGTGTGTATATATGTGTGATTCCATTGGTTGAAATACAATCCAAGTTTATTTATTTATTTATTTATTTTGAAGAGAATATAATCCAAGGTTGGTTCAAGGGAAAAAAAAGGGTACTAGTTAACCAATTATTACCTCCGCTGTTTGTGGATTGTGTTCGGTTCGGTCTTTTTATTATAAAAGTTCCAGCCTAACTGTCCCAAATTTAGGAGGTCCCCTTTTATAATTGATTCGCTAATTTACTTTTTGGTTAGTGACTAAGGATCTTTATAAAACTAGTATTACAATCCTTTTTGTCCCTTTGCATGAAATCATTTCATAACCCACCAAAGATATAAGATAATGTATATGATATATCCTCTTCATCACCATCATACCTTTTATATATATATATATATATATATATATAAATATACATATATTAATTTGGACCTTTGCATGATTAGACACAAACATTGCTTTTTTACTGTCCATTTCATAAACGGTAATTAATCATGCTCTTTATCTTAATTTCTTAAGAGCTTTCAATCACGAGATATCCTCACCATATCGACAGTTATCATGTATCAAAATGTTAATTATATATGATTAAGATATAAAAAATTGTAAAATTTATATATATATGTACGATGATTCAAAATAGAACCTTATCGTAATTTAGTGTTTTTTTTTAAATATCTTATTATAAAATTGTCATATTAAGATAAGAGTGTTTTTTAAAAATACTATCGTAAATTTTTTCATATTAATAATTGAATCATCAGGTTCTATTTGTTCTGTGAGTATTCCATTAGGACAAAGTGTTATAATTAATTGTGCAATTTGCGGTCATTCGTGTCCATATTTGTCGCTATATATATACACATGCATATGTTTAAACAATATGTCGTGAATAGTGTCATGTTACATACAATGGATGGAGACAGTTTGGTCTCTTAATAACTCTCTTTTTGTGTTCGAAAGTTCACAATATCAATGAACTTTAGGTACGTACCAAATTAACGTCTTATTTTGATGTTTCTTTGAAAGTACTAAACTAATTATTAAATGGGGTATAAATTATTGGGGAAGGCAATAATATCGAAGTTGTTCCCATTTCAATTGTGCTTCATGAATCATGGTGCACAAGCTAAACATGCGCCTGTTACCTGAGTATTGTTATATACATACATACATATATATATATATGTGTGTCTTAAAGACATATGGTAGAACTATTTACACTACCATCTATTCTAACTATTTTTTAAAACCTGCTATTTACTTTAATTATTTATGGTAAAACTGTTATTTACTTCATTCTCTATATATAAACGTATTAACCATCATGTTGATTTGATGATGACTCACTAACATTTACTTCTGGATCCTTGATGTATAGTAGAGCTCAACCTAAGGCATTGTTGTACTTTATGTCTTGATGATTAATCAAGAATCAATTTTGGTCTAATGCATGGTATGGGAAGCCTAGGGAGGTTGGGTGGGGATTGTTGATTCGATTTCTCTTGTAAACACTTTTCATATCTTATTTACAGAGTGATACATGCTATAATTTTTTTAAAAAAAGCTGCTTCAACTCTTTTCAACCCAACATCTTTGTGTTGATTATGCCTCGATATACACATGTTCTAATCCATTATTGATAAGTACCTTTGTTTTTATTTTTATTTTATCTCATCGTATCGATACTGGTTCTCTGACTTATCAAGATCTAGGATTAGCCCTTGATTTGAGCATTCTACCGACCTTAAGGGAAAAAAAAAAGTGTCATATGATTTGACCCCCTTCAGAAAATCCCGAACAAAAAGTAAATGCCAATTTTCATTAGTTTATCCTTTTACTTTGTAGTTCAAAATTTGACTTTCCACTTGTTAGGTTATAAGATAGCTAGGTTCCCGTCCCTTTTACTCATTTATATGATTAGAATGAAAGACTTTTTCTTCTAATTATGGTGAGTACTCAGCCAACGTCAACCAAGTTCTAGAATTATATTGATGTTTTAGTTACGTAATTGAAATCTACTTGAGTTTGATTAGAAACGGGAGCTAATAAATTCATAATTATAAAGAGTACTTAATTAAAGAGTACTATTATAAAGAGTGCCCCTATTGGTCTCGGTTGATTGTGCTAGTCTATCAATTATTTTGGTGTTGTTTAACGAGCAATGATCAAATTCAAAATTTATGTGCCAAGTAGATCATCTCCCGTCTGAGTCTCGATATTTGTGTTCACCTATATATTATTTTAGTCTTTACTAATGGATCGAGTATTTGATTCGGATCGAATTCTTTTGTATTTGAGATCATTTGAAACTTATGTATTTTGTTTCTTGTGATAAAATTTACTTAAAAGAAAAAAAAGAGTACCATTATAATTTAATTGAGTAGCCAGCAGGAATCTTTTATACAATGACCCTTTCTGCTCCCAAATTTTGGGCTTGGGGACACCCAGACGTTTTGTATCAGCACATGGCAAATGTCGACGCCAATCGTTGACCTCCATTGAAATTCGACTCTACACTCTGCCGCATCAAAACATATGGTGGGTCCAACTAGGATGGTCCCACCACTATTAATTTATAATAAAAAAATGAAAAACTTATTTATTTATTTATTTATTAAGGAAATGAAAGAAACCCTTAAAAGAAAGGGACAAAACAGGCTACTAGTTTACAAGATTAAGATGTAAAGCCATAATTATATTTTAAAAAAAAAATGTAAAACCATATAATGGATCGTATATATTCAAGAAAAGGGTAACACACTCGAAATAAATATTAAAGTCAGCGAGTAAGAAAAAGAGATTTAGATAGATTTATAAACAATTTAATTTAGAAAGATACTTGAAAATATCAGTGATGTTTAATAATATACTAATAAAGAAGTGAATTTTATTAATAAATTTCGTATTGTGAGACTCATCCTCTATTAATGATGATGTTAAACATCACTAATAATATTTCATTACATTGTTTTTTAATTTATCTATCTCTAATACAGAACTCATATTTATATATACACTATAAATATCAAATACAAAACCCTTTAAATATCACATTTTCGTTAAATATACGTGTGACTACGAACTTAGCTATATTGAATTTCAATATCACGGTTCACTTTTCTTTTTTCTTTTTTTCTCTCTCTCTCTCTCTTTTTTTTGCTGAAAATCATGAAAAAAAAGGTAATAGCCGCCCTAAAGCATTGAATACAATAGTCTAATGTAAACACTGCTGGCGCTTCCATCTATTACCGAAAACTGTGCCGTTGTATATTTTTGCCAGCACAACAACGGCTCGAATCCCGATCAAGTTTTGCAGGTGTTTGTTTTTTTTTTTTTTTTTTTGCATGCATCAGGTTATTTTTTTGTGTATATACGGTTCAATCAGCTCTCTGCATGGGATTTTGCTTAATTTCACACTTTAAATAATTTTCTCACGTCCCCCATGCAAAAGGTAAAAATTAATTAGGAGGGCCAAAAAAACCAAAAACCAAAAAATGTAAATAATAATAATAAAAAAAAGGGACCTCTCGTGAGAATATAAATAACGGTTAGAATAACATGCTTCCCAGAAAATGACACAACTACCATACTTAATGTTATTATTACACTTGTTTAATAAATGAAAACGACATTTTTGATGTGTTGCTTTATTTTGTAACTCAATATATGTTGTTTATGATGCTATATCTATTTTCTACCATTGTTATTAAGATATGAAACTCGTAATTTAAAAAAAAAAAGTTTTGACAATATCAAAATAAATGATTAAATGACAAAATCAAGACATAAATTAATAACAATTAAAAATGAAAAACTATTCAATATAACAAAGATCAAATTTTATCATTTAAAATAACATTACAATATTAGAGTAAATTATCTATTTAAATGTCAAAATTTAACTTTTTAGAACATAAATTTGGTATTAACAAGTTAACTGCAAGAGTTTGGATGATACTACTTTTTTTAGATGACAACTAGGCAGAAATCAAAATAAAAGAAGATTACTTTTTTATTTTAGTTTTTATCTTTTTTTAAAAAGTTAATAAAAATTATAATTAATTTTTGAAAAGTTAATTAACTCCAATTTAAAAATTTCATCTTCGACCAATTAACTAAACGCAAGTTAGTTGTTAGTGATTAATGTTGCGTTTATATTATCTTAAATTAAATAACTTCACGTAGGGGCTTTGTAAAATTTTAGCAAATAATGAGATTAATGTTGTTTCTTGTTAATTAGTGATTGATGGGAGACTAGTTGTTAGTGATTAATGTTGCGTTCATATTATCTTATAATTTAATAACTTCACGTTAACCGTTTGTCGTTTTTCATGAGCTTCCAAATGTTTATACATAAATATAATTAATAAATCTCAATTAAATCCAGAGGGAGACGAAGAGTATCGCTGTAGCCAAACAGTCGGTGTACGATCACGTGGGTGTGACTTTGGCACTGAATTTTAATTCATTTTATTTAATTATATCCTTTTTAACCGACCTAGTGAGGGACAGGTGGCAGCAGAAACAATTGGTTAAAAATCTCAATTTTACACGTTCATGGTGGATCGCATGTTGGGCTTTGTAATACAAAAAAAAATAATTAATCTGCACATGATTTTTAACAATTAAATATTTATTTATTTATTTATTTAATCCACACATGTAAAAAATTAATTAGTGCAAGTTAAGCATCCTTCAAATTAGCGCTTAGACGCAAGCTAGCTAGCAAATATATGGTTAAGAAATCCAGCAAAATATATATGTGCGTGTGTTTATGTATATATGTTGTTTGTATTGACATAGATACCCCTATAGGCTATATATGCTTAATTAGGGTAGTATATTATGCATTAATTCAAGCAATAGGGAAGCTAATTAAAGACATTAGTTTAATTAGTTTAATAGTTTTTGGCATCTGGTTGATATGTGGTGCAGTATTTTTCTGTGCTTAATTTTGAATTAATTAAAGCCTGGTTATTAATTAGTTATAATTAATCAAAGAGAAAACACCAAAAACCGTCGCTTTCATGAAACAAGATGAAAGGGACTGTATCACATTAACCAAGAAGCTAATTCATTTAATTAATCCGTGTGTTAGGGAATGTTGTCCCAAGCAATGCACTTACAAATAACATTTACACAGATCGCTGTATTTTTTTTAAATGTTTTTTTTTTTAATTTTTCTTTCATTAAAAATTATCTGTGGAAATTTTTTTAAGGGAAATAATATAGACTTTTTCCTTTCCTTAAGAGTTATTTACAAGTAAATTAAGGAGGTTTACTTAAAGCCGCGGTGAGCTGTTATAAGACTTAAATTATTAATTACAAGAAATTTATATATTCGTTTCTCTTCAAATTCTTTCATTTTCTAGTGAAAGTCTTCTCTTTAATTAAATTATATTTTTGTTGCCAACATTACAATATGTAACCAAACAGACCAAAATTAAGAAAAAGAAAATATTATTATATCCTTACATCCAACGTGGTGGCCATCAACGACAGCTTTGTCCAAATAAAGTTTTCACTTAATTATAATTACACAATTTATTAATTAGTTAATTAAAGTGATATATACATATACAAATATATAATAAACTGTGGGATCGATGTATTCTCCACACTTGTTAAAAGGTCTTAATAATTTCATTCTTTACGTTTAATTAAGATCATGTGTGTGGCACAGCTAAACAATATTTCTTAAAAATCCAACATCAATTAACTTATAACATACAGTTTTCAACAGCAAGGTGATCCGCAGACACTTTGGATTGAAGCATAAATTAATCGCTCTGGTGTCAAAATCAAACACACTCAAACAAACAATTATATTTGTACTTATCTTCATATAATACAGTTGACAATTATTTGTCACACTATAATTAAATGTCATACGTTACAAAAGTACTAATTTATCAATTATTCCTAGGTGCTAGGCGCTTAGAATTTAGAAGTCGGTGAACCGCGCATGTATATATATACATAGATTGTGTATATATATATATATATATATATATGTTTGTTCTGTAGACTTTTACAAAATATATAGTACTTTACTTATCCCGATTATAAGCTAACAATGATCTGAAGCAGCTAATTTAAATGAGAAATTAATGAAAAACCATGGGTTAAAAGCATTAAATGCACTTATGTATGTTTAAGAAACTTGTTGCGAGTTAGTGGATTTATCAAGAAGAGAAATAGGGTTTAAACCATATATTTATAGCCCTCACATTCCTAATAGATAATGCACTTATATATATATATATATATATAATTACATACATACATATATGAATAATTATTACCGTCTAAGTACATATTTTATTACTGGTCATTAATATTTTTAATAAACTATCTAATTTTATAAACATCTAATTCATATCGTATGATTAAAACGACGATATACACCTATTGTAAATATATTACACACACCAAGTTCAAGGTTTAAGACAAATTATTATTTGGAAGATGTTCAGGAAAAAAAAGAAAAAAAAAAGAAAAAGAAAAGGTTAATTGTAGATCAACGTGTCACTTTTTCTTTCACTAATATTATATAAGGCTTTTTATAAGAATTCATTGATTTTTGAAAAACGGCCAATACAGTCACCATTTTAGCATCAAGGAAACAGATTAGATTGAAAATAAATTGGGACAGAAAATTCAATGCAAGAGACTATAGTGCTGTATATATCATTGTCCATTAATTGCTTCACAGTTATAACAACCGTGTAGAAATTATTTTTTTATTTGTCATCATCTAATTATACAAACGTATATGTTCTTATTGTTATTATATATTTTGCCAAAAAGTTTTAAATATAGATTTTTATATATACTATGTTGTCCTAACCCATGCCTTCTTTTTCTTGAATTATTATAATGCCTTTTTTTTTTTTTTTTTTTTTCGCTTTTCCTGAATTAGGAAAAGCAGAATCAGCATGCAACAGCTTGGCTCATGGGGTCCTTGGCCTCCATCATTGTTTCTAATAGTGATGAGTAAATGTTGCCTACACAAAGTTGGGAACTTGTAATTTTTTTTTTTTTTTGTTTTGTTTGGAGAAATGGGAATTAGCCGTGATTTAAAAATTATTTCCATGTGTCAAACCTAGCTTTTGCCAAGTGGCACTACACTGTGACGTGGCATGGCTTGAGATTGTGGGCCAGGAATTTGTGATATAGACAATATCCAAGTGGCAGACAGAGGAGAGGAGAATATGGCTTAGTTGTTTAGTTGCATAAACTATAAGCATGGTCTTTGAATAATTATGAATGTGTATTATTTGTATAATATTTATATATTTATATAATTATTTGTATTAAAACAGTGGATCATCAATTTATAACACACCCCATGTCCCTCCAACTAATTCCATACGGTTTGTTGGTTGATATTAATTATTTGGACTTGTTATTGTCTATTTCACTTTTGCTCCACAAAAGGGCATTAAAAAATTCAAAGGAGTATTTGTTTCGAGAACATCATGGAATCTAGAACGTGATTAAAAAGTGCTTAAAAGAGTTTTAATTATAGAGGTCATTAGGCATTGTTTAGTCCAAAAAACCAGTGGAGCAATGTGGTTAGGAAATTGACCATTCCCCATTCTAGAAGTGGAGTGGGCATATGCATTGTTAAACAAACGAACCAAAACAAAAGAGAAACTAAACATATTAATATCATAAAAAGATAGTATTTTGTGTACTAATTGATGCTCATGAGATTTTTTTTTTTTTTTTTTTGGGAGAAAAGTGGGATATAAACAAGATCCAAATGCTCATGAGAATTGGAGAGTAGGAAATTAGGAGGAGCTTCAATTTTGCACAAAGACAAGAGTTACGATACTTTCCAACGTATAATCGTTTTTTTCGATCGGTAATAATCTGAATACAATCATTTAATGAGATCCATTTATAAGATATATTGTTAACTCCTTTTAATGATCTTGTAATAATCTGTCTGTGAGTGTATGTTTGTTTATGGGGCAAGCCAAAATAAAAAAATAAAAAAAAGATAATAATAAAAAAATGTTAGAGGTAATTTTTTATTATCAACTTCTGTGCCGTATGATTCATCATTCTTTTATTAATAGAAGTTTAAAAGATTACAATATCAATTGATCAATTGATTATATCTATCAATAAAAAAATAAATAATTTATTACTGCTTGATATTAGAATTGGCGTCTTAATGCTTGATAACAATAATAAACATTGTTATTACACAAACCGAACTAATCCACACATAGGCCTTCTAAGAGAGGGGGGGGGGGGGGGGGGGGGGGGGGGGGGGGGGGGTGGTGGTGTGTGGACAAAAAAACCTTCTAAGCAAAAAAAAAAAAAAAAAAAAAAATCCATACATAAGATTCCGCTTCAACCACTTTTTTTTTTTTTTCCCTCCTCTATTTCTATTTTTTGGGTTTGGGGCCTAAAATTCATTATCGTACCAACAACACAAATTCGTAATATAATAAAGGTAAAGGCGCGTAAGTAGTACGCGCCGTCTGGAATACGTCACCTAGGAAAGGGCGGGGAACAACGGGCAGTTCATCTTTATTTAAAAAACTCTCACCACTCCAAAAAGATTATAATAAAACCATTAAAAAAACACCCTCTCTTTCTCTTATCTGTCTCTCTCTCTCTCTCTAAAAGCTTTCTGCGATTCATTTATATCATATTCTTCGTCAAGAAAGAAAGTAGTAATATATATACACATGTGTATACATACATACATATATATCTATAAATATATAAAGGTTGGCAGAAGAGAGAGAGATAATCGCGAGATTGATAGTCTGGGGTTTTTGCAGAAGGAACTCTGTATGTGACCTCAAAAAACAAGCACACACACTCTCAGAGAGAGACACGCAGAAAAAAAAAAAAAAAAAAAAAAGACAACAAATTTTCTTTTAATATATATAAAGAAAACAAACAAAAAACCAAAGAAACCAATAAAAAAAAAAAAAAAACGGTAGGCTTAAGAATTCTCTATTATTTTTGACCTCCAAATGCACATGGCTTCTTGGGCTTCTCTTCTCTCCCACATTTGTTTTTTCTTTTTTGGGTTTTCCTTTTTATCTCACATGGTCTCCCCTCTCTCTCTCTCTAAAATGCACATACTAATTCAATACAATAGTATTGAAACCTTTTGACTCATCAGTTGAAAGATATTCTCCAGATCTACAGCGAAATCTCTTTGCCATATTTCTTCTTCTTCTTCTTCTTCTTGTTGCTCTTGTTCTTCAAAGATGGAGTTTCTTTTCTGTGTGGATTTCCGTTGAATCGCAAAGAAAAGGTTAGCTTTTTGTTCTTGGTAAAAAAAAATTCTAAGTCCCTGTTTTGATCTAAATTTCTTAGTTTGGATTAAAAAAGTGCTTGCTTTAGCTTCCTAATTGTCACCAAACACGTTGAAGATTGAACAACCAACCATTTGACTTTTCATCTCTGTTTTCCATTGTTGAAGATCTCTTTCCTGTTTATTGAACCAAATTCAGGTCTTAATTCTGTATTTGGATTTGCTTTTTTAATTTTCCTCTTAATTTGTTTCTTTTATCAAACATTTTCTCGTTTTGTTTCATCTAGTTAGTTTATACTAGTTAGTTTATATAAGAATTCTCGTAATTTAAAGTTTTTTTTTTTTTTTTTGCTCTTTTGAACTGAAATTCTTCTTTTGAGTAGTTATATCATGATGTCGTCTGAGCTTCAAAACATTTTCTTTCTTTCTTATTTATTTATTTAAAAAAAAAAAAGCGTGTTATGCTACTTTTTTCAACTTTCTTTCCATGTTGACGGCGGAAAATCCGAAAATGTATTAAAAAATCTACTCTCTTCCATGTTTGATCTTGGTCAATCTCTACTTTTTCCTAATCTATCAATAATTTGGGATTATCCTGGAAGAATTATCTTTTTAACCTTTCTAATGAGTACTTGAATATCTTTATCTGCCTTAGTTGGATTTTTGATGTGACTGTTCTCCGGATCTTCTCATAGTTGAGTAAAAAAATTGACCTTTTTTTTTTTTTTTTTTTTTAATAAGAACAGCGAAGAATCAGAATGGAAAAAAGTTGAATTTATCTTCTCAATTATTTCAGGTATAAAACTGATCTGGGACTGTTCTAGAGAGTAGTAAGTTTTAGTTAAACACTGCGTGGTAATTTTGGTTCAGTTGGGGGGAGGGGAACATAAAGTTGAATGATACTGTTAAGGGAGATTTCATGGTTTGCGAGATGGAGACTAACCAAGTGGAAGAAATGGAAATCGAAATGGACGGCGAAATCCTCCCTTCGATGTGGCCTGAGGACGTTGTTTCCGACGCCGGGAAGCAGTTCAACGTGGAGAGGCCCGGGCAGGACCAAGACATGCTGGAGGAGGTCACAATCCTGGAGGAGCCAACCATAGTTGATTTCAAGCGTCTTTTAGAGCTCACCAACTACAGCGAAAAAGGTTCTTCTCAGTTGGCTTACCTTGTCAAAGACTGGGAGTACAAACAGGCCAATGCCGTACGCCTCCTCAGAGAAGAGCTCGATATTCTGAGCAAGCAAAGGCAAGAGGCTGAGCTAAAAAAGTTGGAAATTCTTGAGGAGCATCGTTTCGAGGAGGAGAAGTATGGCGACAAGCGTCCCATTTCGATTCTGGACGAGGTTTATGACATATGGCCGGATGTTCATAGGATTAAAAATGATGTCGTTGTTCAGAACAAGATTGAAATAGATGCCGAGTATGATACTGTTGTGTACTGGAAGCAAAGAGCCTTACATTTTGAGAAATTGTTGGAAGCGAGTAAACAAAGAGAGCAGATACTCACCGAGAAGTTACAAGAGAGCATCGAAAATTTTGAAAGGCAATCCTCTCCCGTGGAAGAGTTGTCCCATATTTTGAAGAGAGCGGATAATTTCTTGCACTTTGTGCTTCAAAATGCACCTGTGGTTATTGGTCATCAGGTAACTCTTTTAAACACTAACTTAAATACTATATAATATACAATTCTGAATTCTCTGATATATGCCTTTTTTTATTTTTATTTTTTCCAGGACAAGGAGTTGCGATATCGGTTCATCTATAATCACTTCCCAAGATTGGGAGAGGAGGTAATTAGTTGCCATTGAATTTCTTACTCAAGGTTTAATATAAGTATGAAGTTCATGTCATTTTCGGGAACATGTTTTTGTTAAGCGGAATTGATAAGAACTTTAAACTTACTGTACTATTTCAGGACATAATAGGAAAAACAGATGTTGAGATTTTTACTGGAGCTGGTGTGAAAGAATCTCAAGATTTCAAAAGAGAAGTTCTAGAAAAGGGATTACCCGCGAAAAGGGAGATCACATTTGAGACAGAATTATTCGGGTCGAAGACGTTTTTAATATATGTTGAACCCGTCTTTAGCAAGTCAGGGGAGACGATTGGTATAAATTACATGGGGATGGATGTTACTGATCAGGTGTGAATACAATTTCTATTCCAAATGGTCATGTTGTGAGACTTTTATAGTAAATATAAAATGCCTGACGGTGCTTTCCTTGTTGTGGTGGCGCCAGGTGAGGAAAAGAGAAAAGATGGCAAAACTTAGGGAGGAGATAGCGGTACGAAAGGCCAAAGAAACAGAACTGAACAAAACAATTCACATAACAGGTTCAATTCCTTGTTGAAGTCTGTTTAGTTGTGAATTTCCTCAAATAATTTGGCCTCAGGTGTAGAGCTAATACTCTTTTTATTTTTATTTATTTATTATTTTTTTAATACTCTCTCAGAGGAGACGATGCGAGCTAAGCAAATGCTGGCAACCATGTCTCATGAGATAAGATCTCCTCTGTCCGGAGTCGTAAGCATGGCCGAGATTCTCTCCACCACCAGGCTTGATAAGGAGCAGCGCCAACTCTTGGACGTCATGTTGTCATCTGGGGATTTAGTTCTCCAACTTATCAACGACATCCTTGACCTTTCAAAGGTGGAGTCAGGTACAAGGTTTATCGATTTAATATTGACAGTCGCAAGTCTGTGATGTGAAAAATAAATACTTTGATTGAGTTCTCCTTAAGGTATTCTATGCCATAAATACTGATAATCTTGATTTTTTCCCCCTCTTTCAGGAGTGATGAAGTTGGAGGCTACAAAATTCCGACCGAGAGAAGTAGTTAAGCATGTACTCCAGACTGCTGCAGCATCTCTGCAGAAAATTCTGACCTTGGAAGGGCATGTCACGGATGACGTTCCAGTTGAGGTACGAGCTTTTCACGTCAACTCTGTAATTCGTGCATTTAACTTCCGGAGAGTTGAACACGATATTAAATCGATACATAGATGTGAGTCTTGGCAAATTTTTTTTTGTGATGTGACAACTTCAGGTCATTGGAGATGTTCTAAGGATTCGACAAATACTCACGAACTTAATCAGGTACCTAATCTTTACTGATCGATCTTAATCACAATCTACGTTGTAATTCTTTATTTGCGGAATTGAAGGCCTTGGTGTGTTGAATCTAAATTCAATTGTCTCTACATTTTGCAGCAATGCAGTCAAGTTTACACATCAAGGGAAGGTTGGGATAAAGCTTTATGTGATTCCAACTCCGTCCTGGGGAAAACAAGAAGGAAGTCATCAAAAGCTTGATGCAGATCATTCGGTTACTAAAGAAAGCGCACAAAAAGAGGATAAACCGACATCTCAAACGAACGGTGATCGAAAAGGTTATCATGGTCATAGCAACGGTACTTGCCAGAACCATTCAGTTGATGATGAACCTAGAACACCAAATAAGACGGAAGCCCTGGGAACTGAAGATATGGATGAGCAATCTCCTTCGGATGAAACCACTGTGTGGATACGCTGTGATGTGTATGACACTGGAATTGGGATTCCAGGTATGTTTTAGCCTGTCATCTTTATCTCGAACAAAATTATTTAGTACATTATGTTTTTTTTTTTTTTTTGTCCTTTTTCTTTTTCCCTGTTGTTAGTTTATGCTTTATCTGGTTATTTCAACTTTTAGGATAGTTTTGACTTGTTGGAAATTACTTATTTTCTGTAATGTCTCGTACCAGAAAATGCTATACCTACTTTGTTCAAGAGGTACATGCAAGTCAGTGCTGATCATGCTCGAAAATATGGCGGGACAGGACTAGGATTGGCTATATGCAAACAGTTGGTAAACTCTTTTTTTTTCACATATAGCTAAATTTGGATTGCTTTTCGTTCTTTTCCCAAGTCTTTAGGCAATATCCTGCAGTGGAAAATTGCTTACATACTAAACAAAAAGCCTTTCAGCAAACAATTAATATCTCATTTTTAATGCCGGAAACTTGTGTTTAAATGTATTTGGTGTAGGTTGCACTTATGGGGGGTCGTCTAACGGTGTCTAGCCGAGAACACTATGGTTCAACATTTACGTTTATACTTCCTTACAAGGTTTCAAACACATGTGATAGCTCTGATGATGCAGATGAGCTCTCAGATATGGCTAATCATGATGGTGAACCAGATGACACAACCGAAAGCTATTTCCAATTCCAACCACGCACTTTAGGTTCTCTCTTCAATTCTAATGGAACTAGCAGGACCCCAAAACTACTGCCACACAAGATTGGCTACACTAGCTTGCATAAGCTTAACGGGTTGCCAGGGAATTCTTACTCCATTTCTTACGGTAACAGCAGACCAAAAGAGTCGGTTTCACTGGAGGATTCTTGTTCATCAATTGGTGTTGCAGAGACATCACCAGAACCAGAAACTTCAGAGAGCCAAGGTGCGCATCCTGATATTGAAGATGGAGCTTCTAGAAGCATACAATGTCGAGATGACTCAAACGACAAACTCCAAAATTCTCAGACAGATCAAATGCAGCACGCGGAGACAAGTAGGGAAATGGATGTTGCACCAAATATAGCCAAGTCCCAAGAAGGATGTCAGACGCAGGAGAAATCTGATGCAATAAACTCTCAGCATATATCAAAAATTAGCACGGAAGTAAAGAGTCCGGCATTGGAACCGAAGATACTTCTAGTAGAGGACAATAAGATCAATGTTATGGTGACACAGTCAATGATGAAGCAATTAGGCCACAGCATAGATGTAGTGAATAATGGGGTTGAAGCTGTGCTTGCAGTTCAGCGCCGCAGTTACAGTCTTGTCTTCATGGTAATTCTATTGAATCTCGAATCTTTCTAATTTCTTTTTCTTTTCAGTCAAACAAGAATTTTGAAAATATTGGCATTCATGCATTATTGTAGGATGTGTGCATGCCCGTTATGAACGGCCTCCAAGCTACAAGAATAATCCGTTCCTTTGAGGAGACTGGCAGTTGGGAAGCCGCAGAGAAGGCTGGAATGGAACTTAATGTGCCTTCTTCAGAAGGATTACAAAGTAGTCAGAGTGTTACGCGTTCAACAAATCGAATCCCTATCATTGCGGTGAGCAATTTCATATATATCTTGTTAGACTGCTTCAACTGTTTATGCAATGATGCTAAAGCTTATTATCATCCTCTTCATCATCATCATTCAAGTAGCATTTAGTAATACATTTGCTGACCAAATTGGTTGGTGTAAATTGCAGATGACCGCGAACGCTTTGTCAGAGAGTGCAGATGAGTGTTACGAAAATGGTATGGACTCGTTTGTGTCAAAGCCTGTGACTTTCCAAAAATTAAAACAGTGTCTCGAACAGTATTTATCTTGATGATATCCGAGTTATTGTAAATTTTATGCTTGTGTATAAAAAAAAAAAAAAAATGAGAGAAGGCGGCATGGTAGGAAAGTTTTGTAATCAACGTATCATGTTATTATTAGCCTTTAGCATCTGTGATGAATTGTACAGATCTTTACTCCTGGGAAATCTTAAATATTAGATCAATTTTCCAAGGATCGGGCAAACCTATCGGAGTCTAATTAGCTGCTAGGACAAGAATGCAAATTGCAGGAACAATGAATGTGAAAATACAAGTAAGAAAACTACATTGGATTTATATCTCTAACTGTATAACCATTTACAATAAAGCTTTTCTAAAAGTACAGAAAAAAATGTTAAAAGGTCAGCGCTTTATTGGGTTGTCCAAGACCATGGATTCATCAGTTTTGAGTAGAAAAAGGTGTTCCTGGCTCTTCATGGAAGACAAAGTTGAATTCCGTCTGGTTCGAATAGCATGATGGACTTGGAGGGAAATTGGTGTTTGGTGAGCCATTCACAGCATCTATGACATGACTAGGACTACTATTTTGCAGCTCAATATTTTTTTTAAAAGTATGAGAGCTTAGGTCTTTCTCGTTGAAGATTCTTAACACCACTCCGATCCTTTGCCATAGCGAGGCTTCAGAATCAAAGCGCATCACGATTTTCCTGTGTTTGTAGAGGAACGTAGCAACGAATAATGCGAGAGCTGATAGGGAAGCAGTCCCGGCAATAAGGAAAAGGCCCCAGAAACTATTAAGGCCAAGACTCTCCGAGGTAACCATTGCACTGGAGTCTGGACAAACGGTATCTGAGATAAACCAAGCATTTTCGATTTTCTTCATTATATCTCCTTCGGACACGTTTAGAATTGCCCTTGAGACGTCACCTACTAGAGGGGATCCTCTTGGGAAGGCCTGCAAGTGAAGTAATCATCAAGTAAAAAGAGGAAACAGAAAAAGTACAACGAGCAATGCTTTTGTTAGCTCTTTGAATATGTACGATAGAGAGGGAACGAGAGCTTACAAAGCCAAAACCATCGATTTTATAAATTGGTCCGACCATGGAATAGTTAGAGCAATGCTTTGCAATGAAGAGCTTCATATAAGGGATTTCGTCGAAAGCAGCTGCAATGTCACCATTTTCAAAAAGCTCTCCCAAATGCTGTAGCGATTTGTATACTTTAATCTGATACGGTTTGAAGGGGATAAACTCTCTCAACATTGCTAAGACGAAAGACCCGTTTGGAAAACCAATATTCTCCTTATTTTTTAAGAGCTCATTCACATCAGTCAGAGTCGGTCGGAGCTGTTGGATGGTTAGCAATGATGTTAAACTGGCCGTGTAACTTTGAGTAAGTATGAGAACCACAAAACACCATATGACCACTACAAACCTAGCCAAGTTGCTCACAACCTGCTCGCCTGCAAATAAAAAATGGCGATTCTACTCTAAGTACTCGAGATAAGTGATTTTTGCGGTATTGTATACTATTTAGAAGGTAAAGTAGACCAACTCACGGTGTGCAAGGACCATGGTAGAGAAGGAAAACCAGAAGCTCGTTCCAATCTGATGTGAAGGTGGCCCGCGAAAATCCTCATTGAGGCGGTGCTCTAGAAGCCAAACTACAAAGCCAATGAAAACAAAGAAGCAACCTGTTGTCATCCAAAGATCCAAAGTCAAAGGCTTCAAGAACACCCACGCGTTTTTCGTTTTGATGCCTTTGATTGGCACGATCATGGTCACCCCAGAATCGGTGTATGGCATCGTGAAGTCCACGTATATGGACCTGTTTGCTACTATGGTCACGTCAGCTGCCACTGCATCAAAGTTCTGTCAAAGGGTAAAATTGTTACTACACCAATTTACGCAAACATCGTTCCAGAGATTTAAATAGTGAGACACAAATACTGTACAGTTTTGAACCATCAAATCATATCATAATAAGAAAAATGCAAAATTAACAAAACTTGTGACGGGACTAAGTATAGAAGAAAGAGTATTTACCCCAAGATACACTTGATAGATCATGTCATTGTAAGAACCAGCACTCTCACCATTAGACTTTGCAAAGGGTATGAACTCAACAGGGACTGCATAAGGCATTGCATCCATAGCCGCATTGAATACCTCTATGCAGAACCCGGTAACCTGCATTCGGTTAGTGTTAGGATCTCGCTTCACCTGGACAAAAGTTGAATTACCAGACTTCACTGGGATCCCCACTCTCAGCTTCTTTCCATTTGTTGGAGTAACCCATCCCACGGGAACAGGCAGAGTATCCCCCGGCCACAAAACGGGTCCTAGATTAGACTTCAAAGTCGAATATTCGGTACTTCCATTTGCAGCCAAATTCAGCTTTCTAGTAAGTCCATATTGTGGTGTCCAAAACCCCACCAACCTTTTCCCATTGCCATTCACATTCACAATCTCAAAAGTCGACGACTGGAGTTTCCCGTTCACCAAGCTGAAATCCCCCGCCAGGCCTCTGAATCGAATTCTCGAAAGCTCATCACGAAGCTTCATACCATTTCGAGACACCCCAAAGCTGTCAAGATCAGTAGACGAGTTTCCAGAATAATTTCTCACAAGGCCTAAACCTGTAGAAGTGCTAGTACCATTATAACCATTCCCAACAACCTTCTCAACCGCCACGGCGAGTGCAAAAGCAGCATCATAAGCCCACAATCCGAAAACATTAAGCTCGGCATCAACAATTCCAGGATTCTCTCTTTGGAACTCCCTTTTCCACCTCACTCTAAAACTCTCCAACTCTTGTCTCCTTGGCACATGAGTCTTCACACCCAACACCCCTTGCATTGCACCAACAACTGTACTATTCAACACACTAAACAAATCAGCTAAACCATTTGTGACGATCCAAACACACCCTTTATCCATCAACCCGATCTCCTCCGCCTTGGTGAAAAGCCTGGACCCGAGACCGGGCCACATGTGGACGACAAAGACTCTACTCTGCATGGTCATGAGCTTGTAGAGCTCCAAAGCTATTTGGTCGTCGGTGGCTTTAGCAGGAATGGCACTTCTGTAAGGAACCTTCACATTGACGTTTTGGAGAGCGTCGGTGAGGTAAGGGACGATGGATTCACCGTATTGGTTATCGACGTAGATGGGGACAACTTGTCGCCATCCGAAGGCTTGAACTAATGCGCTTATGGCGTGGACTTGGGTGGAGTCGTTTTGTGTGGCTTGGAAGAAGTAGGGACTACGGAGAGAAGCAAGAGATGCGCTTGTTGCGGAGAAGGAGATGATGGGAACTCGAGCTTTGTCGCTGAGGTTGATGATGAAGTTGGCCTGCGTTGAGGTTTGTGGTCCTATTATGGCTTCCACTTCCTCGTTTTCAATCAGGTCCAGAGCTGTTTTCCAGACAGTAGTGAAGTTGTTGTGTTACTTGGTGTTAAATTATACTTCAAACTAATAAAATCTAAGCTTGAGTTTGGTTCGCTGGTTGGAGATGAAATTTTTAAGTTGGAGTTTATTGATTTTCTAAAATCTAGTTATAATTGTTGTTGACTTTTCAGAAATACAGTTTAGTTGGGATTGAGTTTAGTTTAGCTCCAGCTAAACTGTACTTTTCATCTCAATTATTGTCTTTTTATAAAAATTCAATAAAAATTATAATTAGTTTTTGAAAAATCAACAAACTCTAACTTAAAAATTTCATTTCTAACCTGCAGCTAAATTTAATAGGATTTGAAAACACAAATCTAACTATTCAAAGACATTGCCTACTAATGTAACAAATTTTTTTTTAATGAATGTCACGTTATGCAAATGCAATGATATTGACTAAATAAACTTGTTAGACGTGGGCGAACAAAAGTCTCTAGTTAGCAAGACATGAAATTGAAATGTGTTTAAAAAGGGTTCGAATGTTCTTTTTATTAAGTTAACCTTTCGGGATTGAACTTTACCGCCACCAAGTGGTTTTAGATTCAAGCATTATCTGGGCAATATTTTCATTATTTTACCTGTGACATCTTCTAAATTAAGTTTATAAACTGAGGTTCGCATCCAGAGAAAAATAAAATACAAAAGTTTCGTTTCTTACATATTTTAGGATTTTGTTTTCCCGAAAGTGACTTGTGCATCTTTTTTGAAAGAGTCGTATTATTAAAGAGCAAGAAGTCTGTAAGAAACTCCATTAAAAATAAAGTCAAGTCATCTAAAAAAAAAAGGTGGACAAAGTCATCCTGAAAATTGCAGTTGTCAATGTTCCTTCCCTAACCGCAAGTCCAATTACTATTTGGAGTTTTTGTTTAATTACTCAGAATTTTTATTATTTTATTTGACTTTTGATGCAAAATTTACCCTTCTCTCTAAATTATTTTTGTACCTCTACTAAAAGATGGACTTTTTAACTCGTCAATCAACACCTAACACGGTAAACCATCCAAAGCAAGTGAAAACATACGAAAAATTTTGTAACCGGTAAGTAGCATGATTTTAGCCATAGACGTAGAAAAAGATAATCAAATAGTTAGAAGAACGTTACTTACCGGTAAGATAATAGTACAATTTCTGAATAAGTTTTGCCTAAAACGTAACCTACCGGTAAGATAAAAGTTCAATTTCTGAATAAGTTTTGCCTAAAACGTAATGATGATCATCTGCAGAATTCGTTGATATAAAGGCAGGAATCAATGTCAAACTTGAAACTTGATGAGAGACAGAGAGAGGAATACCTGCAGAGGCAGCACGAACGACATCTTTATTGGAGTCCCTCATATGAAGAACAAGCCGAGTGTTGTAGAAAGAGCGAGACTCGTAGAAATCTGAGAGAGCCATCTTGAGGCAGCTCAGCCCCACCTTTCCAACCGTATCCGAGTTTAGAATCACTCCCACTTTCACTTCCACCGTCGAGTTTTCAGCCGCCGCCGAGAATATTATCCATGTCAAATATATCAACGAAACACCTGTGAGCCAACTTGACAGAGCGAAAAAACATGTCGTCGCCTTCTTCTTAGCCATGCTTCGACCCTCCTTTTTTTAAGTGGTTGATGATGAACCGGTGGAGTTCTTCTTTATATTATTCTTTTAGAGCGCTGTTACTTTCGTTGACTGGCCGTGAATTTGGATCCGCTACAAGATTCCCCATTACGGAGGGAAGAATTTTCACTTTCTGCTTTAGCGTCTTTGACGATGAAGAAAATGACATTTGTGAATGTTGTTACTCCTTTCTTTTCTTTTTCTTTATTATTAATATTTTTTCCCCTACTTTTCGTTAGAACATACTGTTGTGTAAATTAATTAACGTTGGTGTCAAAATCCAGTCCCAAAAATCTTTATGGAAGGAACCAATCAACGACGTGTGTATGCATAGGAAAAGGACTTTGATTGGTAAGTGCTAACGCGTGAATTGACACGATCAAATGATGAAGAGGAAAAAAAAAAGGTTAAATCTATTAAACCGCCGTAAGCGAGAGAGATTTTTACATATTTACATCGAAGTAGTAATATTTTTGTACATCCATAAATACACTACTCATAGACAACAAAAACTTTGTAACGTGACTCTATGGGATCCTGGGGTAATCAAAGATGTCAACTGTCAAGTTCTTTTGCATTCACGGGGCTTCTAAGTAGGAGTTGTGGATGTCACTGGACTCGGGAAAGTAAGCTCAACAACTGAAACTATTTCTTCATCAACTGATTGAGCAACATTTGGGCTTGCCTGGCCAGTCTCGGGCCCCAAAGGCGTTCCTTGTTCCCTGAACATAAAGCTTGAATCTGTATGAACCGAATAGCTCGAAGGACTTGGTGGGCAGTTGGTGTTTGGGGATGATACATCGACGATGCTTCTGTTAACTGCTTCGCTCTTTTTGAAAGTATGTGATCTCAAGTCCTTTTGGTTGAAAGTGGTAAAAATGGTTTGAACTCTCTTCCAAAGAGAAGCGTCTGGATCAGAGCTCATCAAGACATCTCTTTGCTCGTAAAGGAATATGGCCATGTATATGATGAGAGCTGACAAGGAAGCGATGCCCGCAATTAGGAAGAGGCCCCAGAAGCTTTGGAGGCTGAGACTGTTGGAAGATAACTTGTTGTTGGGGTCTGGACAGCTGGATTCTTTCTTCAACCAGACCTTCTCAATGTCCTTAATTTGATTTCCCTCTGTCACTGTTAGTATTGCCCTCGAAATGTCAGGAACCAGAGGCGAACCCTTCGGAAAGGCCTAGGAAAAAAAACAAATACAGTCATATATCAGCGTATGAGAGCGAAAACAAGAAACCATGCAAGAGAGAGAGAAAGAGGTCTCACAAATGCAAAGCCGTCGGCTTTAAATGTTGGTTCAACCATGACAAACTTGTCGCAATAATTTGCTATAAAAAGCTTCATGTACGGGTTTTCGTCGAAAGCAGCAGCTATACCACCGTTTATACTTCCATGCTCGAAGAGTATATATAAATCTTCAGGAGATTTGTAAACCTTCAATTGGGATTCTTCAAAGCCAAGTTGTTTTAGAAGTCCTTCGACAAAAGAACCCTGTTGGTACCCGACTTTCTCCCTGTTCTTCAAGAGCTGGTTCACGTCGGTAACAGTTGGTTGGAGCTGTTGAACCGTCAAAAGCGACGTCAAACTGGCGGTGTAGCTTTGAGTAAGAATTAGCACCACAAAGCACCAGATGATCACCACAAACCTTGTCAAGTTACTCACAACTCTTTCCCCTGAAAAGTACGAAACAAACAACAAAACAGATAATTATTTTTCTCTCCATATTAGTTACTAGTCCTGATTTCATGGAATGCTCATTCTGAGTTAAGCATGATTCAAAATTTGAAACAAACTTACTCTGTGCAAAAACCATGGTAGAGAAGGAGTACCAAAAGCTTGTTCCAACTTGATAATGCGGTGGCCCGCGGAAGTCTACATTTATACGATGTTCAAGAACCCACACCACAAACCCAATAAAAATGAAGAGAAACAACCACTTGTCATCCAAAGATCCCATGTCAAAGGCTTCAAGAACACCCATGCGTTCTTGCTGTTATCGTCTTTGATCGGTACTATCATCGACACACCAGATTCCGTGTATGGCAAGGTGAAATCCACGTACAACGACCGGTTTGCTCTGATCGTTATGTCCCCAACTGCTGCATCGAATTTCTGTCAAATAACAGACATCAACCGTTAATTCGATATCAGTTAAGCATGTTTTCCACACTATTATTTGAAAACTTGTATAGTTCTACTTACCCCAGAATATACTTGGTAGACCAAATCATTGTAATTGCCAGTAGAATTGCATTGGGCATCAGCAAAGGGAACGAACTCGAACGAAACAGAGTAAGGCAATTTGCCCAAAACGGCCTTGAACACATCTATACTGTACCCTGTAACAGTGTCGTTCGAGAAAGGAAACGACACGTTCACGAATTCCTCGAAACCTTTCTTCACCGGAACTCCTATCATCAGTGTCTTCCCGTTCGCCGGAATCTGCCATCCTTTTGGAACAGAGGTCGAATCTCCGGCCCAAATGATAGGTGCTAAGCTCGTATTGGAAGCAGAATATGTGGTTCCATTTCTTGAACCACCCAACTTTCTCACCAGTCCGTTCTCAAGCGTCCAGAATCCTAACCTCCTTTCCCCGCTTCCATTAACGTTGATTATCTCGAAATTCGAAGTCTGCAATTGCCCGTTCACAAGCCTGAAATCTCCAGAAATGCCTCTGAATTTCGTCCTCGATAATGCCTCGGCGAGTCTCGGACCGTCTAGAGAAACCTCGAGTAAGTCCAAATTGGTGGAATTTCCAGAAAAGTTTGATTTTTTGAAATCGAAGTTCGCGGTTTTACCGATCTCCTCGACCGCCATGGCCAGGGAGGAAACGGCGTCGTACGCCCAAAGTCCGTACACGACCAACGGAATGCTCGGAGACGACTTCTTCCATCGGACGGTGAATTCGTTGAGCGCTTTTGTCTTCGGAATGTAGGTCTTCACTCCCAAAACCCCTTGCATGGAGTCGAGGACCGAGGAATTGACGGTGGTCAGTAAATCGGTAATTCCGTCCGTCACGATCCAAACATATTCCTCGGTCATCATGCCGATCTCCTCCGCCTTGGCGAAAATCCGATTCCCGAGCTCCGGCAGCATGTGGACGACGAAGACTCTCGTTGGCATGGTCATGAGCTTGTAGAGCTCGGCGGCGATGTAGTCGTCGGTGGCCAACTGAGGGATCACGCTCCGGTAGGGGACGCGCGCGTCGACGGCCTGCAAGGCGTCGGTGAGGTAGGGAATGACGCCCTCGCCGTACTCGTTGTCGACGTATATGGGGACGACTTGGCGCCATCCGAAGGCCTTCACGACGGCGGCGATGGGGCCGACCTGAGCGGAGTCGTTGGCTGTGGCGCGGAAGAAGTAGGAGCTGCGGAGGGAGGCGAGAGATGGGCTTTTGGCGGAGAAGGTGATGATGGGAACTTGGGCTTTGTCTCCGAGCTCGATTACGAATTGGGCCTGCATTGATGTTTCAGGCCCAATTATTGCTTGGACTTTAACGTTCTTCAGTAGGTCCAGAGCTGTAATTTGGGATGGAAAATTATAGAAATATTGTATCTATTTGAAAAATATAATAAGAGACATAAAAATTTAAATTTAGCAGGTTTACATACGATTGTCTGCCAACATAATACAAAGATTAGTTTAATTACAAGATAATGAGTTTATGGAGTTTTTATTGGAGGTATTGTTCCCTTCTTTTTTTTTTTCGCTTAAATTGGAGGTATTGTTTTTTTTTTTTTTTTCCTTATCTACCGTTCTATTAAATTTTCAAGTTTTCAACAATCTCATTAATGAGTGTTTATGTTAAAAAATTTTATGATGCGGTACAAAATTATATTATTCATATATCAGACCGTGAAAAACTAATTAAATGCTGAAAAAAGTTACTATCAATAAAAATCTAGCAATTATATATGTTTATATGAGTGATTTATTAGTAGAAAGAAAGTAATTTATGGCTGATTTATGTATATTGACTACAGTATCATATCCCTTTAATTATTATTTTTTACTTAATTATTTTCTTCCCTTATTCGCTTCCTTATTAATTAAAAGAGTAGGCCAATTAGCCGCAAAGTTAGTTGGCATAAAGATATATTTTGGATAAACTAGGCCAATTGTTTCGAAACACATTCTTAATATATATAAAAAAAAGCTATTAGCTAAGGAACAAGCAAGTGACTTAAAAATTTCCTGGTTCTGCTTACGTATAAACCAGCTTCGAGGGATTCAACTTCAATTCTTACCTTTTTATTTTTCTTATTCTTGAAGAATAAAAAATAAATAAAGTTATTGGTCAAGACTTAGATTAAAGGATCTCCACATATTTTGTACACACAAGTCCTTTTCACAAAAGAATTTTCATTAAGGTTGTTGAGACAGGATTAAAACACTAATTATTTTAACTTTATATATTGCCTACTGACTTCTAATGACCTTGCGGATATTTAAAATAATATTTCATACGTCTACACATAACACACACGTATAAATATATATTTTTGAGAATCACACAAACATATATATATATATATGTATGTATATTTATATATATATATGTATATTTATTTTTATTAATATTTCATTGATCGGTTCCAATTCTAATAATTGAAAGTCAAAAGCGATATTCTAATTCCCAACCGCGTAGTGAAGTAAGACAGATTCTTAAACCTGCGCAGCTAACCGTGTGTCGTAAGGAAGTCCAATGGATCCTATATTTTGGCTATCTAAAACGACGACTTTTCCATATCAAATTGTTGTGACACATGATTATTTATTTTATTCTTTTTAATGTGATAATTTTGCTTGTTATTGGGCAACGACGGAAATCAGCTAAAACAAAGGGATTATATACATATATACGTGTGCTCAAACTTATATCATAATTAATTGCCTTTGCAACCTGTTCCAAATTTCGTTTAATTTATTTAAGGAACAGTTTTTAGAAAATAATTGAATTAAATGGTAGACTGTTAAAATTATTTATAATAAATAATTTATCAAGTAAATGATTCATTTATGTTAAAACTTTTAACCATTATTAATATTAATGAACCACGATGTTTCTAGAAGTCTTTTAATGTTTTTTGACATATTTAACGTAATTTCATTTGTGTGCCTGTGATAGGTAAACTAGCGAATTAAGGATATAATGAATATTATCTGAACTGTACTCATATATGCTGCATGCATTTGGATATGAGAAAAATAATGAAAACACAAACACACATGTAATTTTTTTTTCTACAGCATTAGTAAATCAATATGCATATATATATATATATTTATGTTTCTGTAATTAATCAAGGGAGAAAGAGGTAAATAACTTATTTTTAAAAGCTAAAAGAAATAAATAACATATTCATGAATCTATTAAAATAAATAGCATATTTACAAGTAAATATGTTTTATTACTAAAAATGAATAAATTATTTATATTAGGACTATGCACGGAATCCACGAGCCCATCCAAACCATCTGGCCCCGCCTATTTGAACGGGTCCACGTCATTACCCGTTTGTTTTGGATGGGTTTTCTACTCACTTGCCATCACTTATAGACGGGTGCGGGTTTCACTTTTTGGCTTACAGGTTCAACCCACCCACCCACCATTTTTGTTAATTAATAATAAATAGATTTTCCTTCAATAAGAGTATAGGACTCTTTGGCAAAGTTACTAGTAATTTAATTATTTTTTGGATTTTATTATTATTATTATTGTTGTTGTTGTTGTTAGATATTATGTTTGCAATTATAATTAATCTTACTCTTCTTTTTTTTTCCGTCTCTTCAAGTTTAATATTTTAAAAAGTTTGACAATTGAATTGAAGTTCTAAACTTGTTTCAATTAAATAAATAAATAAAAAACAATCGAAAGAAAAAATAAAAGGAGAATAAAAAAATTACATAACTGTTTTCAAAATTCTCTACCCACCCGCCACACCGCACGCCTCCACCTGCCACCAACCCACCCAACCCGCCTTCATGGTGGGCGGGGCTGATTTGAGATTTTAAAAAAAGCGTTATCTTCCAACCCGCCCACCCTCCATGGAACCCACCAATGCACAGCCCTAATTTATATAGTAAACTTATTTACCAGTTTTTAGCAATTTCATAATACGTCATTTACTCATTTTAACTTCCTTTAATATGCTATTTATTTTATATGTATATTCCCATTAATCAATAATTACAGGCTAGGATAATTATCTATTATAACCCCCTAGTTTGTACTCACTAATCAAGAAATATGGGTGTGAACTACAAATGAACATCAATGGAAGAAGAAAGAAGAGAAGACCAATATGCAGTATGAACCATAAACGATTCGCCGGCAAAACATATTTACAAGCAAAATAGGAAAGAGAAAATTATATATGCAGAATAAATATATATGTATATGCGTGTACATATAGGTGTGTGTGTGTGTGTGTGTGTATGTAGAAGACGATAAATATATATAGAGAGAGAGAGAGAAGGAAATTTACCAGCAGCAGCAGCTCCAACGACATCAGATTTGGAGTCTCTAGTGTGGAGGACCAACCTAGTGGCGTAGTGAGGATTGGAAGCATAGAAATCTGAGATGGCCATATTGATGCAGCTCAGACCCATTTTCCCGAACGCCGTTTCCATGTCCAGAACCACCCCCACTTTTACTCCTATTCTTGTCCTATTATTATTATTATTATTATTATTATCAAAATTTGTCTCAATATTGTTCTGCGCCGAAACCAGAAAAAACACAGAACTTGGCCAAACCAACAAAACATGACAGACAACAAGAAGAGTTGCTTGGCCGACAACGCCTTTCTTCTTGATCGTCATGTCTGAAACTGAAACTGATATCGAAAGCACTGTTTGATATTTGGTCTTCAAAAGAATTGTGAGACATGCATTATTAGTTTTAGCTAGATCCATCAGACCTGCGCGCTAATTAGTATTTATATTACCTTGGATTGAATTATTATATTATATGGTAGGGTCTTGACTTGGAAAAAACTACTCTTTCTAAGTCCAGGTCACCCTTTACTGTTCCTATTAAAAGTATATTTATAACCTGTTCTGGTGAACGATATTATCACCCTAATTGAGTGGTATGTTTCGATAAACCATTTCAAAAAGTTTATTATTATTGGACTTCGGTATAATGTCTGTTTTATTGGCTAATTATTACAGTGAAATTATTTGAATGTTTCAATATTTCACAACAATTTAACTTAAATTTAAATATGAATTTTCACTTTTTTTTTTAATAAAAAATCTGTACCATACTTTTTTTTTTTACATTTACATTATTCACATGTTACTTTTAACAAAAACTATCTAAACATATATTTAATTCGAACGAATCTTTAAATGCAATTTATGCCAAAAGTTTTATTGAGTGTTGAGTGTGTGGTGATATGAATGAAAATTGAGCTCTCGTTATTCTAATACAATTAGATTAGATACTTACTGTTTTATTGATGAATCGCGTTGATTTATATTTACGTGTATTGAATAGGTAAAATACCAAAGTTGTGTGTAGCGTGTAGTGCACTTTGTGGAAGTAGTCAAATGCCAACGTTTACAAAGTTAAATTAGGACATTAAACGACATCTTTTCCCCCTAAGAATGGGGACCAATTATTATTAATATTTGTCCTGTCCATCTCCATGTTCAAAGAGTTTATTTTTGTCTATATTTTTTTGCTTTTGTTTACCTTGACCAAATCAAAGTGGGTCAGCATGACAAGTAAGCACAAATGGAAGAACCCATGTTTTAGAAAAGTAGTTGAACGCAGCGAATAAATAATAAATTGCGTAAAGGTATTAGATTTTAAAGAGAAAATTAAAAATAAAATAAAATAAAACAAAATGCCAAATGACAAAATAAGAAAAAGAAACAAAAAAATCTAAACTCCATGCGAAATTTAAACAACAAAATCAAAATTTTTTAACAAAATTTCTAAAATATTTAGACAAAATCCTTTTCAATCATATTAATAATTAAGTTATTAATAGATATATAAAGGATTACGTACATATGTGTGTATAAATATGTAATGAGAAACAAAAAATATAAAAGAAATAAAAAAAACAAGATAATAGCATAAAAGAAAATAAATGAGACAACGAAAAAAAAAAGATAAAAGAATGAAAAAGGATAAAAGTAAAAAAGAGAAGTAAAAAAAAAAAAAAACAATTAGTTGACAAATGGCAAACTGAAGGAGAACAATATTGACTCTTTTATATATGTTAGATTAAGGTTTTTTTTAATGTTTAAGTTTTACTTCAGTCAAATTATAATTTTTTATCTTAATTTTTATCCTTTTTTTTTTAAGTTAATAAAATTTATAATTATTTTTTAAAAAATCAATCAACTTTAATTTAAAAATTTCACCTCCAACCGATAACTATCAAACCCATGTTAAGACAAACCAACCTCAGAGTGGGCTCCACCCCTTACCTACATATTTGTATGCGTGTGCATGTATATGCCCACCTTGAGAAGGCACCCGAGAGGCCGAGAATATCGCTTTCAAGTATTTATCTTTTTTTTTAAACACCTTTTCCTTTTATTTTCTTTTTCTATCTGTTGGCGAATAGCATAAGCGAAGATTACAAAGGATCATCTTGACTCAAAGTAACGCGTTCTTATGACCATTTGGTTCATGATTTCTTGATCATAGTGTTTTAGAATAATGCTAATATAGTATTTATTTTCTTCGTAGCTTGTTAAACAAATCGTTCCATAAGAGAAAATTTTAATCTAATTTGTCCAATTTTTCAAATTCTATAATTGGGAATATTTTTGTATCATGCATTATAAATACTCACATCTTAAGTCTTAAAAACTTAATCTAACAATTGTGTTGCATGCATAACCTAATAGTAATATCACATTTGATTCCACCTAAAGGTGCATAATTTGAATCCCCCACCCCCCAAATTCAAAAAAAAAAAAAAAAAAAGTTAATTTAATAATTAAAAAATTATAATACCTATCATTAAGATGAAAGTACAGTCACAGTATCAGTTTTTCCTTATTTTTTCTCAATATTTTCTTTTGGATGGATGTCATCACTTTAATAAATAAAAAATAAAAAAGTGGATATTATGGTTTTAAGATCTTGAGATAAATCAGAAAAATTCAAACAATTTTCTAAAAAATATAATTGTTGATATTACATAAAAACATTAAGAAAAGTATCTTTAAACTTCGTGTTCATAAGGGAAATGATTTTGAGATGTATAGATGTTTAGGTTCATTTGCCTTTTATGAAGGGTTATTTCTTTTTTATTTTATTTTATTTTTTGGTTTGCCATAGAGGTTGGATTATGATTTTTTTATTTTGTTTACTTTTTTTTTTCTTTTATTAAATTTCAGTGAAGGCTTTATTTCCTCTCTCCATTTATATTAAAAAAATAATGCCATCACTTATGATCATGAGGGTCTATTAATTAATGAGAGGAAAGCATTCTATGGCCTTGGAAAAGCCTTTGAAAGCTCAACAATGGAGTGAGATCATTCTGTAATTAACGCATTATATTTTACTCTTTAATATTGGTGGAATATTTCAAATTCAGCATACCACTTGGTCGAAGCATAAAATTTAAATTCTGCATACCCAGTATACATATATTAATTATGCTTGAAACTTCGTAGTAAAAGGTTGTTCTACAACATCATCTAATAACGAAATGTCTCTATTTAATTTTCTTTGGGTGGCATCTGGTATCTTTGAGTTGGACCCCTTTATTTAACTGTCAAATATTAACAAGCCCCAATGATGGTGACTCATTTACAACATTATACACTATCTCCATTTATGCATTTTCTAATGGCAATTAACATATAAAATTTGAAATTTACTCCCTACTTAGAGAGTAAAGATATTGTGCTTTCTGAAATTTGTTTTTTTTTTTGTTTTTTTGTTTTTTTTGTTTTTTTAAATAGGGACTAATAGATGGGAACTCCCTAAATAGTAATTATATGACAGTCAATTAGGTTGATTATGAGAATTAAAATTTTGAATCATAATTTCTAAACTTTTACGCAATACATTACAAGTTGACTCATTTATTTGATACAAAAGTCAGATTTATTGAATTTCAGGATTTAACATTAATACGGCAGAGAACAGTACTGGTAGAAATAATTGCAATGTACGATAACCAACCTGTTTCTTGATCATGGGCATTACGACGACCAAGCTAACATATTTTAGGAAAGCGATCACCGTTGGTTTCATGAACTTTATTATGTCAAATCATGAGTTTCAAAGAATAAATCATTGACTATTCAAACTCTACAATTCAGACAGAGTTAAATGTATAATAATTATTAATTTATATCTATATATAATTATATTTAAAAAATTATTAATTAATGCTTAATCTCAAATTTCTTTTCTTTATTAATTTTTTTTCCATGCCTTGTCCCTCAGGATTCTCTTGTTTGAATTTTACTTGAAGCCACTCGTATTAAGTTGTTTCTTACATCTATAAATTCTTGTCTTTCTCAAACCGCAAAAAAGTCCCAAGAAAACAGGAGAGAGTTGCACGGGGAAGAATATTCTAAGGAGCAAAAAGACAATAAAAAAAAAAAAAACGACGTGTAGTATTTTGGAGGAAAATGATCATGATTTGGATCACTTACAAGTTACAAATAATGTTGACATTGACTCATCATTTTTATTTATTTCATTTTAAAAAGGCTCCTTGTTTTAATAAACCTATTAGTTTAGTGTAATTTCTTAGATACATATTGATCAACTTAAAATTAAAACAAAATAAAATCCTCATCGTGATTACATGTATAATATAAAAAATCCTCATAAATTAAATTTATAAAGCAAATATCCTAAAACAAATACAAGAGTACTAATATATGTTTACGAATTCTAAGGAAAATCCATGCAGACTTTTAACTTGCTGGTCATTTATATCCAAATGGGGGAAAAAAAAGGGGTGTCACTATTAATACTTCTCACTTGTTAGACAATTTTTAGATTGAAAAATTAATGAAAAGTACGAAATAGGATTAACATATAATCGAAGGCTAACAATAGAACTAACCTAACATAAGCCATTGCATGTATATAATATAAATATATATATCTAGGTGGGGGCAAGTGGGAGCCCCACTTGAAATTTTTTTTTCTTTAATCTACCCTAAAAGTTTTATGGTTTTTCTACTTTAATCCTCATTAAAAATCAAAAATCTCCATATAATTCATATTGAAAATTTAAAACTTTCATATAGCCCCACTACAACTTTACCGTTTAGTTTTTATATATTAATGTCATTTATTTTAATTTACATCTCTAGAATTTGTCTAAGTCCGTCACTATATACATATACATATATAAGGCGCTCATTCTGAAAAACTAAATATTATTATAATACACAAGACTCTACCACTAATTAATATATATATATATATATAGAATATCCCAACACCAAATGCATATGCTCTAATGTAGCTATGCAAGATCGAAAGTTTCCTCACAAAATTCGCAGATAACAACACTTTATTTCCCCCCCTTTTTTCCTGAAGGGAGGGAGCTTTTGAGAGCATGAGCACTTTTTCTTTTTTGGAAATTTCCCGTGCATGATACTTTGCTATTATTATTTTTTTCCTCACCTCAATAGTAGTTATAGTGTTATATAATGTCCCAAGCGATAGCAGTGACGTTCAAATAATAAAAGTCATGGGCACAATATTCAAAAACTAAACACATATATAGGGTAGAAACGTGGTTGTCGAAGTTTGATTTTTGCGATATTTTCACACCTCGTTTGGTTTTAATTTATGGAGTTTGAATCACCCTATTCATAAAAGATTTATTACTTATGAGAGGAGATATAAACAATTATACAAATTTGTATTTATCTCCATTTGCTTGATACAAAGTCTAGTCATTAATTAATGAACGTTCCATATAGTTAGAGATTTTACTATTTTTATTTCGACACCATTGAAAAATTCAATGAAGTGCTTCCGGAATAATCTTTACTCGGTGTCAAGTCAACTTTAATTCAAAAAATCTAGTAAATACATAAGATTTCCTGACTTCATATCAGATTTCTTTTTATTATTATTATTATTATTTTAATTATTTTCTCGCTTTTGAAAGGAATATATCTTAATGAAGAATCCCTTAGTTATACAGGAATATGTTTATATATATTGAAAAAACAAGACTGAACATTTATGATTGGTTACGTAGTTTAAATGCGCTAAGGCTTATATAATCTGGTTATTGAAATTAAAGACATTTTTATGACTGAAAAAAACTTCAAAAAAAGTCTCATAAATTTACCTATTTTTCCCCCAGGAAAAAAATAATAATTTCCCTTTTTCCGTGCAATTCTCAGCAATTCTCAGCTCAATTTGGATCAAAGAATACGCACTAAAATGGTAATTAAACAGTCTCAGTAGCGAAAAATGATATCAACAACAAAAACATTTACTGATATATATATATATATATATATTTAGCCACAAGTACTACCCGTGCTTTTCCTTAATAAAACTAGAATAAAATAACCTGCACTTTATTAAATCTAAAGTTTGTGGACAGTTAATTAGAAACCAAGGTCTATAATTAATGTCAGGTTATTGAAATTAATTAATCGAAATGTTCTTTCAAGTAATAGGAATTAATATAAGCAATATAGAAATCGCATGTTCAAATAGATCATTATTTGTCCAATGACCTTAAAGTTGACGTTCGACACCAAAATTAAGTCAAATCTTATTTTTTAGTATGGGCTTATGTTATAGAAAGTCGTTCTTTCCATATTGATACGTTTCACGATTATTGTTTTTCATCAAGAGAGAGAGAAAATATTAAAGACCAATTTACTAATGTCATGATTTTTTTTTTCTTAATTAGGTTTGTCAAAATATAAAGACCAATAGAAGTAACTTATAACAACCTAAGTTTTATAAGTATACAACAATTGAATGGTTTTTTTTATTATGGGATTACAAATATGAGGTGATATATACAAAATACTTTTTTTTTTTTTTAATTTGCGGAAGGGGATAAGTATTATTAGTTAGAGAATGTCCATCTCAAATTCACTCTCTAACTACAGCTTAAACTAATAAAAATAACCGGTTGATACTATATATATATATATATATATATATAAATTTGGTTGATAAGATGATCAATTTCCCGGCCGGACAAAATAAATGATCAGTAAGTAGACACTTTATACAACTACATAGATTTTTTTTTTGTTTTTTGTTTTTTTGTTTTGTTTTTTTGCATAAACTAGCTCAATATGTACAATAATAAAACTAGATATCTTGTTGAGGAAAATACCCCTATACCCGAAGCGCAGTAGAAAAATAAACTAAAACAAAAATAAAGAAAAGATAAGGAATTTACGTAGTTCGATAAAATTGCCTACGTCTACGGGAGATGGAGAATAAATTCACTAACACTTTCATAATTACACACTCGTCAAACACTCTCAACCTCTCTCTACCAAAAATCCCTTACACCCTTTGCCTATCTCTCTTCTCACTTTCTCCCAAAAGGAGGCACACACACACATTCTATTTTTCTGAACACACACCCACAAAACTCTTAACACAATGCACCTAATTATAGGCTCTCAATGGGACACAATAATACAACTTTCATAAATTCATAAAATAGAAACTTACCCAAAAACTAATTTGAGTCACATACCTAACAGATATGTTGTGTAATCCTTTTTGTTTACATTCGAAACTAAACATTAGTTGCTAAGCTATTAGGGCTTGTAATCTCAGCATTGTTCTGAACAATAAGGTCAATATTCTCTGGAGCTACTTCTGGTGAAAACCGACCACTAGAAAGTGTTCCTCGCTCTCGGGAAATCGGCGAGTTTGGGCCTGTGTCGACCAAATAACTCGATGGACTAGGAGGGAAATTGCTATTTTGCAAATTAGGACAGATATCAGTTCCCACATGATGATCTACGGATTTATCATTCTTTCTAAAAGTATGAGAGCTGAGGTCCTTTTGGTCATAGCTCTTAAAAATTGCTCCAATTCTTTTCCACATCGAATCTCCCGAGCCCAACAAGATTTGCCTGTGCTTGTGAAGAAACGTAATGATGAAGATGATGAGAGAAACAACTGAAGCAATACCGGCAATGAGGAAGAGGCCCCAAAAGCTGCCTACACTAAGACTGTTGGAGGAAACCCTAGCTTGGGAGTCTGGACAGTTTGATTCTTTGAGCTTGATCCATTTGTTCTCGATTTGCTTCATCTCGTCTCCCTCGGTCACGTTCAAAATTGCCCTTGATATATCACCAACAAGAGGAGAACCTTTTGGGAAGATCTGAAGATGGAGAAGAAAACCGCATAAGAAAATCATCAGGAAAAGCTTAAATCATTCACAGTTGTATGTTCTTTATTAAAAAAAAAAAAAGAAAAAAGAAAAAAGGAAAATGTTAGTACTTATTATAACCTACATAGACGCAACTTCATAATAATGTTATTCGTTGACATAGCATGCACATAGTTAAACAAAAATTTGAAACTAAAATTTCAGATACCTATATATCTCACTAGACCCAATATAACCCTGCCCTTGATTAGGGCATCACGGACCCCTAGCCCCACACAGAAATAGGAGGAGGGCTCTGCCACGTGGATGGAGCTAATCCCTAATCTTGAATAACAATTGAACTTACATCCTCTGTCTAATTTTGGTGTCCCAATAGGTATCTAATCAATTATATTTGGACACATCAAAGTTAGATTTTAAAATATAAAAAATCAAATATAAAGTATTTCAAACTTCTTAAAAATAACGTGACATAATATTATTGATTAAATATTATTTAGGACATCAAAAATTGGACAAAAGATTTAGATTTGGGGGCTTGTGGAGCCTCTACACAAATTTTTTGAGAAAGAAAAATGGTAGACCAAGTCAACATATACGTACATTCGTAAATGGAGGAAGAGAGAGAGAGAGAGAATTTTACAAAACCAAAGCCAGCAGTTTTGAATATTGGCCCAATCATAGTATATTTGGAGCAGAATTGAGCAAGAAAGAGCTTCATATTGGGGGAATCATCGACAGCAGCAGCAATACCACCCTTTGCACTCCCTTTGGCCAGAAGTTGTTCACAATCTTCCACTGATTTATACGATATAATATTGGAGTCTACAAAGCCCTTTTGTCTTAAGAGCCCGTAAACGTGAGAGCTTTCCAAATACCCAACCTTGTCCCCTTTCTTTAGGAGTTGCTCTAGATTCGTCACCTTTGGTTGAAGTTGCTCCACAGTTAAAAGTGACGTTAAACTAGCAGTGTAACTTTGGGTCAATATCAGCACCACAAACACCCATATTATCACCACAAACCTCGCCAAGTTGCTCACCACTCTCTCCCCTACAAAATGAAAGAAGAGTTATTTCTATAAGCCGTTCATCATCTAGGTTTAAACCCACTTTTCAATTTTGTTTTTTTTTTTTTTCTATAGTATTTTCTCTTATAAAAATTTGAATTTATTAGTGAAGTATAATAGTGGTACTAGTAGTGTCCAAATTGAAGGGTTGGAGTCATAGGGGAAATTATTACGATGTGCAAAAACCATGGTGGAGAAGGAGAACCAGAAGCTTGTTCCAAGTTGATGGGAGGGGGGACCGCGAAAATCGTCATTAATTCGGTGTTCAAGAACCCAAACGACAAAACCAATGAAGACGAAGAAACAAGTACTGGTCACCCATAAATCCCATGTCAAAGGCTCCAAGAACACCCAAGCACTTTTTCTTCTGCTTTCTTTTATTGGCACCACCATTACCACGCCGGATTCCGTGTATGGCAAAGTGAAGTCAATATACAAGGACCTGTTTGCCCTAATTGTTGAGTCCGCTACTACTGCATCGTAGTTCTGCAATCAAGTAATATATATATATATATATATATATATATATTGCCATTTAGCAATGAAATCTATAAAGATCACTTCACTTTCTATGATATCTAGGGAACTTCTAGCAACTTTGTAAGATGTTTTTGAATGTGAAGTAGCAATATCATAATCCAATAGCAAATTTAGCATATTAAACTTTTAAAAATCTAGTAATCACTATACAATGTTGATATCGTTTTCGTAAAGATGCAATAAAAAATTTTTGTATAGCACTTTTATAAGGATAACAAATCAAATTAAAATCATATCAGATGACATTAAAATCACACAAAAGTAATTATGTATATTTTGCAATCCAATAATCAGACAAGACATATATGGAGTAGTAATAATTAAAGTATATATATATGTAAGTATATTTGTACTCTATTAAGTAAACAAGATATTTCTAGCAAAACTATATATTTGTATATATATACATGTATAGGTGAGTAGTATGCTTACCCCATAATAAACTTGAGAGAGCATCTCATCATAGGTGCCAGCCCTGGAACCGTTAGGTTTTGCGAAAGGAATGAAGTCATAAGGAAGAGCACATGGTAATTTTTCCACAGCAGCCTTGAAGAGGTCTATACTGAATCCAGTGACTTCCGCTGTGTTAGTGCTAGAATCAATCTTCACATCAACAAACTCCTTAAAACCTTCCTTAACTGGCACTCCAATTCTCAACCTCTTCTCGCCAGTAGGAACATCCCACCCTTTCGGAGCCACCGTGGACTCTCCGGGCCAAATGATTGGTCCGAGATTCGACCTCAATGTTGAATAATATCCACTCATGTCACTAGAATTATTCAACAACAATGTTCTTGTTAGTCCATTTTGTGGTGTCCAAAACCCTATTTCTCTTCCCCCATTTCCATTCACGTTCACCATTTGAAGAGTCGACGATTGCAATTGCCCGTTGACAAGGCTGAAATCCCCCGCCACGCCCCTAAATTTGGTACCCGATAGGGCTTCGCATAGTTTTGTACCGATTCGAGACACCCCAAAAGAGTTAAGATCGGTCATGTAATCTGCCGATGCATTTGATTTCTTCTCAAAAGTAAAATTTAAGGAATCTTTCCCTCTTAACTCGATCTCTTTTAGTACCGCCTTCTCAACTGCAAAAGCTAACGCAAAAACCGTGTCATAAGCCCACAATCCCATAACATTCAACTCCGCATCGAGAACGGTCGGATTCTCTCTTCGGAATCTCATTTTCCACCGAGCCCTAACATCATCAAGCTCCTCCGTTTGAGGGACAAAAGTCTTTACCCCCAACACCCCTTGCATTGACTGAACGACTCTAGAAGTCAACGAAGTCAACATGTCAGTGAAGCCTCCGGTTACGATCCAGACAAGGTCCGGTCGGCCCATGAGCCCAATCTCATGGGCCTTGGCGAACAACCTCGAGCCCAAATCGTACCACATGTGGACCACAAACACTCTGGTCTGCATGGTCATAAGCTTGTAAAGCTCGGAAACGATCTGGTCGTCGGAGGCCGACGGCGGAATCACGCTCCGGTAAGGGACGAGCGCGTCGACATCGCGGAGGGAATCGACGAGGGAGGGAATGATTCCGTTGCCGTAGTCGGTGTCGGAGTAGATGGGGACCACTTCTCGCCAGGAAAAGGCGTTGACGAGAGAGCTTATGGCTTTGACTTGGGAGGAGTCGTTGGTTGCGGTTCTGAAGAAATAAGGGCTCCAAGAGTTCGTGGAGGTTAAGGAAGGGTCTGTCGCCGAGAATGACAAAATGGGCACGTGGGCGTTTTGTCCCAAGTCGATCATGAATTTGGCCTGGCTCGATTTTTGTGGCCCTAGGATTGCTTGCACTTGTACGTTCTTTATCAGGTCCACAGCTGAACACCAACGTAATTTTCATGGAAATTTTTGTATGTGTGTAAATATATATTTACCTATATATATATATATAGTACATAAATATCGTATTTATGAATCCGCGTAAATGGTGCAAGTGTCATGACACTACTTTGATAGCTATATTGATCAATAATAATTGTTGAGTGTGGAGATAATGATTTTTTTTTTTTAAAATGAAGTAGTTAGGGGTACAACTAAATTCTACTAAAATTTTAGGAGTAAAAATTAATTAAAATATCAAAATTTGAGAGAGTTAATAGTTGTTATTTTTCTTTTGAAATAGAGGTGCAATTAAAATGTTTTAAAGATGTTTGAGTTAAAAATTCGCTTCTCAAAATATGAGTTAGAGCGCTTGTCCCACTAATTTATATGTGGCTAGTTAAAAAGATAAAATTCAAGCAAAGACAAAAAAAGGTACTAAGATCCCTCTTTCAATATGAATTATTATTATTATGAACTTGGAATAGAAAATTAAAGGTGAAGTGTAGAACTATCAATAAATTACCATGTAATACTAGTTATTGGTGCATGAAATGCACTACATTACGGTCCATATATAGCTATTTCCTACTACTTGACATCACTAAAGTAACGACTCAAAATTAAGAACACTAGTGAAATAGGGTATGCAGCTTCTTGCTATTTCTCTTCATTTTAATTTGTCTACCGAAAAGGGAGAAGAAAAAGTGGGGAAGAACAGTAGAACAAGCACCCCCTAGTAATTGACAAATAGAAACCTCTCCTCCTCTAATTTCCTCTCTATATATTAATATATATCCTAAACGCAAACATCTCGTAATAGAAAAATAAGAAAATAATGGACGCATATATGGTGTACGTATCTTATATTCGGAAAAGAATATGAGAATTGAAGGAAAATGAATCTATATATATGTTTCACCAACGTCGATAAGCTTAAATTAATACACACGAGAGAGAGAGAGAGAGTAAAAACCTGCGCTGGCTGCACCGGCGACATCTCCCTTGGAGTCCCTGGTGTTGAGAAGCAATCTGGTTTTGAATTGAGGATGAGAGGCATAAAAATCCGAGATCCCCGTATTCAGGCTACTTAACCAAACTTTAGCAACCGGAGTTTCAACGTCGAGAACGACTCCAACTTTCACCGGAATCGTGTCGTTTTGTGCCATGCCGGCCAAGAACACCCATGAAGCAAGAAGTAAGCAATTAAACATGGTCAATAAAACTAGGTTGGTATTATGACTCTTGTTCGTCATGATCATGTTCTCTTCTAAATTTTTGTAAAGGCGCTTTTGGTCATGTTGTTCAGCCTTACACAACCTTCCTTTGTACTTATAAATAAAAGTTTTGTTTTTATTTAATGCACATAGGACAAAGGCTCAAATTGACACCGACAAATAATTAAATTCCTTCATAGGAAGACATTTCTTACGCGCCAAGAGAAAACAACAGGAAGATTACTAAAAAATTCTCGGCTATATGTACACATATTTGTGTTGGTTTTAAGTCCGCGGTGGAAATGTAATTTGTTTTTTTTTTTTTTTTTTTCAAATTCATATAAAACTAAGGCCCATTTTGGGGAGGTGTTGGAGGTGGAGTTTTGGAGACATTTTGAATTGAAGATGAGTTGATTTCTGGAAATATGTTTTTGGTTAAAAGCACTGTTTGAAATGAAAAAAATGTAAAATCTTAAAATACATTCACAAAAAATATATCAATTAGGATTTTGTTTGATTCCTCTCAAAATTCTATGAAATTAAAAAAAAATAATCTCATTTGAATTTGAAATAACAAAGTTATGGATTTTTAAAATTAAATTTACTGCAGACATTTTGATATGTGAATAGCAAAAAGTAATTTTGAATTGAAAAAAAAAATTTCGATATGTGGTTTGGAAAATCTCCCCCACCCGTTCATACTTGATTTACTTATAACAATATATGTAATTTTATGTGTAAGATTATATATTCTAAAACTTTTATTATAAGTGATATGTATCAATATAAAATATTAGATATTAATAATGTATATTACACCATATACCTATATAAATTTTTCCTTTAAAACCTTTACCTATATACATTAATACTTTTATATACTAAACTAACTACTTTTCTTCTTAATCTACAAAAAGAGAGGGCGGGGTGACAATAGGTTCATAAAAAAATTTTAAAAAAATGATAAAGATGAATATTCTCTGAATGATTAGAGATTTCTCTGCCTATTATAGTTAATTATTTGCTTATCATCATAATTATTAGGTTACTTTGACCACCTCAGATTATAACGAAATATGCAATACATATGTGCGTATAACATATATATTAACTTGTTTCAAACGCAGTCAGAAGAAACTTCAAAGTAATGCTCGTTCAAGTTCAACTATATATATAGAAGACGAAACTTCAACGAACTTAATTTGCAGGTCAAAATCATGGACAAATACACACACACACACACATATATATATATACACACCACACACGCATATTGTATACGTATGTTTTTATTTATAAGCTAGGAAGTCGCAGTGGGTCATTGTCAATGGCAATTTAATGCTCCTAATTGAGAGCATTATTAACGTCGTTTTACAAGATGATAAACTAAATTTTCAGTTCTTAAACAAGTTTTTATTTAAAGCCAAAGATAATCTGTCATTCTTAACCATCTAAACGACATTTTATTAAATAATAATAATAATAATCAATTAGAAGCCGCCATAAACCGATCAATTATATGTCATCAGAACATGCCTTGAAAAGTATTATTATTACAGTTTGTCTCATATGTGTCAAAGACTGGTTCCAATTTTTGCCAACTGTCAACATGTAATGAAATAAAAAATTAAATTATTATGTTTGTCCCTAGGTAGTTGGAGCCGTCACTTTCATGATAATTATAATTTTAAATTTTAAATATCAATTTATATGTTATATGAATTATCATTTTTTAATTGATAAATATTTAAAATGTTACAACATCTATTGATTGTATTTACCAATAAAAATATGAGTTAAAATTCAAAAAAATTAAAATTATAATTGATGCCCTACACTGCTCTTTAAGTAAAGTCTTCAAAGCTTTTTGGATTTTTTTTTTTTTTTTTCCTTCTTTGGTAAGTAAAGCTTTTTGGAATCTGCTGCCCACATATGCATCTTTCCGCATTCTCTCTTTTTTTTAAGAAACTTGAAAAGTAAGGAAGACCAAACCATGCTCATGGCAATTTCCCAAGTGTACGGGTTTATTTATTTATTTATTTAATTTTTTTTTTTTTTTGGCGTTGCTAACTAATTGTAATTATATATATTCTTTTTTGCGTTGTTAAATAAGTGTAATTATATATTCCGACTTGGTCTGAAGTAGACTTATTAGCCTATATCAACTTAAAAGTAGTTAAAGAAATAAAGAGAGGAAACAAAACATAAAGCTATAAAAGGTTAGTACAAGATCTTTCTGTCGGTACTTCCGAGCGAATATATAATATATTTAACTTCATTTTCTCATATATATTAAAAGTTCCTTGTGAGTTCCTTAAAACTTTGGTCATTTTTTTGTAAGATTCGTACAAAATTAGATATAAGTCTAGCCTCAGATAAATTATACGTTAACATAAAAACGACATGTACAAATTCTGTTTAATTTTATGATGTAAGACTACCGAAAAGGTGCAAATTAGGGGAGGGATTAATTTAAAAGAATTGGTAAGTGAAGTGAACTTTTTTTATTTATGTAGATGTATTGTTGAACATCTAATTTTGTTAAATTTTTATATCAGTGGATTTCTTATATAATATTTTCCCAAAATAAGGATTGAAATGTAAATTTCTCTGAATCAATAATTAACCCTTAATTATATAAAACCATTAATAAAGCCAGCCTATTGTTTTAGTGTAGGCGTATATTAAAGACTAAAGTTTTTAGAAGGGCTTATATAGGAATAATCAATTTTTAATGTAGATAAAAAAAATGTAATGTTTTAAATGTAAAATTGAAAAAATAAATAAATCAAAGTTCATAGAAGGTTCTGCTCTTATTCGGTCATAGGTGACTCGGTCCCTCTAATTGATAAGTGAAGTGAACTTTTTTTTGTTTATGTAGATGTATTGTTGAACATCTCATTTTGTTGTATTTTTATATAAGTGAATTTCATATATAATATTTTCCCAAAATAAGGACCTAAATCTAGATTTCTTTAAATCGATTAACCCTTTACATAAAACCAGTAATAAAGCCAACCTATTATTTTAGTGTAAGCATATATTAACGATTAAAATTTTTAGAAGAATTTATATAAGGATAATCAATTTTTAATGCAGATAAAATAAGAGAAATGTAAGGTTTTAAATGTAAAATTGAAAAACAATAAATAAAAGTTCACATAAGGTTCCGCTCTTATTCTGTCATAGGGTGACTCGGTCCCTCTACCAGAATTTCAAATTTATAAGTTGAAAGGAATTACATATTTATTATGCACAATAATGTATGTATGATAGAGGAGTTGATAACTACTATTCTACTGGTTACATCGTTCACAATTTCTAGAGAATTAAATTAATTACGCGGCAATAAGAAATCCACCCTATTCGTCTTTTATTTTATTTTATTTTATTGTTTTGGTCTTTTTAAGAAGAATAGCAAAGTCATACATAGTTTGTGGGAAAAGACAGCGAAGTAGGGCATGACTCATACTGGTTGTTGGCATCCTTAATTTCTGTTCTATTCCTTATGGTCGCTTTAGCTAATTTATTGCTGCTTATTATTGTTTTAAGAGTGAGATTATATTACGGTTTTTCAAAGTAAAGTTTAGTGTATACTAATTATTTTAGCCAGTCTAAACTGGTCATTGCCATAAATAATTTTGAATATAACTTGGCCATAATTTTCATGATTTCATTTTCATGGGGTCAAGGTAGTAGTTGGGATCTTGGGTAGTTTCAATTATTCCAACCTTTTAATGAAGCTAAAAGATTAAAAAATCAAGGTCTAAACTAGAATCTTTTGGAAGATAGAATCCTAAGAGAGTTTTGACTTTTTGAATATCATTCATAATTTAAATAAAAATCAAGTCGTTTTGGACAAGCCGAGTCCAGTCATATTACGTTTTACAAGTTGGAAAATACAAAGCCCATTTTGAAGGACTATGCAGAATTTTCGTGTCTTAATGGGTTTTGTTCTCTTTCTACAGAACCCTTGACTGAGGATAATAATAATAAAAACAATAATAATAAAGGGGTCCAATTGGCTTGACTTTGACATCGATGGGTTCAAACTTTTATATTGAATACAGTCATGCATGCAGCTGGCTACCTCAGATGAAACCTCACTCAGGGGCGTATACTTCCAAAGAGGAGGGGAAAAAGGACCATGTTGAGTATAAATAAATAAATAAATAAACGTTTTATATTGTATGTAAATATCTCAAGGTAAAATACTATATGAGTTTGAAATTTCCATGAAAAAAACAATGGTCATCGAGTGGTTATACTCGTACATATTACCCAATGGATCATTGCAACGATAAAATTTGTCTTTAATTTTTCTTTTAAGATGTGGTCAGGATTTAATCTCCATAGCCCCCCACTTCATGATTCAAGTCAGGTTATTGTATTATTCAGTGTTGGATGTGTGATACTACGAGTAAAAACGAAACTCGTCTTAATGGGTTTCGGAACTTTCAACATGGCAAAAAAAGATGAGAGGCGGAATGACAAAAGGAAAAAAAAAATTTAAATGTAACTAATGTTTGGATTACAAGGTTTTTCATATTAATTTATCCTTTTTTTTTTAAATCAACAAAATTTATAACTAATTTTTTAAAAGTGAATTAATTTTAACTTAAAAATTCTATTTCAGACCAGTGCTTCAGACGGAAGCTAAGTTATGTGTTCGTGCCTTCATGGTCAATGATAAAGACCACAAATTGATAAAGGATATTGTACCTCCAAGTCATCTAATTGGGATATTTTTATGCACCTATTGATTTCTATTCCTAACAACCTCAGAAAAAAATTTATTAAAAAAAAAAAAACCACTTCTTTTCCTCAACACTGCAATCATAACTGATATATTTATAAAAGCAGAACCAGCTACCAAAGCGTCTTAATTATAAGCACGTAGATATAATTTAAATGGACAAAACAAAAAGATTTTAGGGGGTGTTTGGTGAATGAGTTTAGTTTAAGATTTTTAAATTTCAATAGTAATTTTTCAGAAAAGACAAAAAAAAATTTCAGAAAAGACAAAAAACTTTTTCAAAAAAAGATTAAAATCATGATGAAAAAAATACAATTTAGTTTAACCAGGACTTGAAAACAAACAAGCCCTAAGAAGATACCAAATATTTTCACAATTACTAGAATTAATCAAAGTTCTTTGGCCAAAAAATAAATAAGAAAAAAAGTCAAAAGTAACGACAGTAGTGAAAGAGAGAGAGGAAAGGGAACAGCGCAAGAGACTGCTCAAGGCGTCCATCAAATGAACGAAGATACCAAATATTTTCACAATTTCAAGATAAAATTGTACAAGATAACTAGTTTATTTTATGGAAGAAAAAGTGATCTAGGCATAGCTAAGTTCCCTAGCACTGTTTTACATAGCCATTGAAATGAGTAAACTTGTGGATCCATCTACATTTCATTCATCTCTCGAGGCAGGATCCATCCCGGTTGAAGGATTGTCAGCGAAATACTCTTGATGCTTCACATTCACGCCATGCTGCTCATTAGACAACAACACAGGAGTCAGTTGAGGGATTCAAACTCTACACCATGTAATAAAGTCAGGAGTGAATTTACTGTTGACCTACGTCTACAGCCACATGTTTTATTAACGTTCACATCACTCAAACTCAAGTAATATGGATAAATATAGGATTACAAGGAAAGGAACCTCCGACTGTTAGCCTATTGCTTGAATCGTCATCCAACAAAAGACAAATCCTGATCAGTTAAGTAAAAAGAAGAACAATAATAAGCCCAATATAATCTAAACTCTATTGTCTCTTCGTTACTTGCTGTCTTTTTTTCGAAGTTGTTTTGTCCTTTAACACAAGAGTCCTAGGTCCAGAAAAGGGAGCCATGAAGATGAAGACCAGAAGTTAGGGCAACTTCGGAGCTTACCTCTCGCAATGCCTTCGACAAGTCCTCCATCGTCAATATAAGGCGCTTGTCCTGTTTCCACAAGAAGTTAAAAGACCAGGAAAATAAAACTAAAAATTAAGCAGGGCAGATATACAATTCATAATTCAAACTTGGTACCTTTTGCTGCTTATCCCTTTTGTCCTTGACGATTGATGCCTGCCTTGCCTTGCACTGCCTAGAGTAGAAGATATAATCAGTGAAAAATCTTCAAACACTCGAAACCAATGGAGCCACAAAGGATTATCACAACCGAGGAATTTGATTTTCACTTTTCAGATGATCGGTCATGTCGGTGCAGGCAATGACTAACGTAACTAGTAACAACAAATATTTGGGACAGTAACAAGTTTAACCTACAGATTTACACCTCTTGCCTCATCCCCACAAACCACCCCCCCTCCTCTTCTCTCTATCTTTAAACCTTAAAAATTCCACATCTATTTTCAAGGCCCTAATTTCATAGCAGATGCCTTAAACCTTAAAAGTGTGTTTGGAAGGAGAGAAAAGTGGAAAGGAGGAGAGGGGTGGAGGATTTAGTGTACGGATTTTGACCTTCATGGTTGTTTGGTAGGAGAGAAAAGAGGAAAGACAAGATTAGGGAAGGGACTCTAAATCCTTCAAAATACCCCACTTTTTATTTCTCATAAATTGGAGAGGTTTTTGGAGGGATTTCATACCAAACATCATAGGAGAAAGGACCTCTCCCTCCTTCCCCATTTCACTCACCTAGGTGATCTATCATTCCCTCCTTCCTATTAATCATATCATAAGAGCTCATTTGTTCGTTGAAGTTCAAGAACCATATTCTGAAAGCATAGTTGTCAATCAAACAACCATAGTCGTTCAAAAGCTCATAGTTGTCACCTATTAAGTATGATGAGTGAGTGAGTGTGTGTGTGTGAGCGCACGTGCACATGTCTGTATCTGCACTAACAGGTCCATGTCTTAAGGCGGGAGAGTGGAGACTTACTGAAGAGCATCAGTGGCAACCTCTGCAACAAACTTCTGTGTGGCAACAGCCACCAACCTTATTCTGCCAAAAGCGGGCAAAAAAAAAAAAAAAAAAAAGAAAGGTCAACGTCAATGCATTGCACAGGCAGCATATGACAAGAAAAAAAAAATGTCATTTTCCTAAATTTCCAACATTTTTTTAAAACCAAAATAGAACTCTAGGCTTCTTTGATTATGCTTAAAGGGATGTGACTTCAAGAGTTCTGCCACATGGGGATGTAATAACTTGAAAACCACAAGTTTTTACCTCGTTCTCAGTAAAATTTTCCGATAAGAAAAAGAAACATCGATAGATTCTGGCACTGTTCTCTAAAATTTGACACTGAGAGTGTAGCTAATGACCAAGACAAACGGGAATTACACCCACCAAAAGAACAACATGCTAGGAGGATTAAAAATAAATATATAGATAAAAATCTTTTCCAAGCAGAGTAATACACCCATAGCAATCCCACTGATAACAACCAGACTTCTTTTACGTAAATCGGGAGACAAATTGTTTAAGGATAAATGCAACCTTTTGGATTAACTTAGACAAAAAAAAAAACTGAACAAACGATAATATCTCGAATTCTCAGGTAAAAACAGTCAACAGATAAGATAACCAAAGCTTCAATCTAACAAGAACCCATAAGTGGATAACCAAAAACAACAACTTCAAAAGGAACAAATTAGCATCCCTTAATACTACTAATCATGCGTTTGGTAAAAGCACCAACATCCAATTTTCTCGGGACTGCAAATACTAAGTAGAACAAAGTTATTCTGTAGTACCAATTTCATCCCAATTTTACCCAGCCAAATTTCAATTCAACAATTTTCTTTCCATTCAAACAACCAAATTAAGAAGAACAAAAGCACAATCTTCGCCAATCAGCTCGCCCGGTGTAAATACAAAACCCTAGACCAAGAAAACCCAAAAGCGAAAAGAATTGAAAAAGAGCAAAGAAGTACCTACAATCGAACGTCGGGACACTGAAATCCGCTCTTGGCCAGGTAATGCTCCACGAGCTCGTCAGGTATCTGAAACCAGAAAGATCAACGAAAAGAAATGAGAAAAGGGATTTTCCAGTAATTGAAGAAGAGAAATTTCTGCGAGGAGAAGAAGAAGAAAAGGACGAACAGTGGGAGTGTAATCCATTAAAGAGGCAAGGAACTCGCTGAGGGCAGTGTCGTCGTCGTGCCTGCCATCGCCGGACTGCTGGTTGTGGTTCATTCTCTTCTTCTTCTTTCTCCTCTCGCTGCTGCGAACTCAATTTCGTGAGGAAATCGGAAATTCCTCTCGTTTCTCTATTCTATTTTGCTTTTTCTTCCCTTTTTTTTTTTTTTTTTTTTTTTTTTTTTATTGAGTAGAAAATCAGGGGATAAATGTGTCGTTCTGTTAAATGTTGTCATCTTTTGAGGGGAAAAAAACCGATGAGTCGTTTATACTGTTAAGTTTGCCGTCTTCTGTTTGGTGAAACGACAAATCGTTTTCGATTTTCAGCTTTGCTGTCGTTAAAGATCAAAACGTCTTTGAAGTTGATAAATGGTACAAGTTTTTTTTACCTACAAGGCTACGACTGGATGTAAGCTAGAGTTTTTTTTTATTTTTTTACATAGATGTCTAAACTAAAAGTGTTGATTTGAAATATGTCTATTTTTCTTTTTATTTACATGAACATCTAAAAAAATAATTCTAAGACAATATTACCTTTTATAAAGAATGAAAAAATTAACATATAAAAAAATTACAAAAAAGGAAACAAAAAAATTGAATCCGAGAAAGAGAGTTAAAGTTGATTTAATGAAATTGCTACATGAAACGGTATAAAAGAAAATTTTGAAATTTTTTTTAATTTATTGTAAAGAAGGTTCAATATTCATAATGAACCAAAAAATGAATGTTTCTCAAAATCAAATTTCACATTTACAAGAATAAACTAAAAATAAAAGGCATTTATATAATGAATCATCAGTTTTTATCATAAAGATAGGTTTGATTTTATTTCTACTAATTTATATAAATTAGTGTTTTTAATAAAGAATTTGATATCATTAATTGTGTTATTCTTCAATTTGTTTGGTTGAGGCATACATGACAACAATTTTATTTGCAGTGGATTACTTAAACAAATAGATTTCTTCATAACGTATTTATTAGTCTTTTTAATATGAAAAATGTGAATATTTTAATTTCATAAATCTTTATTATAAATATTTTGTGTTATATTTATTATTTGGTCTAAACCATCATCTTTATAGTAAATATTTCAAATTTTGTATAATTACTTTGATTTTTATAACTAATTTTGGTTTATTAAAGGCAATTCATATTTATCAACAAAAAATATCCATCATTAAAGAAAAAAAAAAGGAAAAAAATAAAAGAATTGGTATAAAAATGGGATGGTGTCAATTATAATAAAGGGTTAAATAAGTATTACATATATTTATTTCTTAAAAAATAAACATATACATAATATTGTTAAAAAATGGACATATTTTAAAATGAAACTCTAAAAATGAACTTTTTTATGTAATTATTTCTTCTTCTACTTTTTTTCTTTTTTTTTTTTTAATTTGTAAGCTAGAAGTTTAACATCTTTATTCTTTTGAATAATAGCTAAAAGTAAATGTTTGATCAAATGTTTGTTGTGTTAAATTGTATACGATATCCCTTTCCAAAAAAAAAAAAAAAAAAAAGTATACGATGTCGTTTTATAGAAAACATCTGTCATTGTAAACAAAAAAAAGAGACATGACGTATGTCTTGCAATGAAGCTTCGTTTATGCAGATGATGTGTCGTTTTGATGAATTCATTCCACCGCTATTGATCTAAGAAATGATTGATGTCGTTCTTTTCTGCTGAAATTTCTCCTACGTAGTTCAGTTTTAAATGTCCAATCGCTTTTTAATAGGGAACGACATGTCCTTATTAAATTCTTGTCGTTTACAAACATAATGTAAAAAACAAACTATACAAGCACCAAGAACTAGTCAAATTTACAATTTCAAGGGGAAAGAAAAAGGAAACTTGTCAAGTTTACCAACTTGGCGCGCATTATTGGCTCCCCATACAAACTATATAGGCACGAACTGTATTGTCATGACTTGGCGCACATTATCGACTCCACAGTAACGGTATTCTCATTTCATGCAACCACACTCGCACACAAAGATGAAGAAATAAGTGTAAAAACCGAGACATTGACTTAAAACTTCTCCTGGCTATAATGGTGTATGCCGTCGAGATCTACGGCTCCAGGAGGGAAGACAGGATCGATAGCCGCTTTGAGAGCAACATTTGCCACTGAAGTGATGTTTAAAAGAGGATTGAACAGTGCCCCCACCAGCGGCAATTTGCGCAGAGGTTTTGCATGTCGGAGAATCTGTAAGCATGTGAATATAATTACACAAGCTTATTTTATAGTTTTAGATGCTTATGCAAATTAGCGATCCGCAGATTTGGTTACTAGATAGGTCAATTTTCAACCTGGAGAATCGGTCACATATACAATTAGTGTTATTAGAATATTGCAGTTTGCAGTATGCCAAACACATTCATGCATAATTTCTATTAACTTTTAAAAACATAATTTCTATTAACTTTTAAAAGAGTTTTTTTTCTAATCTATAGCTAGTCCAGATGTTCCAAGGATTGTGTTGGTCTTGTATTTTCATCTTACCCGTTTTTAACATAGATGGGGAACAAACATGCTAGTAAAAGAAAATCTATTGAATAAGGAAGAATCGGCGGCAAACCGTGTCCAGCGGAGAGCCAATAACACCAAGAGGCAACTTCATGCTTCCAACACGGCGAGTCCCATATATGAATCCAGGCCTCAGAACCACTCCTGAAAAAGAGGGTATGTACCTAATAAACAACTGCTCTATAATTATCATATCATAAACCAAATGATCTCGTGATTATCATATCACTTCTCAGCTGAGAAGATTTCTAAAATTAAAAGATTTAAGAGGACCACCACAGCCCCCTCTGAAAACAATTTCATTTGATGAAAAAAAAATGGTTCGCTCGTTCATTAGATTGAAAGTTTTAAGACAAGTCACTTTCTCACTGTTTTTGTCAACTACGTAGAATTAATCTCGCTAAGAGTTAATGCAACATAAGTTACAATCAGAAGACTAGAAAACCCACCTCCATTAGGGAATTTGGCAAGTAGCTCTGTTTCAGCAGCTCTCTGCATTAGAATAAGATCCACATAGAACTTTGTATAGATCAAATCAAGTCACTGGAGTGATGTATAAGAACAATATTTAACCACTACTGCATTTAAATAATAAACAGACTTAATTGACACTAGAAGACAAATTTTAACTCTTACTCTCATACTTAGAAAGACAAAGGATGCTAACATTAAAGCGAAAATGCTTGGGTATGTGTATACGTGAGAATAAAATAAGGGCAACATAACCAATGCACTTGCAAACAAATCTTGAAACGATGAGTGATTAAGATAGTACCTTGCCTTCGTAATATCCTGGCAACATAAAATGTGACAGGAATACCTTTCTCTCGATACCAGCAGAAGCTGCAGAGATGTAAACAAATCTTTTCACACCTGCAGGATACAGACCGAGATTTCAATTTGCAAAGAATAGAAGCCAAGTCTGCTCATTATTTATCTTTAACCATTTCTCTAGTCACATGTTATGTGATAAAATAAGAAAGATAAAGGCAGAAACTTTACCCTTTCCCACCTTTCCCACCTAATAGGTAAATAAACACCCATTTCTTACAACTTTCCTTTCCTTTCCAACAACTTTCCGTTTTCCATTATGTTCCATTATAAGTTAGTATAAGTGACCTGTGAGTTAAGAAACCACAACTTAACAACGTTAGTATGGATTTACACCTTTTTCGAAAGCAGCTTTGATTGCATTGACATTTGCAGTCCCATTGATGTTATACATGTGAGAATTGGAGCCAAGACCACCAACACAAGATATCTATGGAAGAAACCTTAATTAGAATAGTAGACAAATCTCATACAGGAAAGCCTTAAGGTGGCGGGCAAACTAAATAGGCTCAACATTGTTTGTGTGTGTCTGTGTAAAAGATAAAAGAAAGATCTTTTTTCTTTCTTTCTTTCTTTTAATTTTCTTGGCCATTCATTTAGACTGACAATGAGTAAAAAGGAATAGATACCACAGAAGTGACCCCATTCAGAGCATCCTCCCAGGAACCAAGTGATAGAAGGTCTCCTGCCGATTAAAATAACGTTGAGAGCCATCACAAGATTCCAAACCAATCTCGCGAATAGAACATACAAAGCAGGAAAACAAACCTTGATGCCAAGTCACTTTACTAGCCCATGAATCCTGTATGGATGATCGGCCAGATCTAAAAGGGAAAATTGGAATGTAAGGAGGTCAACAACATTAAACAGGAGAATAAGCTGTCACTCAATGAAATCACTCATCCCTTGATATTGGTTAGAAAACCAAAGAGGCATATCCACAGTACTTGTAGGCTTACGTGAAAGCTACGGATATTGGTTATTAAGATATTCGATTTTAACGATCTGATTTGCAGATACTCTAAGAGGGGTGATTCGGATAGTCCAATTCGTGATCTTTGTTGGTTATGAAAAAATTTCATAGAATATTGAGTAGAATCATAATTTTTGCAAAGGAGTAGGACAATCAACAAATGATGACCAGAAACCGTTAAAGCAAGCAAACATATTATGGTATTTCTTCATATGTCATCTTCATAATTTCCCGCTCTCAACATCGATATAATATACATCATTCACCATAGGCAGATGTATTTATAACTGTCTACGTTGAATATTGAAGCCTGAATATAGTGATCCGAACCCATCCTACAACAGTAACTGTTTATAACCCATCATCTTTTCTCTTGAAGATCCTCTCTCATAAAAGCCTTTGTTTTTATTTTATTTTTATTTTATTCTTATTTTCTTGGCATCGAATAAATACAGCCGTAAATGTTATAGAAACTAAAATTGGCCACTCCGCGAAGATCATGTAGTTTCAATAGACTAACAGTGTCCGCTGAGATAACTACCACATATCAAGAAGCAAAAGAAAAGGGTGATGAACATGGTAAAGAATCAAAACCTGCTGAGGCTTGCAACAGACAAACCGCGGTCTACAGCTTCTTGACAAACATGTGAGCCAATAAATCCATTTCCACCCAGCACAAGTAACTGAAACAAAACGAAACATCGAAATGGACAAAGAGGTTCAAGAGGCCCTAAAGGATGAATTTCCATTTCGCGGTAAGGTATGTTCCCTGAAATCAAAACAAAATACCTTCTCTGTAGGAGGAGGAGGAGGGACCTTAACAGTCTCTGCTTCCTCACCGTCACGGCGTTCGTCAACCTTACTAGAGTCCGTTGACAAACAACTTCCGCTGCTCGACACAGCCATTGAACTATATGACATGAATAATCTGGAAAACAAATTAACTTGATATTCAAGACCAAGTGAGACAGTGAGTTGAGTAAATTTGATTGCTTAATTTCATAGACACCACAACCAGATTAAGAAACTAAAATTATCAAGAGAAGACTCGACATGATCAAGAACCAAACATATTCCTCTGAGAAAGAGGATGGGAAAAAATAAAATAAAATAAAAGGAGAGATAAAAGAAAAACATATGATACAATTAAGGAAAGAAAACCCAGTTTCTACAAATTCGTTCTGCAATTCTTCTCACGCGATCATGTTAAAATTCTCCCTTCTGACTTATTGGTCAAAATTGCAGTGCCAAATACAATTGTGTGTGTGTATGTATATATATATATATATATACACAAACACACAAATTAGCTTTCATTAAAAATGCGAACTTTCAAACTCAAGCGAACCAATTCGCACGGTCAAACACAACTCTTATTTAAAATGAATAAATAAATAAAATTCAAACTCCAAATAGTTTTAAAAGAAAGAAAGAAAGAAAGAAAAATTCTAAAAGTAGTATTAAATAACAATAAAATTCAAACTCCAAATAGTTTTAAAAGAAAGAAAGAAAGAAAGAAAAATTCTAAAAGTAGTATTAAATAACAATAATAATGATACCGATAATTTTCCTGTGGAGGTGGTTGTGAGAACTAGCCGGCGACAATGGAGGTTGGGACGCGAGACCCACGCGCCGCCATGAGTTCCTAGTCGGAATCAGGGTGGTAGGGCGGCTTTGCCGAGTTTCGGAGTTGGTAGAAGCAGAATCTGATCATCAACAAACTCAAAGTGTGATGATTTAGCCGAAAAAAAAAAAAAAAAAAAAGGAACTCAAAGTGTGATGCATGGCATTCCATTGAATAGCAAGAGCCAAACTTTACTAGAACTTTTGGAGCCAAAGTTTGCCCCTCGCTCAAGAGGGAAAGAAATACCACTAATTTAGCAGAATATCTTAAATAATTTTTTTTTTTAATAGAGAAAATGTGAAACGGTTCTTTGAATTATCCGTTGAAGTTACTTTTTAATTAATTGATTAATTTTTTAATAATCTGATTTATGAATGTTTATTTCAAAATTTATAGACGTGACATGGATTCTTCTATTCATAAATCAATTATTAAAAATTTAATCTAAAATAATAGTTTCTATTCATATTAAATAAGAGTCATAAATCAATTAGTAATGACTGATCTAAACTAAAATCTTTATACAATTACACTTAATAGTTTTAAATTTAAGTCAGAATAATAATATTTTCTTTTTTACTATTACGTATAAGTCATGTTTAGAAATTCATCTAAAATTTGATGAATTGTGCAAACTATATATTCAGGTGTTGATTGCTTTAAAAAAAAAAAAAAAAAAAAAGAAATTTTAAGAACTAAACTGTTATTTTTACTTTGAGCCAAACAAAAAAAGAGTTTTTTTTTTTTTTTTTTTCAATAATATAAAACAAAGGGAGTTTGTACATCTCCGAAGTTGATGGGCTTGATTTCCTTTTGTTGTTTTTGTGGATTTCCATTGTGTTTTGTTTTTGTTGTTTTTGTTTTCTTTGGTTTGTGTTTGTAACAAGGGCGATGGTCTCCCTACCAGTTCCTTGTTTGTTTTGATATACTCTTCTAGATCTTAGTAATCGATGGAAGGCTATTGGATGGCTAGGTTTGGTTTGACAAACCGAGTTTGCTTTCACTTCACCCCTTGTAGGAGTTTTATTCCGTTGTTGGGATATGGGTGTGTTTCGACATACCTTAAGTAGGTTAATGATCTGCGTTATATCCAGTTAGTTCTTAATGATCGTTATATCATTGGAATGTTTCCTAACCATTTAGTAGCTTTCGGTGTTGTTTTTTCTAATTATTTTTTTGTGGGCTTAATCCCTCCTATTCTATGGGCTTATCCCTTATTTTTGGGGTTCTTAATAAATTTATTTTTTACCCAAAAAAAAAAAAAACTCAACGTCACATGGCCTTGTACATAACTTCAGAGGTTGAATTTTAAGGGTTTATTTCAAATTTATATCTGTATGTATAAAGTATGATAAGTAAGGACTATACAATTTGAATCTCATCAAATAACATCATTAAGGGCAAAAAAATAAAAAATATTTCCTGCCCTTTTTCCTCTCTCTCCCCTTCATTTTCCCCCTTTTCTTGTTCTTCTCTCGCTCTTTCCCTCTATCTCTCTCTCTCTTCACGGAAGCACAACTCAAGCTTTCTTTCCTTGGCTTCAACACCGAGATTTCCACTTAGTAGAAGGCCAATTTCTGCAGCGAAACTTTTCGGAGCGAGGAGAAATTTTAGAGATCTTAAAAATTTTGAGGTAGGGTTTTCTCTCTTGAATGCCCTTAATCTTAAATTTCCCTATCCAATTGGTGTTTCCTACTTTATTTCAATTCTAAGTGTGATGAAATCTCTTTTTTCGTTCTGATTTTATGCCGAAATAAAAAATAAATAAATAAACCCTAAATTCCCGAAATTATTAGTAGTTAGAAATGAGCATATTGAGGTTTCCTTCATGATTTCTTGTTAATTCTGAAAACTGATGGAATATCTTTCAATTATTTGATTTGCGTGAGCTAATTTTTGGTCCTAAAAATGGGAGTTGGATTTTGGTTTTAGTTAAATACTTAAATGTATTTAATTTTACTAATTCTCAATTACTAAAACATGAATATTGGTTCGTGTTTTTCTGGGATTTATCTTAAATATGAAAAAGGAGTTCTGCAAACATTAAAGAATCTAGCTGATGCCTAATTAATAGGATTAATTTTTTAGATGGTTTTAACCTTAAGCCGGCTCTGACAATTGGGCATAAATTTTTAGGGCAAATGCCGATCTTTGGTCACGATTTGTGGATTTACAAGCACCACTTTTTTTTTTTTTTTGACTCGGGAGTCGAGGGATCCGAACTCCCTTACAGTGGAGTTAGGTGTGGAATTACTGGTAGGTTATGTATGCTGCCACATTTAGTTTTTACTTTTACTTGTTCGTGTTGTTTGCTTTCTGGTTAGTTAAGATTTTGGGCTATTTGATTCCTTCCGTTATTTTGATATCATGACTTTTAGGTCGAAAAATTTGTGCTTTTAGTGTTATTGACGTTCTCAGATATGATGACGATTGGAAGATGACAATAGTGAATGACTAATTGATGAATTCGGGTTTTAACTGATGTTGACTGGAGAGTTGAAGTTGCGTTTCTTATTGTTTGATTTTGCATGTTTTTGTTTCAGAGCTGTGATCTAAAACATGTCGAGTAAGAAAGAAGAGAAAGCTCAGGCCGCAGCTGAAAGAATTAAGGCTGCGGCCTTGAGTGCAGCAAAGGGTCTTAGTCGAGCTCAGGCGGAGCGAGCAGCTACAGCTGCAGCTAGAAATGTTAATGCTTATGGACAGAAAGAGGAAGGGCCTAGCAGATGGCAGGAGAAACGAGAAGCGAAGAGACAGATGTACTTGATGAGTACTGAAAAGGCTGTTAGATTGGGTGAGCGGAAAGACATTAAGTCGAATATGTCTGCCGTTGGCGGAGCTGCTTCGCAATGCCAGAAGTGTTTTCAGCCCGGGCATTGGACGTACGAGTGCAAGAATGAGCGGGTTTATATCTCGCGGCCCTCTCGGACTCAGCAGCTGAAGAACCCAAATTGAAGATGAAGGTATCAGTCTCCTATGATTTGGATAATCCAGATGTTAAGGAGGAGGAGGAGGAGGAGGAGGAGAAAAGCAAAAGGCAGTCTAAGAAAAGCAAAGGAAGCACCGGTCAGATTCTGATTCTGGCAGTGATAGTGAGGCATCAGTTTTCGAGACTGATAGTGGGTCGTCATCTGCTAGAGGTTCTGATTATTCTTCGGAGGAGAGTAGTTCGGATTATAGTTCATCGTCTGACTCGGAGGAGGAGAGGAGGCGGCGGAGGAAGAAAAAGAAGAAAAGTAGAGGGAGGCGTCGGAGGCACAACTCATCATCTGATTCTTCTGATTCCGACTCAGCATCAGATTCTGATTCCGACGATCGGAGCAGCAGGAAAAAGAGCAAGAGGCACAGCAAAGGCGTTAACCATGGTAAGTCAGGAAGAAATGTTGGAACGGAAGGAGCTGTGTAATTAGTTTAGGTCTCGTGGACTAGTTATAAACCTGAAAATCTCTAGAAGCTCTAATAGTTTCCCATAGAATTTATTCGTCTGTACTAGTGGCTTGAGGCACTACTAGATGAAGGTATAAGTAGACCAGTTTAGTGTGGTTGTTATTTTCATATCAAAATTTACCTTTCATTTTGACTGGCGAGATTATAATAAGTTTACTGTGGTTGCTTTTTCATATCAGACGTTTTTGAGGTACATTTTTTCGTCCGGTTGTTTAGTGCTTGTCTGTGCCTTTCTCATCATAAATATTTGTTCCTGGACTAAATGTGGGTACTTTTTTTTTTTCTCTTTATGTTGCATATTTTGTGTCCTTAAATCATGTAATGGCTTCTCATGGAAACCTTTGTTCTGGAATTTATCGAGTCTTCAAAGTATTGATGCACAAGATTGAGTGTCCAAATGGTGGGTGTGTGTGTTATCTTGGCGTGAAATGTTGATATGTTTTGAGTATGGACCGATTTGATATGCCTTTCGTTTTGTTTCTTAAAGAAACTAAATGATTTTTTTTTTGTTTTGTTTGTTTTTAGGAGCTTTCGATGTTAAGGTATGTTTAAATGTAATGTGTGTTTTCAAATGTCGATCTTGGTAGAATCATTCCAAATTTACAATACGACCTATTTTTTTTTTTTTTTTTTTTTTTTTTTTTTTTTTTTTCCTACTATAGAATTATCATTGCTTTTATCTTTTTGCCGTTACTCGGAAAATTTGGAATGCAACCATCATTACTGGATTATTTATTTATTTATTTTTACTTTACAGAGCTACATTTAAATAGCGACAAACGTATTTGTCGTATAATTAACAAGCCTGGTCATTGCAATATTTAACTACTATAATAGCAATAGCATTTTTTTTTTTTTTAAACTAATGTCACACCACAATTTCCAGAAGTGGCATTCTCTCTTTTGACGACACTCACAAATCTTGCAATAGAGGTCCCTTAAAGAGGGAAATGATGATCCAAAGCAAAGAAATTAAGTCATGATATCCCAACATCATATATGTATCCATACGTGTTGTTTAATTTGTGATCAAAATCTCCCGTGTGTTTGATCGAAATGCAAGAATCTATATAAGCACTTACAATTTCAAGGGCAAAAAAAAAAAAAAATTGGGAGGGGGGAGGGGGGGGGGGACTTTGTCACATTTACTAAATTGATCATTAATCAAACAAAAAATATAGCCATAACTTGGCGCACATTATTGGCTCAACAGCACTCCCATTCACAAGTAACGGGCATGAAAGATTCTCATTTCATGCATTTTTTTTATTTTCTTCTTCTTTTATCAAAGTTTGTAGCATTGGTAAACTGGAAACGAAAGGAGAAACTGTAGGGCTTAAAACTTCTTCTGGCTATAACGTTGTATTCCGTAGACATCTATGATTCCGGGAGGGAAGACAGGATCAGTAGCACCTCTAAGAGCAACCTTAGCAACCGAAGTGACGCTTACAGGAGGAATGAACAGGGGCCCCACCAGTGGCACTTGGCTAAGTGGTTTTGCGTGTTGGAGAATCTGCAGCCATGTTGACACAATCATGCAAGCTTATTTTCAGCTTGAGAAGCTCAAGCCAAATTAACGTTTCACTTAATACATAGGTTAATAACGGGTAAAAAAAAAAATAAGACGGCAAACTAGAGAGGTCAGTCACAAGTAGCGTTCTTCCTGTGGCTTAAGCAAGACACGAAGATCATAGAACACAGTGTAGAATGTAAAAACTTTCATTCATATTATTTACTAGCTTGTAGAAGGTGTGCCTGTTTTGCTAAATCTATAGATAATCCAGATGTTCTATGTATCGTGCTGGTCATGTATTTTCATCTTAGCCTTTGTAAGATAGATGGGGAACATACGTGCCAGAAAAAGAACATATATTGAGTAAGGAAGAATCAGCAACTAACCATCTCAAGTGGTGAGCCAATAACACCTAGAGGTAACTTCATGCTTCCAACACGGCGAGTTCCATAAATGAATCCAGGCCTCAGAATCACTCCTGATAAAAGGTACGTAAGTAAAATTCAACTGGTGCTCTACAATTAATAATTATCATATCATAAACCATATATCACACGGCCTTAACCTCTCACCCGAGAAGATATCTGAAACTGAAAAATTTAAGACGACTACCACAGTCCCCTCTAAAAACAATTTCATTTAAAAAAGGAAGGGGGGCAAAAAAAAAAGTTCACTCGTTTATTGGATTATTCAAGTTTAAGACAGGTTGCTTTCTCAATGTTTTTGCCGACTGGGTAGAATAAACTACTAGAAGATGTAACAGCAGTAATAGTGAGAAACCTCACCTCCGTATGGGAATTTGATTAGTAGCTCTGCTTCGGCGGCTCTCTGCATTAGAAAAAAGATGCATATAGAACGTTGTGTAAGATAAAACTACACCCAGATGAATTATTTTCCAGTCCATGTAACAAATTGACCACCGAATTGTATGCATTGCCATCATTGAAGTCATGTATGACAACTATATTTAATCACTAGTACATTAAGAATATGAACCGACTTAACTGACGAGGCTATTATTCTTCAGAAAGAGGAAGACCACTAATAATGAAGCAGCTTGCGTGAAAGCATGAAAATAGAATAAGGGCAATATATTCCAATACACTTACAAAGAAAACTTGAACATAAGTGAAGTGATTAAGATAGTACCTTTCCCTCATAATATCCTTGCAACAAATAATTTGCCACACCAAAGTCAGCAGCAGAAATGTAGACAAATCTTTCACACCTGCAGGATTGAAAGCCAAATTTCACAAGAGAGACGGAATTACCAAACCATAATATTACAACTGAGACATTGGTAGGGGTTTACACCTTTTTCTGAAGCAGCTCTAATTGCATTGATATTTGAGGTCCCATTTATCTTATACATATACGAATTGGAACCAAAACCACCGACACAAGAGATCTATAAAAGAAAGCTTAATTAGAATGTAGACAAATCTCATCCACAAACAAGGGCTACGCAAATGGAGGGAAGGTAAAGGACACATCATTTAGATAAGAAATGTACTCCCAATTTTAGTTAATAACTTGATTTGTTTCTTATGGAGGAGTTAATAATTTGATTTAGAGCACAGGTATTTTAGTAAAAAAAATTTCCCCTCTCTTGCTGCATGAGAAATTGCAATGTCAATTGTTGCAATTTGCAAAACTACCAAGACAAAATCCATTTTGCCACATAATAAATAACAAAAAAGAATGAACATACACTGCTAGTGTCACCATACAATGAGACTCTCATTATGTCATCCGAACTAAGTAGTCAACAACAGTTCGGCAGACAAACCAAATAGGTTCACCATTGTGCTTGTGTGTCTGTGTAAGAGAGTTATTTCTTCTTCTATATTTGTTAGCGATTCATGTACACTGAAAATGAGTTAAAAGGATTTGATACCACAGAAGTGACCCCAATCAGAGCATCCTCCATGAACCAGGTGATAGAAGGTTTCCTGCAGATTGAAATATGGTTGAGAGCCATCATATTATTCTAAACGAATATCCCGAACGTAACTTATAATATACGAAAACAACCTTGGTGCCAAATCACGTGGTTAGCCCATGAATCCTGGATGGATGATCGACCAGATCTAAGAATGGAGGGGAAGTGTAAGGAGGTGTACATCATCGAAACAAGATGTTACAGATATGGAACACCGAAAGAGCAGAAGTAGTCATGCAATGAAATCACTAAACTTTGGAAACAAACCAAAACAGGCATATCCACGGTAGCACTTGCAGGCTAATATTTAGGGGCTACACGTTAGTCCAATCTGTGACCTTTGTTGGTTAAGAAAAACATTCAGAGGATCCAGAGTAGTATATAGATTTTAGACAACACCATCAGCAAATGTTGACAGGACCAACATATTGTGGTATTAATTCATATAGCATCTTCATTGTTTCACGCTCTCAAACATCTATATCTTATACAATTCAAAATCAACACAGGCGCATACTTATCAAAAACTGTCTACACTGAACTTTGAAGCAAGATTATAGCCTATCAGAATCCATTCTGTTTAAGTAATTGTTCATATTCCATCTTTTGATTTAACGTTCCTCTCTCAAAAAAGCCTTTTGATTTTACTCTTTTTTTTTTTTTTTTTTTTTTCAATTCCTATAATTTTGTTGGAAAATTATGATCAATAAAGTCTGATGTTATACAGGCTAAAAATTGAACAAAACCGCATTTCAAGATGCAAAAGAAAAGCTTGATGAGCATGGTAAAGAGTTAAACCTGCTCAGGCTTGCAACAGTCAAACCACGGTCAACAGCTTCTTTACAGACATGTGAGCCAACAAACCCATTTCCACCCAACACAAGTAACTGAAACAAATAACTAATTAATTAACTAATTCAAGAGGCCCTAAAGGGTGAATGCCCATTCAGTTGGTAAGGGATACTCTAAAAACAAAATACCTTCTCTGTAGGAGGAGGAGGGACATTGACAGTCTCTGCTTCCTCGACTTTTACGGTTTCGTCAACCTTATTACTCGAGTCTGTTGACAAAGATCTTCGTTGTTCGACACGGCCATTGTACTAGATGGCAAGAATAATCCCAATATAAGAAAAATGGACTACAAATCATTTGATGCAAGGACAACTGAGTTTGCAACTTATTGATTAACTAAACATTGATATAAAATACATCACAACCAGCTTAACTAACTAAAATTATCCTGAGAAAACTCTTGAATAACTACGAAAATCCTTGATGCATCTATGTGTGGTGTGTGGTGTGTGTGTGTCTATATATGTATATATATTTTCCTTAACACACCATTTTTTCTCCCAAAATGACTAGTCAGTAAGAGTACTAAGCATATTCCTCAAACATAACAAATCATATGTCATTCAATTTAAGTAAAGAAAACCACATTTTTCACCTATTTGTTTTCTAACGCAAATTCATAAACGAAAAAGAAGCCATTAAAACTAATAATAACACAATAATTCACGAACAGTGCTGACATTTGCGCCCGAAAAAATAAAGCAGAAAAAAAAAGGGAAACAAAGTACTCAAATAACTATTTGTTTATAAGATAATTTACGGTCTAAGATAATTTTACGGGTCCTTATTTTTTCCATCCTTTGCCACACTTTCTTGGCAGCCAAACATAACATCACATTACATCTTAAAACAAAGACAAGGACAACAAACATGATCATAATCTAAGCGCAAAAATTACAAATGCATATAAAATTCAGAAGTGGTTCCAGAAAATTAAGAAATTAACGAGGAAACAAGAGAGAGAGCTGACTAGAGCCTGGAGAGCGATGATCTTGAATGGATCAACCGGGAAACGAGTGTCCTCATTTTCGAAATTTTCTCCGCTGCAATTCTAGGGTTTTCTGTGTTTCTTCCACCAATTATTCTGAGGACTTCAATTCCTCCTCGCGCGAAGGGGGGTTCAGAGAACGGAGAGAAAGTCGGGAACTTGGAAGGTGTAGCTGTTTCTCTCTCAAGACTGACTGGAGGAGCGGTTCTAGAGAGAGAGAGAGACAGAGACACGTGGCGAGTAAAGCTTGTGCCAGGTTTGGACTGCACGTGGCTGTGTGTAAGCCTAGTGATCAAACTTTGCCGAGAAGAAAAATGTGAAGAAGAGGAGTGTTTATCTATCAGAAACGACGTCGTTTTGGTTTCCCTAGTGGGACACATGTGGGACCTACGACTGTCTCTTGAGTATCGAAGGCGCGTCCACGAGATTCCCGAGACGACCAAAAGTTTCCTTTGCTTATCTAGTAGGTAAGGAATTTAGTGGGGGCCCAAATTGGCCCAGTCCATTTATAACAACTTAATTGAGCCCACTCTCTAAAAGGCCTCGTAATCGTATACATTTTTAATTGACGTGTTTTATATTATTAGAGAGATGGAAATAAAGGGACATAGGAATTGGATCCCTTTCAAGACGAGGTGATTTCAAGAGGAAAAAGTTTTATTCATGCTCCTCCAATAATATCATGACACGTTAAGTTAAATATGTATATTTAATTATAATATCATAACAATCAATTAAAATATTTTATTAGTTACATACGTGTCATACTATAATTGGAGGAACATGATGAGACACAAATAAGAAGACATATAAACTCAATTCGAAAGTTCCCGCCTAACACAACCTAAAGATCATTGCACTAATATGATATAAAAATTTGACACTAATCAAAATGATATAAAATAAAACTAAATTTTGTATTAGTTGGTTAAGAAAGGGAATTTGTGTCATGTTGATCAATAGATTAAAAAAAATGATTGTTTGGGTAATTTTTTCTTTTTTGGGATAGGAGATTGCTACTTAAAGAGTACATCTCTAAATATTATCCCTTATGTGGTGACTTTTGAATTTTTGACCTCTTATAATATAAGTCAAAGGTCAACATGTCTTTTCATAAATCGTCTCATGGACAGCCAAAAAAGGTATCTGGTAGATTACCACCAACAATCTACCATAATACTCTTTGATGACCGGAGTCACATTGGCCACCGAAGTCACCGATCATTATTGCTGTCTACTTACTTTCAAAATTTTAAAAAGGGAGAAGGAGGAAATTAGGCCAAAAATCTCTAGTAATAAAGATAAACAACTAAAAACTTTTGGGTGATGGTAAATATTATCTACGAATGGTAAATAATATTTATGAAGTATATTCACGATAAAATTATCTTAAAAATATTATGTAAATAAAAAATATATGCAATAAATATATATGTGATAATTATTTACAAAACATATTTACAATAAAATTACCTTGTAAACAAACTATTTACCATAAAATCTATATACTCAAACATTTTTTAAAATAAGCTACTTACTTTAATTATTTTAAAAAACAACTTGTTTGGTGTAATTTCTCTTTAAAAACCTGTCATTTACTTCTTTTTCCTCATATTTTATCTTGAATTAAATAAATAACAATAAATAAATAAATAAAACCATAAAAAGTGTATACGGGGAAACCTCAGCATGGCCCCACATTGCCCGGGGTGTTAGGATTGGGATGGTCTATGCCGGCCGAACCAATCCACGAGCCGAAAAGGCTGGTGACAAGTGGGCCCTTCTAATATGGTCCATATTATGGCTCCACAGCTCACTTGTATTTTTTTTTTAAAAAAGAAATTAATATTTAGAATTCCGATTTACGCCTCACACTGTATGTTGTTCGTTCCCTCTTTAGATATATACATGCAGTATATATATCGCATCGTAATCTTTATGTAGTAATGAATATGCTCAGACCATTTACAAATAACAAAGAAGATTTCATTACGGATGCACAAAATCTCACATATATACAAGTGGGTATATATATATATACACATGCACAACCAGTAAAGTAGCTTACCCCACTGATTATATTTATAAGTTGTTGTCTCTGTTTGATAAGTTAATTGGAGATGAAAATTTTAAATTAGAGTTAGTTGACTTTTTAAAAATTAGTTATAAATTTGTTAATTTTTCAAAAAAGATAAAAATAAGATGAAAAAATACAGTTTAATTGAAGTTAAATACCAAATGAATGCTTAATATCTATACATGCAATTGGCCGTGTTGATTGAAATGACTTTTGCACCACTATAGAAAAGGATAAAATCTCAGGATATGCTTAATTAGTATTTAAGCCCAAATTATCCAACTTGCTTTTCATGCATAATTTCCTAATTATTATTTAAGCCCAAATTATTCAACTTGCTTTTCATGCATAATTTCTTCATTTTTGAGGGGACGGCACAGAAATAATATCACATAATTTGGTAGTAACAAAAAAATGAATAATTTTAGCAATAAAAACCAGTTGCATACGTCTAATCCAAATCTTGAGAGAGAATCGGTAAAATATGAATATGAATCCACACAGTGGAATTTCGTCTCTCTCCTTTTTGATACTCGTTTATTTAAAATGTCTTGAAAACTTGCATTGCGATGATTAGACGACACTCTACTAAGAATAGCTTCCAAACAGAATATATATATGTATATGGGGAACTTAGTGCGCAGTGGTGGGTTTCATATTGGATGTTGTTGACTTTTTTTTTTTGTTTTTTTGTTTTGTTTAGTAAATAGTGTTCTGATCATCTTCAGAGGCCAAAGGCCAACATAACACATGATATATTGAGTTAAAAGTGGTTGCCAAAGTTACAAGTTGAAATTCGAACAGCCAAAAAAAAAAATATATATATATATATATATATGTATGTATATATAAAGTAAAGAATTGGAATACAGGAGGGTTAGATACGTTGGAATGGAAGCTTGGAGAATTAAGGATTTTGTTCTGAAAGTGAAAGCGATGTTACACTAGGCTGAGGTAAAAAGGCAAGACACAAACATTCGATTGGCGAATTAGATTGCTTGTGTATGTAAATATATACATGTATATGTAAATATATACACATGAGAAAACGACGTCTTATAAGGGACCAAATCTCGTATTGAAAGCAATGTGTGATTCTTCACACATATATATATATATATATATATATATAGCTTGCGTGAAAAGAATCGATCGTTGAGATGTGCGATTCCCCTCCATTAAAATTATAGCTCTAGGTTGTTGAACCAACTGTGTTAAGAAGTTCAATAACCAAAAAATAATAATAATAACACTTAAATAAATTTACGAGGATATATACATACATATATATATATGTATATTGATGGATATTAGATATGATATGATAGGTTTACTTAATCAGTAAAGATCTTATCGGCAGTTTCTACTATTCGATAAAGAGGGCATAATCTTGATCACTTAATGTTTAGGACTTAAGATATGGATAGACGTAATTTAAACATGCTTAATTGAATATTAAACTAGTAAGAACAAAAATTATTGTTCAAGACTCTCAAAAACATCCCTCAATATTTGAATCTTAAACAACAAACTCAACTATAACAAACCTTTTACTGCGAATTATTAGGTTCAGTTAATTGTAACACATACTCTTGCCAAATGGGATTCTCACTATCTTTTGATAATATGGATACCCCAACATGTAGCAGTAGAAATTTAATTTTCATTGATGAATTTTACCGAGTACTAGTGTTGAAATATAAAAACTATTTTAACCCACTTCTAAACAACTTAAGTTTTTGAGATGGATATAAACTAACTTGGAATTAGAGTGAGAGGTACTAAGTTCAAACTCTTACAATTGCACTATTTATCTCTTTTAGCATTGTCATTATGTGTTAGGCCTTTAATATGTTTTGAGTTTTTTCTTAAATATTTGTGTTAGACTTTCTAATCACTGCAAGTGTTGAATTAATATAAAAACTACATGTTATTAGCCCACTTCCTAACAGTTAAGCTTGTGGATAAATTGATAACTATAGTAATTAATTGTAATTAAATTTGTTTATATATGCATAGTTTAACATTAATTTTACACCTAATTTTATCAGAAGACTGAATTCCCTACCCTAAATTTCTCGAAAGTACATTCACCTAAAAGTACATCTGTACTAATTTGGCAGCTAAGATTTACGTTTTTATAGTGGCAGCTCCCTTATCTTTAAAAAAGAATATAATTTAATGAAACAAGGTTCTCTAACGTCACAAATCCACTCAAGTGGAGGGGAAGGAACATGGTGCGCCTCTTTCTCATGTTCTTTATGTTGTGGCGAAAGATTCCAACACTAATCTTTCTTATGTTTGTCGTTGTTTGATTAATTAATTTGGACGCCATTTTTTAACTTTTTAATTAATATTTTAGGGAGATTATTGGCCCAGACCAAGTGCCCTATGCACACTATAACCATAACCTTTTTTTTTTTGCCTTATTTTATGTACTAGTACTATATGTGATATATATGTGGATAATATTTCACATCATATATAGATATAAATATCCAAATATATGATAGATGGAGAGGATATTATTCTCTTCTTTTCGAACCATCATGAAGAATTATTAGAACTATAACTTTTCCTTTTTTGGAGTGCAAAGCTAAAGCTTAATTAGTAACCCATGCCAAAGCACCATTAAGATAATCATGATACAAGTTCATACACTAAAAGAATTGAACTTTCTGCGACCAGATCTTCCACGACCAAATAAATTTGATAGCAAAAGAGATGTTTCCTTGATCAAATTTTGATAGCAAAACTGCACAATCTTCGGCTACCAAATTTTTGTAGTGTGTCCACATTACCTCTTTGTATAACTACAATCCTTTGTTTGGTGTCAAATTAGTTAATTAATAGGCATTGATGTTGATATTTATATACTATGTCCTTTTTCTTCTCTCTCCCTCTCTCTCTCTCTCTCTTTTGGTTTAGCTTAATTAGCATATTTGTTTATACAAGCAATTGGATAAGGATTCTTGCACTCTTTCGTGTGTATACACAAAGAAAAAAACAAAAGAACAAAGAATTTTAGAATTGGAAATTAGTTTTGAAGTTTTGAATTTCCACCTCATTATACTAATTTCTGTATATATATATATATATATAATATAGTACCTCTAAGGCTTAGTGATCCATATTATATATATATATATATATATCACTAAATGATTAAAGAGCACTATCATTAATGCATATAAACAAAGAGTATTTTAGGTTAATTAAGTACAAAAGTGGGATCAATCCAATTCATATCAGATTGGATTTGTGTGAAGGAAAGGTGGGGATCCAAATATATGTTTTAGTTTGTGCGTAAGGAAAGTGACTATATATATATATATATATATACATACAAATATAATATGAAGAACCAAAATTTCAACTCCCAAGTGCCTTTGAGTGAACAGATAGAGAATCTGTGTATTGACGCGATAAAGCAAACTAGAGAATCGAAACCGAGTACTGAAAAGACAAATATAAAACTACATGTATATAGATATATGTGGTGTGTGTGTGTATAGAAAGAGAGAGCATCATTTTCTTTCTTCCTTTAGATCATTTTTTGTTTAATACGTAGAAGTGGCTTCATTAATAAATTTATGCTCAAATCTAATAAATTATGTATTAAACCGTTTACAACTGAAAAAGGTAGAGATATGAGATCTATAAACAAATATGTCAATATATGCTGCCTGATATATAGCACGGTGGGAAGAAGAAATGGTTCGGATTTTAGGTTTCAGATTCAAATTATAAGAGGTTTTCTTTCAAATTACCAACAAAAAAATGGTCGTATTGGGTTGATAAATTCAGCAAAAAATGTTAATTAACCAGTTACAAATTATCTGCAAAAACTATGATTTAAGTGGATCAGAGTGGACGTGTGCTTTAGATCTTTCGGAAGTCAATAAACAAATAGTGTTTTAGATCATTATGATGTTGATTTAAAGCCGAAAAGAAAGAGAGTTGAGTAATCTGATGATCATCTTTTTCCTTTTTCCTTTTGCCTTTTTGCAAGTCATGAGAGTTAAGTAGCTCTATAGCGAAGTTGTACTGTATATGCGCATTCTCTATCCAATCAACCAATTACAAGAAGGAAAAAAAAAAAAAGGACAAAGACAAAAGACAAACTGGAGATGGCAAACGGTGGTACGGAGGTGGGGATTGCTTCCCCATCCCCATCTCCAACCCTTAAAACTATTCTTTCTCGTCCCCATTCCCACCTAAAAAAGGACGGGACTAGGGGAGAGAAATCCCCTTTAGGAAAGACTTTCCCATACTCGTCCTGTTAATATATTTATGCATTTTAAAAATTACATTACTTTTTTTAATATGACACAATTAAAATAAAAAATAAATGGTACATACTATATCTATATTAGTATATCGGGGCGGAGGTGGGGTGGGGATACTTCCCCTGTCCCATGTCCCGCTTTCAATTCGGGAAAAAGCCTTTGTCATCGTCCTTGAATATTGTCTCCCATCCCACTCAATTTGGGTCAAAGCCCCGCAGAATCCTGTTTTGTAGAGATTATTGTCATCCCTAAGATAAACCAAAGATCACTTGCCAGGTCAAGAATGACAAACATTATCAGATGATTTAAAAAATACATCGATAATGCTTCACAATTTCAGTTAAAGTAAATAAAAGCAAATTAAAAAAATAATTTTTTGAAAAAAAGGCTCTAATAAAAAATATATATATTAAGAGGGTTAACATAGAATCGCGGCTAGGGAAGAGATAAACAATTGTTAACCATTATTAGTGCTACAACAAATTGTATGCATTAATTTATGGGAAGATATGGAAAAAAATGGGACACATTATAATTAATTTAATCAAAGAAAAAAAAATTGCACCCCACAAGTGCGATATGAATGAGGATCCTTACTAGTGGATTGCTGTCTCTTCACGGCTCATACCGTACCCTCCTTGATCAACCTTTGTGCTTTATGACGTACTACAACACATGCACACTCATTTCAGATTTACACACGCACGCACACACACACACACACACACACACATATACACACATAAACACAGGTTTTAATGACTCATCGAACTTATTCGGATAGATCCTATAAAATGGTTGTGTAATGATTATTTCTGTGTTTTCACTCTTATTTTGAGTGGTTTTGTTAAATTATTTCGTCAAACTTTATTGTATTTTCTTTTTTTGATTAAATTTATGTGAGATTAGATAGTTAGGATGTTAAACGGGTGCATTTATTGATTTTTGTCACTGCTCTTTATTAAAATGTAATGCATATGCATATAGACATGTATGTATATATGTATGTATAGATGAGAGGGAGAGAGGGGAGGAGCAAGTGACAGAGGAGGCAAATGCCGGAGGCAATGGGGCCTGCAGGGGGAAGAAGGTGGCAAGCAAAGCATAAAGGTGTTGGGTGCTTGGTGGGGTGTGAATGATGGTGGTGCGTGATAATGATATATATTTGGAGTAGATAATGCGGCAAAAATTAATTTCACACCAAAAAAGCTCTCTACTTTTCTTTTTCATTTTCAATGTTCCCGGGTCCCTCCTCTTTCTTGAGCTCCTAATGTGCTAGCTAGCCTTTTCTTATAAAAGAAATAAAAATTACATATATATATATATAAATGCATATACATAATATATGGATAATCATCATGTTCTTTCCTGGTTTAACCTAATACAACGTGGGACATGCTTTTGAGCCCTAATCCATATAAATGATCAGATATCTTATTTCCAATTTAATTAAATACCACGTTATAATTTAATGAACACTAAGGAAGGTTTTATAACTCGACAAAAAAAATCACATAAAAAAGTAATTCAAACATTGTATCTTACTTGACGCCATGCGATTGTTAGTTTACCATTTAAAAACATCAAATATTAAACCGATGATTTCAGTCCAATTAAAAATCCTAGTTTTCCAATTCTCCCAACTCCTATCAGCTTAAACTTTGGTATTGATCAGTACATATTGATAAACCAATCCTTGATACTCATTTAATCCAACGGAACAAAAATTTAAAAATTATTTCCGAAAATAAATAATAAAACGTTAAAAATTATATGTCATCCTTGTATTGTCATTCTCTTGATTACTCTTTCAACTCGATTGTGATACACATGCATAGTGAATTGCCAAATTCTCCGGTGCCTGCCCTGGCCAGTGTGGTCCACAACTAACACCTAGCCCAATTGAATCCCTTATTTTAACTGAAATGGTGAACGAAATAAATGAATGTGTAGTTGCAGAAAATTAATTAGAAGAACGTATTCATATTTGAATGTCGTAAAAGACAGACCACACCCCCTCAATTTGTTCTACATTATTTTGATCATCAAGTACAGACAAGACATTTTCCTTGAAAAAAAAATGGTACAAATTATTGGTTTTTTTTTCTTTGTTTTTTTTTTTTTTTTGGTTGAATGAGTACAAATTGTTGGTCAATCAATAACGTGGTACTGATTAAATATTAATGGTTAAGAACGACGGAGGGGCAATAGTAGTAACATGCATGATTTGTGTAACTCGACCTTGAAATATCAATCACAAGCACAAGATACAGTAACAGAGAAAACAATTTGCTGATATTCTGTGGTCTTTCTTGAAGTATGTGAGAAACCAGTTTTCTAATATTAATGCAACTTCACAACCTTCGTAAAAAGGAGGGAGAAAAAAAAAAAAAAAAAAAAAGCAACTTTACTCCAAGCAAAGCCTTTCTCTTGGTTGTTTGCTTCCCTTTTCAAAGTTACGAACAGATTTCAACATTAAAAAAAATATAATTCTATGATAGGACTACATGAAAAAAAAATGTTATATTGACAGTTTTGTTACGTTTCTATAAAATAAATAAATAAAATAAAATAAAATAAAATTATAACAATAGTTCTTGAGGTCTTTAAACTTGTTTTTGCAAGATATTGGCCTTTAGCGACTGAATTTCCTCGGTTCATACTTGGGACAACTTTTCAACTTTAATCTTTTTTCTATCGGAAGGGAAGCCATACACAGGGAAACTCAAAACTATACCAGCAAAGTCGTTATCCCTCATCTCTTTTTAGTCTATAATTAGCTAAATATTGAAAATTTTGCTCCTATCATTGACTTATGTCACTTTTAGTAGCTGGGCCTGTTTGGCATTCCAATATTAATGGAAGATATCGATTCCCAAACTCATAATAATGCCCAGAACAGGATCCAAGTAAAAAATTTTACTGAATTACTGTGGCCAAAATGAGAAAACTAGAAACCGCTTTGCGAGTGAAACTTGAGAAAGTAAAAGTTAGGGTCCGCCTGGGGAGGTTTTAGAGATGTATTTTGAATTCAAAAGTAGTTTTGAAAATGTCCATATGGAGAAAAAAAAAAAAACTTTTTGAAGAGAAAAAAATGTAAATATCATACTATCTTGTTTTATTCTTCTCGAAATTATATACAATTTTTTTGAAAAAAAATTCTCATTTGGACTTGAAATAACAAAATCATGAATGTTTAAAGTTAAATTTATTGTAGACATTTGGAGATGTGAATACTAAAAAATAGTTTTGAATTAAAAAATAAATAAAATGAATTTTCCAAATCAGATATCATATAGTCCCGAACGGGTCCTTAATTTATTCAATAAGAAAAAAGTAAAAGGCTCAAATGTGACTTCCATCAACATTATAGATTGGTATAGCAGTAAAAATATCATTTATTATTTTTTATAAGATGTTTCTATTCAGTGGGTCTCAAAATAAAAAGGTCTTATTCTGTCAACATATTATACAGTATGGTTTGTTTGTAACCCGATCCATTTGCGAGTAGAATTGGATCATTCTCATTCTCTCTCTCTTTCATTGATGGACCTTTTATCATGAAAACGGGATGTCATCAACCATTTATTTTTAGTTAGCAAGAGAAGGGAAGGAAAAAAAAAAGGTGGGAATCCCATCAGATCAATTAGTAAGGAAACGATGAAAGTAAGAGAAAAGAGCCACATGCATTTTGTTGCCACTTTGCCCATACATAAATGGCTATTCTTCTTTATCTCTCTTCTCAATGATTGTGGTCGCTCTCACCAGGAACACATAATATCTGGTCACTATTATGTTTAAGTTTTTTATTTATTTATTTATAGCAACAATTATGTTTGAGTTGAGTGCGTTATTACTGTGTGGCTTGATGTATATACACATGATATATATATACACACACACACACACTTTTATATATAATATATATGAGAGCAACACAAAAGAGCAAAGTGGCTCTTCGAATTTGGTTAGTTTACGATGATCAAGGTGAACATGTTATACGTCACCCGCACAAAAACATTCCCTTCTTGAGAAGAGGGGAAAAAAAAATCATTAGTGTAAATGGATGTTCAGAAATAAACTAAAGCCTTCAAAACTATATCTGAAAAAACAAGATTATAGGTAATAAAATATTGTGGCTAATCATTTCCTTTAACCCCACTCTTATCTAGAAATAACTATCTAATCCATGCGAGAGAGACAATCTCTCTTTAATTTCATTAGTGCAAAAGATCATAACTTATTACATCACTAAACAAGCACATTATCGAGTGAAGTTCTTTGTTAATATTAATTAAATATTAATATGAATATTTATATATATATATATATCTATAGGCCATGCCCCCGAGTCGGCCATTATTATTATTGAGGAAACGATATTTAGCTGTAGCATGAGAAATCACCATTGTTTACAATGTTGATTTTAATCTATTAACAATTTAATAATAAACTGATATCGTGTAGTTGGAGCGCGCCGACGTCCTACAAAATAGTAAAGATTTATGACGTGTGGGTCGTTTTTTGTCTAATTGAAGTTATAGCATTTCAATTCTTATTGATGACGTGAGAACTCTATTCACTTCAAGAAATTTTTGAATTATGATTCCCATCATTAGCCAACAGATGTACAAAAATATCAAATATCTGTACTTTTTTTTTAAATTTCAGCATTCTATGACTCTAACGTATTAAATAGAAATGAAAATATTTCTAAATTTTAAGCATAAAGACTCCTACCTTCCCATTGCTGAGTTAATATGAGACGAGCAAGCATCAAACATTTGTACCTAAATAAAAGGTATAGTTATGTTTCAAAATGATAATTAGGTTTTTTTGTATTGGTACATTATAAATTTATTGTAGAGTTGTAATTTACATCATGAATTTTTAATTTTAACAATTTACAAACCTTGAACTTATAAATATATAGCAAGTTATACCCCGCTTACAATAATATTGATATATGATTTGTACATTAATTGTTAATTCATGACATAAATAATCATTTTTATATTTGTTAATTAATAATCTATATGCAAGTGAAGTATCAATTTTCATTAAAAAAATTAATATAATATCAATGAGGTGCAAATTACTCCAGATTTATAAATTTAAGGTGCAATTGTCCAAAATTAATAATTCAAAATATAAATTACAACTTTAAAATAAATTTAAGTGTATAAATACAAAAAAGTCTATAATAATAATAACGGTTCGTTTGATTGACTAGTTCCAATCTAAATTTTTAACTCAATTATTATCTTTTTTTTTTTTTTATTAACTTACTTCAATATATAAATTTCAACTCAAATTAGTGTACTAAATTTTTGGGGGTACAGTTTGTACCTTTACGATGATGTACGGTACAAAACAACAGTTTGGGTCCCATCAACCAAACAAGTCAGAACTCATTACTCAATCTTACAGGCCACGTATCGACAAACTATTGGTCAGTCCAAATCAGGCCCCACCTTTAATTATTCGTTTTAAGACGTTGAACCCCACAGGAACACCGGTTAGACGCAGCGTCTTCATGCAGAGGATCGAAGATTTAAGGGTTCGACCCTCTTTCGGTTTGGTGCTCTCTCACCAACAAAACCTGGCCAAGTCCGTGACCCCAATAATTTTTCTTTAATTATATTTACGTGCGTTTTTTTAATTACATTATTATTATTTATAAAAAAAAAATTAAAAAAAAAGGCTAAAGCCACTTCACTCTTATCTCAAGCACTCACTTTCCCACGCTATAAATTCCCGCTCCACCATCTTTCTTTTCCCAAGCCTCATTACTAAAAAATCACTTTCTTCTTCTTCTCTTCTTCTTCGCCTCTCTCTTCCAAAAAAAAAAAAAAAAAAAAAAAAAAAAACCAAACCTTTTTTCAACAACAAAATTTTTATTTAAAAAAAAAAAAATGAGAACCATTTTTTCCACCACTACTATGGCCATCGCAACGAAAGAGGCGAGCACGTTGGCGCCAAGCGCGGCGGCGGCGGGGCAGAGGTCGCCGTGGCACTCGCCGTGCCGTACCTGTTCGGAGGACTGGCGGCGATGCTGGGGCTGATAGCCTTCGCGCTGTTGATCCTGGCCTGCTCGTACTGGAGGCTGACCGGCCAAATGGAGACGGAGAGATCGGAAGGCGAGAGCAGGGATATTGAGAGCGGCGGAGCGGAGAAGGACGAGGCGTCGGAATCCGGGGACAAGTCTCTGAAGGTTTACGAGGAGAAGATTTTGGTCATCATGGCCGGTGATGAGAACCCCACGTTTTTGGCCACGCCTGTTTGCGCTCAAGTTTCGTCTTTTGGTGACGCGAACGGGAAAATGGTCGAGAACAGAGGGGGGGAGAAGGGGGAGAAAGAGAATTCTGACGAGAAAGTCAAGAAGGAGGAGGTGGTGGTGGTTGTCAGTGATGATCATGATCATCACCACCACCATCCTGATCATCAGGCTTCGGATCATGCAGAAAATGTTGTTCAGGGACATTCAGAAGAACTCAAGAGCCAAATCAGTGATCAGCTTATTAATTTTTCTCAGAGAGCGGTTTTTGTCCCTGTTTTCCTTTTGAGAGAGTGGGTTTTTTTTTTTTTTTTTTTTTTCTCGACTTGTTCTTGTTTTGGGATTGTGAGAAGTTTTCCTTTCATACCGGAAATGTAAATTTTGTTGAGAGAAAGTAGAAGATGGGAGAATTTAATCTTTCCAGCTAATGACAACCAAAACTACACATAAGAGAGTCATCTCATCATGATTCATGGTTTCTCTTCTGGCTTTTTTTCTTCATATTTTTTTTTAACTTCGTTTCATGCACTAGTTGTTACAGTTGGCAAAATACCACGTTCGTCTGCAGTCACTACGCAGGAAAAAAAAAAAAAGAAGGAAAATTTCTATCAAATTTTTTTTACAGGAGTTGAAAAATTAAAACATCCTATTTATTATTACTGTTAATAAATAACCCGTCAAATAAAGTACTAAAAAACGCAGGGAATAACTTCATTGAAACTTTGTCTTCACGAAATGCTTTTGTGTTTAATTTCGGCAGCATTGACATTTAACAATGCACCAAAAGGAAAGGCTTTTAGTATTATATTTGCTTATCGTGTGGAATATTATCTTTTTCTTGGAAACAATATAAAATTTTTTTTAAGTCACTTCTCTTACAAAGGAAGCATTTGAAACAAGGAGAAAAAGGAATAAAGCAATGGAAACGACAACATATTCTTTCAGTGATTAAATTTAAGAGGGCATTTCTGCACTTTCACTTGGCCGAAAATTTTTTCCGGTCGCCGGTGAAGAGGTCCGGCCGGGTAGCCATGAAAATGGAGTTGAAAGTTGAGAAAGATGAGATCAGAGATTTACCATTTTCTTGGGAGAAATGAACGGACACGTGTAGAAGTTTGAGTGGTTGGTGGATACGTGTGAACCGGCAGCAGCTTTGGGTTGTTCCTGGTACAGTTGTCCGTGCTATGCGGCGTCGCGAAGCCGCGTCCCTCTTTAAATGCAATGTGATATTATTTATTGTTTTCTTTTTTTAGTTGAAAGGGTTCGTCTTTAAATGCTTTGTTGCTAATGCCAATGAAGTGTATTCAATGTTTTTTGTTTTTGTTTTTCATTTTTTTCCTTTGAGCCAGGTGGTTTAATGCTGTTGCCTTTTTAAACTTTTTGAAGATTTTTTTTTTTTTTTTTTTTGAGTAAAAGCTTTTTGAAGATTTGATTTTACCCTAATTTTTTTTTAAATTTTTATAATTACTTTTTGAACTTATTAAATTATCATAAAGAGTTTTATTTTTTTAAAATTCTTGTTAAATCGAGGGTAAAATTTTATTCCTCATATGAGACACGCGTCACAATCTAACAAATATTAAAACAAAATTAATCTCATTGCAACAATTAAAGAATTTAACAAATTATCTAAAATAAAATTTAGAAGTTTTTAAAAATCGAAAAAATTAGAAACAACAATGCTAATGACCTTTTTATTATTATTATTATTATTATTTTTATCCTTAATACTAGCATTGTTCATTGGTATTGGGTAGAGCGCGTCTAAAGAAAGGCAAAAGAAAATAAAAAGTCATTTGTGGAAATTATATAGTACTTGAGGGGCAAGGAAGCATGCTGGCGCACCACAATTATGGCCCCCAATGATCATTTTTCTATATACTTTCTTTTCCTCTCACCAATTCATTTTGTTAATTAGAATGCACGTGAAACTATAAATAACTTGAAGCTTTTTTTTTTTTTTTTTTTTTGGGTAGAAACGACAATTCATTAAGAGCTAGCAGAAGAAAGGCTAGCAAACCAGTCCAGACACTTGAAGCCGAGACATACATAAAGTGAACATAAAAATAGTCAAAACACTTTGTGGGTTTAATCTAAATATCACTTTTATTCTTTTATTATACAAATACCCAAAACATTTATATTTAAAAAAAAAAAAACGATCACAAATACCTCCAAGATTTATTAAAATTTTAAGAATATCAGGATTATTATTTCTAACCTTGAAACATTATTTAAACTAAAATTTTAAAAAATATATATAAATCTGAGGACTTAAAAAATTTTCCCAAAATAAATATTAAAAAAATTGTTTGATTATTTTTTTAGTTGACTTATTTAGTTAGGTCATATTCAAAATAATATTTACATAAAACATAAAAATTGATAGCCTTGGTATCTAGAAAATTTAATCACTTTAGCTATTATTTTGTAACTTGTTTATAAATACATAAGATATATAAGGTAATTATATAATAAGAGGGGGAAAAGTTAAGAAGTTTACAAGAGAAAATCGTATACCCTTAAACTTTATGCATACTGCCTCTGATCTTGATCTAAGCATAAGAACTTGTCCCCGAACTCGCTCTAAACCCCGTTAGCAATCCTCCATCCCCAACCTTATTAGGGTGGATCTTATTGGAAAAAAATGTCATATCTCGATATTTAAATGCTTTTAGATGATACCTTAAATTTTTTTTGTTTATTTATTATGATATTTAAGCTTTCAAATTAAAGGATTATTTTTTACTAGTTCTAAGATTTAATAATAATGACAAAATGGTAAATATAAACACTAAACATTAGAGTAACTCTTTTTTATGATAGACATTAACATCAACATTGTGAAGTATTAGTCTGCTACTATAATGGCTAACGTTATTCCTTTGCTTCTTCGGTCTTTTATGATTTCGCGGAACGTACGGAGGGCAATAACTCCAATATGATGTTTTTTTTTCATGTGTTAATGATTGTCCTTTTAATAATATTTTGACAACTTATCAATTTTTTTAAGAATTTTTAAATTTTTTTTTTTTTTTTTTTTGTGAGATTAAATCATTAAAACTATTCGAAGACAACTAATAAGACAGGAAATTCAGAATAACACATCTCGACTTGGTGGACATTATTGGCCAAAGCCCAATTTCCTTCCATTGTGATTTGTAAGCAGCGTAACCGCCCGAGCCAACCTCGAAATAAAATTCAGCAGGGTGTATGGTGGGCAATAGCAGCTTTGGCTGGCCCAAAAACTTGACTTCCATTGCAAGCAGTGGACTTCAAACCAAAATTTTGGGCCGTAACTCAATGAATAGGCCTAACCCCTTTCATATACGGGATTCTTCTTCTACTCCTTGTTGTTGTAGTTTGGTGCCAAGTCCTTCCCTGTTGAATAGATCATTGTTTTTTAGCAAAGGACATTGGGTTCTCAGTCACAATATATACATATATGTAAATATATGTAGATCGGTCTAAATATGGATATTGCTTCAAGTCTATTTGCAGGTCCATATTATCATAAAATGAAGGGAAGAATTTGATTCCAAAACCATCAAATTTGGCACTTCAGCAATAACTAAATCAACAAAAACGTGATTAAATCGGGGAAGGAACCAAAAAAAAAAAAAGCCAGTCCTTACAATACTAAAACGCCGCATGATAAAGTAGCATCTTATGAATTATTAGCACTAGTGTTTAGGAGTACGAATACTAATTCTAATTTTTACTATAATCTCACATGACAATAAGTCGAAAATCTATATTCCTAAATATGTTTTTATCATTTTGAAACCTTGTATCTTGATGAACATCACCGTTTTCATCCAAAATGTTTTCATTCAAATTCCCTATCAAAAGGACCCCTAACAACTCCATAAATTATTTAAATGTTTCAATCCAACATTGATCCAATAAATACACACACACATTTCAAATGTTTTCGTTTAAATTTTACAATTAAAATTACTCTACTATTAGGAATGATGACGGGTTCAAAATGGATTGGTATTCTTGTCAACAAATTCTCTTTCTATTATTATTATTAAATTTTTTTTTAATACAAAGAAAGAGAGATATATAGAATTATAGATAGATGAAGAAGTACCTAAATAATCCTAGAAGAAGGAAAGACCTTCGGACTTCACATATGACAACCATCGCAGCGGCTGACAATGACGCAAAGTAATGGTAGATGGCAAGACTAGCTGCTCGCTTGCGTGTATAAACGTTAATGCTAATCTCTTCTCTTCTTTACGATACACGCAGCTTGCGAGCGAGCATTAGTCCCTTGTCCCATCGCCTGACACGTCAGCCAAATGGGAGTAAGGTACCACCACAGACATCACATCAATCGTGAACACCCCCAACTTGGCAATGGGTTTGGTCCTGATCCGCTGGTCCCCACAACTAGCGCACACTATTTGCATTTATCGGGAGAAAGAGGAAAATAGCATAATTAGATAAGGTTATGCAAAATTATAACATAATATTTTAAAATTAGAAGAAACGAGTATAATATGATGTCAGATTTTTAAAATTCCCAAAATGCCCCCAAAATCCCCCCGATCTTCTCTCTCCCCTCTACCTCCCCTTCTCTCTCCTATTTCTCCCTATCTCTCCACTCTTCCGGCGAAGCACCGGATCTGTCACGATGGCGAAGGAGGCCGCCCAACTCAGCTGTCTTCCCGTCGAAGCTCACCCGCCATCATCACCGGTCAACCCAATGGAAGTCCAAGAGATCGGACGATGGGAACCCAGGAGATCGCCACCACCGACGAGATCTCCGACGTCGGATGCGCGAGATCTCCGTCTTCTCCCTCTCTCTCTCTAACGCCGGAGTTCCCTCGGCACGGAGGAGGCGTCGAAGATGATCGCAGTCGGGGATAATTGGAACAGCAGACTTACACCCTGGAGTGCGATGAGAGATTTTCTAGACTATATTTTCTATAAAAAAAAAAAAAAATTGTATTTTCTAGAAAATCTTGGATTTTCTCGCCGGCGGAGCTCGGTCCGCCACCAGATATTGCCACCTCACAACCTCTCCGTTTAAGGGAAGCTTTGGATCTCTGTCGCAAACACTGACTGCTTCTCCGTTGTTCGCTGAAGAACGAAGAAATCAGAGGAGACGCCACTGCACAGTCCCTTGGAATCGATCGCGACGTCCTCCGGCCAACGACGACACCAACTATCGGATTCATCCTTTAAAAAAAGAACTAACAATTCCAAATAACAGATCGCGACCCAACAAGCACAGAGACACAGATCGCGATATGAGCTGCGGCGGCCGTTGCAGACGAACTCGTCGCCGGAGCAGACGCCATGCTCGGTGACAGACAAGGTCTAAGAAGAAGGGGGCTCTGTGACTGCACTGTCGTGGACGGTGGACCTGCTGCTTGATTGTCTAACTGACGAACGCGAGAGAGGAAGAGATCAGAGAGAGAGAGAGAGAGAGAGGGAGGGATATGGAGTGAGGGGGTAAAATTGGAAAAACAGTTAAAGAAAGATTAATATTTTATTTGACATATTAATTTAACTATAATTAAATTATATTTTTTTACTGTATTTTTTATTTTGTAAAATAATTAATAAAAATTATAATTAATTTTTAAAAAATCAATCAATTATAAATTAAAAAATTTAATTTTAACTAACAATCTAAACATATATTAAGATATGTTATTATTTATCATGATTAAAACAATATGTAATAAATTCATTAATATATTCAAAATATGTTTTATCATGAACTCATAAGGATGAATAAGTTGATAATAAAGATGACTTTAAAATCTCGCAATTCAAAATTCAAAATTCAAATCCCTGATCAATTTACAAAAGTATCTTTATTTACGTAAATTTAAAAATGAAAAATAATAAGAGCACTGTCAAAATTTTTTTTTTAATCATGCATTTTCTCATATTATTATTGGGCTATAAACCAAACTAGAAAAAATTTGTCCCCTTTTTTTTAATTTTTATTGTCTAAAGTCTAACCCATAATTAAGAAATTACCCCAAAAAACTCTCATCTTCTGGTTCTGGCTAAGCCTGTCCTACGTGTTTCCTCGTTATTCGAGGACCCGATCTCCCTAGTCCCACCAGATAGACGCGTGTACACAATAAAACGCAGAGAGAGAAATAATAGTAGAGAGAGGCTATAGTCGCACTGGGACTTTCAGTTGAAGGAGGGTAATGGCGTCTAAGCTGTGCGATTCCTGCAAATCGGCGACGGCGACTCTCTTCTGCCGCGCCGACGCTGCCTTCCTCTGCGTCAGCTGCGACTCCACTGTCCACGCGGCCAACAAGCTCGCGTCCCGCCACGCGCGCGTCTGGGTCTGCGAGGTCTGCGAGCAAGCCCCGGCTCACGTCACCTGCAAGGCCGACGCCGCCGCCCTCTGCGTCACCTGCGACCGCGACATCCACTCTGCGAACCCCCTTGCCCGCCGCCACGAGCGCGTTCCTGTCACGCCCCTCTACGAGCCGGTGAGCTCGCCCAAGTCCGGCACAGTCAATTTCCTCGGCGACCGGTTCTTCTCCGACGACGCCGACGGAGACGCCGAGGCCAGCACCGAGGAGGCCGAGGCCGCCTCGTGGCTGCTTCCCAATCCCAAGGCCATAGAGAGCCCGGATCTGAATTCTGGCCATTACGCGTTCCCCGAGATGGAGCCGTACTTAGATCTGGACTACGGGCCTGTGGATCTGAAGCTGGAAGCTCTGGAACAGAACAGTTCCGGCACCGACAGAGTCGTTCCGGTGCACAACAAGCGCTCTCAGGCTCCGATCGTGAACGAGCCGTGCTTTGACATGGAATTCTCGGCTTCCAAGCCTTTCGTCTACGGCTACAACTCTCACTGCCTCAGCCATAGCGTAAGTTCCTCAAATTTTCTCTCTCGAATTTCTCTTCAAACTCTGTTTTTGTTGCCTAGAAAAACAAAACTGAAATCCGCTCCGTGTGGTCCTCTCAGGTATCTTCATCCTCCCTAGACGTCGGCGTTGTCCCCGACGGAAACGCGATCACCGACATGTCGGACGCCTACACGAAGCCGGTGAACTCTGGACCGGACTCATCGGCGCGTCCGGCGGTGCAGATATCGGCGGCGGATAGGGAAGCTAGGGTCTTGAGGTACAGAGAGAAGAGAAAGAACAGAAAGTTCGAGAAGACGATAAGGTACGCGTCTCGGAAGGCGTACGCGGAGACGAGGCCGCGAATCAAAGGAAGGTTCGCGAAGCGGACGGAGGTGGAGATCGAAGCTGACCGTATCTCCGGATACGGCGTCGTTCCGACGTTTTAAGACCGGCGACGACGTACGGTACATAGTTGTTGTTGTTGTAATTGTTGGGACTACTTTTTGATGCTTTTGTATATATAGTCGGCAACGGAGTTTGATCGGCGGAATCACGACCGTCGATTTTTTTTCGTGGCTTTTTATGTAGTAATGAATTTTGCTTCTGTTATATGACTCATGGCCAGCGCTTTTTAGTTGTGAATCTGTGTTTATTTGCTACGTTTGGAAAGGATATATACGTTTTTTTTTTTTTTTTTTTTTTTGGGGTAGGTTGGAGTATTAAACCCGAATTACGTCAAAGATTAAAAAAATAATTTCCATGATTTCCCACTTTCCAGGACATTCTATTTTTTTTCTAACGGTGCATTTGGTTCACCAATAGAAAATAAAAATTTTAAGTTATAGTTTAATGATTTTTTAAAAATTAATTATAATTTTTGTTAAATTTGTAAAAAATACAAAATTAATATGAAAATTTAAGTTTAAAATGGCAAACTGAACGGAAGTTAAGACTCTATTTAATCAGAAGGACGGATTGAAGAATAACGGTGAGAGTTCGAGGGAGAAAGAATGTGAAGGATGAAAATTAAATAATTCTTTTTTTTTTTTTTGAAAGAGACATATAGTTAAAAGAGGATGAGTGTTTTTCTAATTATTATCATCCAATTATGAAAATGGTTTATTTATTTATTATTTATTAAATGTGATTAAGAATTTCCATTGTTTCATTAATGAAATATGCAATTTGATAAGTTCTCCCTCTCATCTTCCTCTTCCTTCTCTTTTCGCTCCAACCAAATAATGAATTGATACTTTCCCTTCAATTATTAGGCACTATTTAAACCCTCTCATCACCAATCACCATAGGTCCACAATGGTAGCTCCACTCAGGCATATTGACTTACAACTTGTTTCCTTACAAAATCATTTACAAACAGTAATAGTGAGCGAGATTTTTAAAAAAAATGAAAAAAAAAAAACTAAAACTAAAACTAAAATTTTAATTTTTTAAAAAAAAAAGCGTTCTACACTCCCTTTATAAGGACAGGGCCATATCCCGACACCTTCTCTGGTGCCTTCTCCTACCGACGCAGCCTGGTCTAGAATCGGATAGACGTGATCTACCGAAATTTCGTGTCGTGCTCCTGTCAATCTAAAATTAAAATTCTTAAGCCCGGCACAAGTTTTGAGTCTTTTTGCTGCTTACTTGGCCATGGCAGGTGAAAATTGGACTGATTTATGTTTTTTTTATCGTGGACAGATTTGGTTAATGCAGTTCCGGATGAACACAAGAAATTTCTTGCTGATTTGGTTTGGGTTCACGAAGAGGTCAGGCTTGTAAACCCCCTTCTTTAGTACAGTTAGGACGCATTACACTTTTTTGTCCCTTCCCAACTCATGTCAAACGTTAAAAAAAAGAAAAAAAAAAAAGGGAGAAACATTTGCGACAAACTCCAATCTAACTAAAACAAGCATAGAAATGTTAGTCACTACTTGTTTCATTCCTCTATTTGTCATTCTCTTATTTCTGTTCTTACTACATGTCTTTTTTCTTTTCTTTTTTTTAAATAATAAAGAGAAGTTTGGATGGTGGAAATGACCATTATAGTACAAATTTGGAATTGAACGTACCCCTAAAATTTTGTCTATTTGGATAGTCTTTGAACAATGTCTATCTTCTTCTTCTTCTTTTTTCTCCCTCTCTGTCTCTCTAATTAATAACTTTATCTCTTATCTATCTAAGTTTCAAAATATCATAACTTTTTATCTCAAATTTGATTGAGACAATTATTTTTTCTATATGTTCAGAGCGAAAAAAGGAGCATAACCCCATCTATATACCAAAATCAAAATCCATCATGCACATTGAGACTTTGTAAGATTTATTATAATTATTTTTAACATCCGTCTAAATACACATTCCAATGTTTATATTCAGATTGCAAACATATTTCCCTATTCAAATATTTCAATGCGAATTGTTACGATTCGAACAATTTTCCTAATACTTACGGAGCTTAAGTTATTACAATTTCAATTCAAAAGAACATATTATAACGATTTAAATTCAAGGAGTGTTGTTACAAGTAGGGGTGGCAATTCGTGTCACGTGTCGGATTCATGTCGTGTTAGAGCCGTGTCGAATTTTTTCTTCCCCAACCCGAACACACCCGTGACACGAAAATGACTCGAAACCGCGACACGAATATGATACGAACCCGTAACGGGTTGACACGACACGAACCGAATTTGACTCGCGACACGAAATTAACCTGCAACACGAAATTAACCCGCGACAACGAAATTGATCTGAAATTGACACGAATTTGACACGACATCCAACCCGAACACGACACGAATTTTTTCGTGTCCATTTCGGGTGACCCGAAATCGACACGAACACTATTTTTCTCAACTCGAACCCGCGAAATTCGTGTCGTTTTCGATTCGTGTCGTCGTGTTGCGACCCGTATTGTCACCTCTAGTTACAAGATCCAATATTCCAGAGAAAAACACAAAAAAATTTCCTAATAGAAGTGCGGCTTTTTTATTTTTTATTTTTTTATTTTTAAACAATGAAACAATATCAGCTGCATTATAAGTTTCCTCCAACCAGACCACATCCTCATCCTGACTTAGCCGTTGTTTCCTTAGTCATGAGCTGAAGAATTTGCAGGGAACATGAAAAAATACAAACCACGGAGGGTAAAAAAAAAAAAAAAGAATGAAAAAATAGATTTAAAAATATTAAGCAGTAAGTACAGGCCAAAAACTTCTAGAGATAAAAAAGGGAGTGGCTGTGGTACTTTCCCTTTTAGAGGCACGACCATAGTGACTAATCTAAGGGTCAATGACGAAGGGGCAATAAAGTGGACGGTTGTGGGATAAGATGTACAAGTCTTAGTATACACTTGAGCGTACACAATCAACTTTTTCTAAGACATTGCCCAAATAAAATTAAAAAGAAAAAGAAAAAAACTTTGTTGGGTCCCCTGAACAGATAAGTGGGGCCGGAGCACCCGGTGAAATCGCGACACTGGAGCTAGAGTCCAAGATGACTGCCAAATCGCAGCGCCGGAGTTGGAAAAGCACGACGTAGCCTCTAGGAGAGAGATGGGGCGTCCTCGGTTTGTGGAGTTTGGAGGAGAGTTTGGGAGAGAGAGGGAGAGTGAAGTCGGGTTGGCTTCTTTTCTCTGTCGATCCAGCGAGAGAAAGCATACGCATGGCGACAGCGATGGTGATGACGACGGGATGACATCGGTGACGAGGACAGTGACGGGAGGCGGCGGCGGAAATGGGACGACGACTTTAGCTTGACATCAAAGAAGGCTTCAAAGCCATTTCTGGGTTTTTAATAGATAATAAGCTGTGGTCATGTGCAGTGGATTTTTGTGTATGGTCTAAAAAAAAAAGGCTCTACCACAGTGCCTGTTGGAAGAGCTTTACTGCATATCTTCCCATCCCATAAAGGGAGGTATACAAAGAATTAATAACCTTTTTTTTTTGCTTGTTCAAAGAATTAACAACTTTATTCACGGTTCAGTGGCCACAAGCCGCCCTATTTGACACAATATATATATATATATATATATATATTGTTTTTTTTCTCGCTTATATAGTCATTGCATGGTGAGCACGTACGGAGGAAAATACCTTGCACACAGAGATCGTCCCTTTAAGCCTTTGTTTAGTAAGGGGGAAAAAAAAAAAAAAAAAGGAAAAGGAAAAATGAAAGTGAGAGACATAAGCGGATAATGAAATTTTTTATTTTGCATTTATGTTGTTTAGTATTATAAATTGAGAGAAAATGAAAAAGTTACATGATTTACTATTTTATTTAACTATCTATATTATACTACTTTAAAAAGCAAGCTCAAAAAGTAATTTTAGTAATTATTTGGTGGGTTTTAGTTAGAAATTGTAATATTTCCCACGGGGACGAGTCCCGAATAGGGCGGGGATGAGAGATAAAATTCAGGGATGGAGATGAAATCTTATTCCCGAAAATTAATGAGGCGGGGACAGGGAAAGCCACTGACGGAGGGGGAGGGGGGGCATGCCATGGCCCCCCTAGCTTTTTTTCTTTCTTTTTTTTATTTATAATAATGATTTTTTTTTTAATTTTAATATAGTAAGTATGTGTATAAATTAGTCTTTACCCCCCTAAACTAAAAGTTCTCTATATTTTAGGCATATTTTATTTGCACCAACAATATCGATAAATATTCCTTTAAAGTCAATAAAAATTTCTAATGTATTTTTACCCTACAAGAAAATTACCTTAAAAACCATTAAAAATGCTCATACCCCCACATACTTATAAATGAAAATATTTTTTAATAAATTATTAAAAAAAAAATACATCACATTAACCATAAATAGAAATAATATTTAAAAATTAAAAAAAATCTTAAAAAATTGTTCTAAATTGTTCTAAACTCTAAAGGTTCATTTTATAAACTCTAAATTGTTTTTCATTAATTTCTTTTCTTAAGAAATTTGTATAACTACATGAAAATTTTCAATGAAAGATTAAGTGAAATAAAAATAAAAGAAATATATCTCTTGAAGAGCCAACAATTATTGATATATGTATTTAAAATTTTTTAATTCATTAATATTATGTTTTTTTTTTCTTTTCTTTTAGTATTTGAAAATGATTTTCTATGGTTTTTTATATAATTGTTATTTTTATTTATTTTTTCTTGCTATGTTCATTTACATGATTATATATTTATGTATTTTTTTTAATACAATATGATATTCTTGATATTTGATTAAACATTACTTGAGTTTTTTTTTCTTCTCTCTCTCTAGTTTCTTTCTTTTCTTTTCTTTTTCCCAATGGCTTTATGTTTTCTTTTTGAGAATGAAAATATATCATTTTTTTCTTATTTATATTTATTAATTTATTATAAATAAAACTAAAATAGAAGTGGGTGTATGAGATGGTTATATATGGTAGTATATAAAAAGCATCTATAAAATAATATATTTACTATGTTTATGTTATAAAACATTTATTAGGTGAGGATATTTATCAATATTATGCGTGCATATATAACCACCCATATTTTATTGGATAAACAATTTAGATTTTAAGAATTAAAACAGTTTTATTAATTCATAAATATTAGCGAGCGTAGTAGTTTGACCGAAATTTTTTTTTTGCCCCATATAAATAAATCCTGGCTCTGTCACTGGGGAAAGCACTCCCTGACCCACCCCCGCCTAACCCCCCCATCTCCATACATACATATGTGATTATATATATATATATATATATAAATTTAAATATATATACACTATGAATATTATTTTTAAAATTGTGTGTATTCGTTAAATAAATATTGAAACTATAAGAAATAGACAAAGAATGATAATTTTAAGTTTAGTTTTAATGGTTTCAAGTTTTTTTAGGTTAAGTGTTTTACAATGCTTTGATGAGATCTTTAATGGTTTTATGTTTGAGATTTTATTTGTATATGTTTAGAATTTGGTTTGGTTATGAAATATTTAGTTTTGAACTAAAATATGTTGTATTTCTACTTATTTTTTGTTTTTTACTTGGTGGTATTTTCAAATATATATTTAGGGCCCGTTTGCGGTAACAGCTAGAGATAGTGTTTTGGAAAGTTGAGTTAGAAATATGTGTTTGGGGGAAAAAACTTTTGAAAAGTTATGTGATACAGAATATAGTGCAAAAATTAAAAAGTGTGTTTGGGGGGGAAAAAAAAGTGAAATGGATCTTGTTTTGTTCGTCTCGTTGTTAGAAGCATTTTGACATAAGAATCATCTCATTCTAATTTAAAATGAGAAAATTATAGAGTTTTGAAATTTGAGTTTTTTGAAAATGAAAGAGATATAAATTTGATGTAGAGTTGAAAAATTGAAATTCAGATGGTAAAATAGCAACTGAAGATATTAACTCAAACATCCCCTTATAATAGATGGGAAACGAGACAAGTATGAAAAAAGCCCCTCTGACAGGGAATCCTCAACCCTAGCCTCACTTATATTTAAGCAGGGATGGGGACGGGGATAATTTTTGAGGCGGGGATGGGGACGGGAAGGCATTCCCCGCCCCGCCCCGTCCTGTTGTCATCCCTAGTTTTAATTTTTCTTTCATTGAGAGATTGAATTTGTGGATCCCACTACATTTTTTTTCCACCCAATTTTAAATTACAAAGCAAACCACTTTACGCATTTGCAAATGTGTGCTTAGATATAGCACTTTGGATCTTCCAATATGATCTCCCACAAACAATATTTTGCATCCTTGTTAGAACTATTAACATGATGATCTTCTTTTTTACTTTCCAAGGTTGTGCATTTTTTTAATATGATGATTAAATAAAGCTTATTTTGGTTAGCTACACATGTAGAGAGTTGTAAGGAAGAGGAAAATGATGATATTTTATATTTTCTATCTATTAAATATATTTTTGCTCTTTATGCTTTTTTTTTCCTCGATCGAAACAGTTTAAAATTTCACTTTCTATTTATTTCTGTTGTGTTTGGAACATGGGTGTGAGATGAAATTTTTAAGTTAAAATTGATTAAATTTTCAAAAATTAGTTGTAATTTTTATTGACTTTTTTAAAAAAAGACAAAAACTGAAATGAAAAACTTAAATTCACGGCTGTGAGGCAAACACATGCTTCATTCGTGTCTATATGGTTTTGACATGCATGAAATGCAAATTTTATTTTTTAGATTATTATTGTTATTATTATTATTATTATTAGGACACAAGGAAGACAATGAAGAAACATTTATTGGTTCGCTCATCATGCGAAATGGCAAAAATGCCTAGTCGACATCATCTGAGTCCTCCTCTAATTTCCTCGAAAATTTGCATCTTTGTCCATTTTTTATTTTTCTATTTTCTTAACTTTAAATAAATATAAGCTTTTTTTTATTTCTGTGTACTATTTTCTCTTTAATTTTCTTACTTTTTCATGTATTTTTTAGCTTTTTTTTTTTTTTTTTTTTTTTTTTCCCAATTGGGAATCTTTTAATTTTTTTTTTTCATCTACGTCTGGCATCAAAAGTTGTAAAAAAAAAAATTTGTTGTCGTTGTCGCTATTGTCTCATTATCGCTGTGTCATTAGGTTGTCGTTTTAAGATTTTGTTTTTAGATTGACAATCTCCACAAGAATGGGATATTTAGTGACTATGAGTATTTAGTCACTGAAAATTTAGTTGCTGCTGAAAATGCAATTTCTTGTAGTGGACGCACGTACGGTATATAGTTGTTGTTGTTGTAATTGTTGGACTACGTTTCGATGCTTTGCATATATAGTAGGCAACGGAGTTTGATCGGCGGAATCACGACCGTTGATTTTTTTCGTGGCTTTTAATGTGGTAATGAATTTTGCTCCTGTTATATGACTGATGACGAGCGCGCTTTTTAGCTATGCATCTGCTTTTTTTTTTTTTTTTTTTTTTTGTCGCAACGAGAATTCCTTTGGAAAGAATTTGTTTTTGCATTTTTTTTTGTAGGTTGGAGTTTTTTTTTTTTTTTTAAAGAAATTTCTATTTCACAAGAAACAAAATACATAAGACACAAATAGTCCCAATACAAAAGAATTCGACCCTGAATCAAAGATTAGATCTACCAGTAAATACTAAAATAGCCCATAGTGAATACAAGTACCGAGACTCAAACGAGGGAAGACCTGCTCGGCACATAAACTTCGAGCTTGACTATTACTCGTTAAACAACACCAGAACAGTTGATAGACTAACCCAGTCACCGAGATCAATCCCCGCATAACAGGGGCACTCACACCACAGTATCTGATAACAAATGGATGAGAGACACAAGCGGAGGACATCACCTCAATTATTACCAAAGCAAAAACACCAGAGTAAATAAAAAAAACACACCAAAGGAGTAAAAACATCACCGCCCTTATTACAACTAAACAAAAGAAAGATTCACTAATAGCAAGTCATCGGCTGTCGAACAGAAGTCAGATATGAGCAGAGCTACCTTAAAAAGACAACCAACCTCTAAGACAGGTTACATTTGCCCCAACGGATGCATCACTCCACACACAGCTGCCAAGAAAGCGACATCGAGACAAGTCTGGGGACTAAACTTCAAGGTTGGAAGTTCAACGACGTGCCCGGAGACGACACTAAAGCTCCGGTCAAACACTGTAAATTTTTTTCGTGTAAAGAGAGAATGAGAAATTTGATCAATAGGTTGGAGTGTTAAACATGAATTACTTAAGATTAATAAAATATTTTTTTTACAAAAAAATAAAATAAAATAATTTTCATGAAAATCATCGGTTACAGACCGATGAACTGCCCTATGACTAAAACAAGCATAGAAATGTGCCAGTACTTGTTTCGTTACTCTATTTGTCATTCTCTTAGTTCTGTTCTTACTACATGTCCGTTTTTATTTATTTTTAATAAAGAGAAGATTGGATGGTAGAAGTGACCATTATAGTTAAAATTTGGAATTGAACATGCCCCTAAAATTTTGGCTTTTTGGATAGTCTTTGAAGAATGTCTCTATTATCTTCCAATTAAAAAACTTTTTTCTCTCTTCTATCTAAGTTTCAAAATATCATAACTTTTTGTTTCAAATTTGATTAAGATGAATCTTATACACACACACGTTCAGAGTGAAAAGAGGAACATACTCCCATCTTTATATCCAAATAAAAATCCATCATGCACATTAAGGACCCGTTTGGGGGAATATCTGGAAATGGTGTGTTGAAAGTTGGGTTGGAAATGTGTGTTTGGAGGGAAAAATTTTGAAAAAGTTATGTGATATAGAAAATAGTACAAAAATTTGAAATGTGTTCGGAAAAAATATACAAAATAGATTTTGTCTTGTTTATCTCATCGTTACGAGCATTTCGATATAAAAAATAATCTCATTTCGATTTGAAATGAGAAAGTTATGGACTTTTAAAGTTTGAGTTTTTGAAAATGAAAGTGAGAGAAAGTTTGATTTAGAGTTGAAATTTTGAAATCTATATGGTATGTTGCTATCTGGAACTAGCACCCCAAACGGATCTAAGAATTTGTAAAATTTGTTATAATTATTTTTAACATCTATCTAAATACAAATTCCAATATTTTTATTAAGATTGCGAATATATTTCTCTATTTAAATATACAATGTAAATTGTTACTATTCGAATGATTTCCCTAATAATAACGGAGCTTCAATTGTTACAATTTCAAAATTTATAAAAAAAAAACATATTATTACGATTTAATTTCAGGAAGCATATTGTTACAATGCCCAAAATTCTAGAGAAAAACATAAATTTCTCTTAATATATAGAAGGGCGTGTTTTTTTTTTTTTTTTTTTTTTTCAAACAATGAAACGATCTCAGCTGCAATAAAAGTTTCCACCAACCAGACCACATCCTCATCTTCCATCTTCCCTTGGCCCTCGTTTAGTCAGTCATGAGCCGAAGAATTTGAAAAAAAAAAAAAAAAAAAAGGTAAAATATCTAGGAGTAGACAACTCTTAGAGAAAAAAAGTATTCAAAGAATTAGGCTTTATTTGATATTTAAATTTAATTATAATTAAATTATATATTTTTATCTCAATATTTATTTTTTTTAAAAAATTAATAAAAATTATAATTATTTTTATAAAAATTAACAAACTTCAACATAAAAATTTTATTATTCACGGATCAAATACAAACTTAACAACTTATTCACGGTTAGTGACCCCAAGCCGCCCTATTTGACACGATATTTATATATATATATATATATATGTATATAGTTACTCGCTGATGTAGTCATTGCTTGGTGAGCACGCACGGAGGAAATACCAAATTACAAAGCAAATCAATTTACGCATCTGCAAATTACATGGTCATATATATATATAAATATTTATATATAGCACTTTGGAAAATGAATATAGTCCACATCCCCATTCTTTCTGATCTTCCCATATGATCTCTCACAAACAATTTGCACCCTTGTATTAAATAAAAAATGATGATCTTCTTTTTCCTTTCCAAGGTTTGTGCTTTTTATATGTTAATTAAATAAAGCTAATTTTGGTTAGCTATATATGTGAAGAGTTGTAAGGAAGTCGATAACGATGACATTTTATATTTTCTATTTATTAATATATTTTTGCTCTTTATGCACGTGTGTTTTTCTCGACCGAGGCAGCTTAAAATTTCACTTTCTATTTATTTCATCTGTATCCGTTTATGTATGGTTTTGAGATGTATGAAACACAAATTTTACTTTTTAGATTATTATTATTGTTATTATTAGTAGGACACAAGGAAGACAATGAAGATACATATAATAGTTCGCTCATCATGCGAAAGGGCAAAATTGCCCAGCCGACATCATCCGAGTCCTCCTCTAATTTCCTTGTAAATGCGTCTTTCTCCATTTTTTATTTTATTTAATTTTATTTACTTAAAATAAATAGAAGCTTTTTATTTATGTGCTCTATTTTCTCTAGATAACTCTGTGATAGAGTTTCATTTATAAACCTTATTGATAGAGCTTATTTTTAAACCGTTACGATATAATCGAACGGATAAGATATTGTTTGTGCATGATAACTATAATACACATTACCTCATAGTATTATATATTAAAAAAAATAGAAATTATAAAAATTTAAAGAACTAAAAAAAAACTGGCCGGCGACCGTCCACCAACGGACCCCCCCACGCATGCGACGAGCGTTCCCCCCTCCCCGACTCCGACGAAGACCCTCTCCCTCCCCCAGACATCGATGACGAGCGCCCCCCCTCTTCAACGTCGAAGAAGACCCCCTCCCTCCGCCAACTAGATTTGCGCCCCTCGTCGACACCGATGAAGACAACCCCTCTTCCCCGCGATTACGAGGCCCTCCTCTTCTGAGGACGACAACCCCAGACGACAGACTACCCACCCGCGAGCCCGACGATCCCAGGCAACAACCTGTGACCAACCCTGTGATGCCCCCAACAATGACAAGCCCCGGCCCCGCCGACGTCCAGCCACCATTGAGGAGCGTCCCCCCGCCCAAGCCTTTCATCTACCAGATCTTGTTTTTGTTTTTTTTTTTTTTTAATTCTTTTTTATTATTTGTTTTAATTTATTATTTAGTCTATAATACTATGAGGTAATATGCATGATAACTATCATGCACAATAATATCTTAGCCGTTCGATTACAATCATAATGATTTTAAATGATCTATATCGATAGATAGATAAATGAGACTCTAACCACAATATATCCATTTCTCATTTCTGTTCTTACTTTTTCATGTAGTTTTATGCATTTTTTTTTTCCAATTTGGAATCCTTTAAAATTTTTTTGGGGAGAAAATAGCATATTTGAGATGATTACTAGTAAATAATAGCATAATCATTTAAACATGTTAATATATAGCATACTCATACTATTATTACACATAATACCATAAAATGCCCTTGTATCTCTCTTCCTTCTCTCTCTCCCTCCTCCCTTTCTCTCTCAACCTCACTCTTCTATACATCTCGATGTTGCAGGAGTCGTCGGGTGGCTGTCGCCATCGTCGTCGCCTCGAGGTCATCAAGATCATCTTATCGCAATTGCTGTCGCCGCCGCCGACGTCGTCGTGAGTCTCCTCCATGAGCTCCTTCACCAGAAGACGTCATCTTCGTCTCGCAAGCTCCGGCAACTCACAAATTCGCGACGGAGAGGAGATCGGCGGTGAGTGAATCGTGTTCTCTTGTCGAGGTTGATCGGGACTGAGTGAAGCTTGGGACAGTGAGAGGTTCACGAGTCGGCTTCGCCGGCATTCTCCGGCGAATGGGTGGTTGTTAGATTAGCGTGATCGTAGCCGTATCTCCGTCGCCGTCGCCGTCAGGAGATTGCGACAGTCTCGCTTCCGCCGTCACGGCGTCTATAGGTGCAGCACCTCTGTAACGCTAGAGGGAAATACAGATATACATACATACATACATACATATATATATATATATAGATATATGATATTGCTATTGCTAAAAGACAGAGATAAGTTTATAAAAAAAAAAGAGAGAGAGAGAGAGAGAGAGAAGAGAGAGTTTTTAGAGGGGAATAAAATTGGAAATGCCTAATTTATTTCAAAGAAAAAAATTGAAATATATTATAATTTATTATCTTTTAAAAAATATACTTCAATAACGTTACATTTTCCCTAATTTATTTTTTCACCTTCGTCTGGCATCAAACTTTGTAAAAGTTTTATTATTGTTGTTGTCGTTGTCGCTGTTGTGTCATTATCGTTTTGTCATTAGGTTGTCGTTTTAAAGATTTTGTTTTTAGATTGACAACCTTCACAAGAAATGATTTACAGAAAATGTTTATGCGAGATAACTTGTCGTTTTTGAAATCTGAGAGCTTTACTACGCTCTTGTCGTTTTCAGGATGTCTTTTTTTTTTTTTTTTTTAAGAAAATAAATAGAAATAATGACAATTATGCTTTTCGATCATGTTCTCTTTGTCGTTTATAATATTTGATGTCGTTTACTAAGCCTCCGTTTAGTAAATTAGTTGAAAATGAAATTTTTTAGTTGGATTTGATTACTTTTTAAAAAATAGTTATAAATTTTGTTGATTTTTCAAAAAAAAAAAATTTTTTTGATATGAAAATGTACAGTTTAATTGGAATTAAATTTGAATACCAAACTGAGGCTAAGATGTTGACATTTTAAAATTTATTTATTTTTTGGTATCGTGATATTGTCTTGATGGATTATTCACTTTCAAAAGTATATGTCGTTTTACATGATGCTATTTTACTATTAATTTGACGTTTTTATCAGTTCAGTTGATATCGTTTTTAAGGATATTATCATTTTAAAATATGATGTCGATTTCAATCAAAAATCGTTGTCGTTTCTCATGTCATATTGTTTTTTCTCTGGGTCATGTCGTTTTCGTGCGACTTGGTTCACCGTAGATGATGTCGTTTTAAATATTAGCTTTTGCTTTTTGAAATGAAGGTGGTCGCACAAATTTAAAATGACTTTTGCGCCGGGTTTTTCAACTCTTTCAGATATCTGGTACTCAAATCTGCCTGTATCAAAGATGGTGCCATCTTTAAAAGTTGAGGTTTTTCTGTCGTTTTAAATAGGTTGATTTCATTTTTTTTATATATTGTCGTTTTAAGAAGATGAGATCGTTTCATGAACATCTTCTTGTCTTAAAGTATAATTGGATGAGTTGATGTTTTCATGGACGATCTCGTTAAAGAAAACTTATATTTACATATGTACACACACACACACACACACAGAGGAATTCTTCTATCCGACATTATAAATGGAACGGCACAAGTAATCTTTTTTTTTTTTTTTTTAAAGAATGATTGAAAATAATCAGTTAGTGTTAGTCAATTAAACTTTTTATTTTCTTCATTTTTAGTGAAAAAAACATAATTAATAATTGTTAAAAAAAACTAAAACAATCTAATTAAATTTAAAAAATATGTTTAATACAAATATAAATATATGATATATGTGTATAATCGAGGCGGAGATGCCACGGTGGGTGCTTTTCATCCCTGGCCTGCTTTATTTTGAAAAAAAAAAAAAACCTTCATCCTCGTTACCGCTTTTACTCTCAAATATCGTCTTCTGTCACCGTTCCGTTTGGATAAACCCCACAGGTAGTATTTGCCATAAGAATGGTAGTGCACAAATGCATGGAGAGTAACCTATTTATGGGCTAATTAAGCACTGCTTGGCATCATTCCAGACCCAAGAAAAAGAAAAAAGAAAAAAAAAAGTACTGCTTGCCCATCAAAGTCACGGACAGGTGAATATTATTGCCCGCAAACCAATTCTCTGCCCAAGTTTACAACCGATCCCAAATTTAAAAAAAAAAAAAAAAATTCTTCTCATTTAAACTTCAATACGACGTAAAGTTATAAATTTTTAAATTTAAATTATAAAAATTATGAATAATAAAATAAATGTGACTTTTAAAAAAAAAATTTTTGGATTTGGATTGAATTGAATCCTAACAATAAACAAGGGCTTAGATTAGGGAACCGGGTTGTGTTTTCTATTTTTTGTTTTTTGTTTTTTGATAAGAAAGAAATAGGGAAGCGGTGTTGGACTTTCATATTTGTCCCTATTAGGTTTTAACCCTATCTAGAATATTGACAGACTAATTTTTTTTTTTTTTCCTTCTTTTTTCCTTGACTTATTTGTACATATACCCTTGAAACTTTTTGAATTTGATAATTTAGTCTCTAAACTTTTTCTTGACAATCAACCCCTGAATTTATAATTTTGACAGTTTTGTCATTTTTGCTCAAATTCGTAAAAATTTGAATGGTTTTTTACACATAATTTGCACATTATAGTGAAAGAAGAGCATTGTTGATCGTTTCTGCTTAACTTCAATACAATTTCCTTTGAAAATTTTAACCTTAATTCAATTAAACTCAAACTTAAACCTAAACTTTAAAGAAATTTGTATTGAATTAAGCAAAAATGATCAATATTGTCCCTTTGAGCTATAATGTTAAATATTGTGCAAAAATTGTCTTAATTTTAATGAATTCAAGTAAAAATAACTGAATTATCAAAACTAAAAATTCAAGGAGTTGACTGCCAGAAAAAAAAGTTCGGAACTAAATTGCCTAATTCAAAAATTCAAGGAGCATTCATACAAATAAGTCTTTTTTTTCTTTTTACTTTCCCCTCTTTCTTTTCAATTCTTGTTTTTGTTTTTTTTGTTTTTCGCTTTTTCTTTAAATGGGATCCCTATATACATGTCAGCGTCAGAATGGTAGATTAGATTACATAGCATTTTTCAGAATTCGAACAGCATCTAGTTATTTTATTATTAAGCGAGTCTGGGACTATCCACTGAAAAACTTGGATTACTTTTTTTTTTTTTTTTTCTTTTCAATAAAGATCTCAATGTGCTCCTTTGCAATAATAAACTACAAGCAATTATTAAGAAAAATAAATAAATAGCATAAAATCTTAAAATTAAAGGGTAAAATTTTTAATCTTTAATGGAATAAAGTTGAAAAAATTATAAAACTTTTAGAGTAGAATTAATTTTGTGGGGCTAAATGAGAATTTTTAATTTTAGTAGTATAAAAATTAAAAAAACTATAAAATTTTGGGGTAAAAAATAAAGAAAAAAAATTTTAGGGCACCACCTCCCTCCGCCTCTGGTTTTCCTAATGTGAGTGGGAATATTGTACCTACTACTATTTGTTGCTGTCTACTTATTTATAGATATAAGTGACCCCATAGCCGCCCAACTTGACCACCCTGTCTAATTTTATTTTTATTTTTTGTGCTTATTAAATAATCCTTGCTTGGTGAGCAAGGCCGAAAATACCAGGCACACCAAGATAAAATAATAGTCGCCCTATAAAAAAAAAAAAAACAACATCTCGATCCCTATATATATATATATATATATAAGTATACATACAATACAAACCAGTTGCAAATCATGCTTATAATTATGGCACTTTTGAAATGCATAGAGCTAGCCCATCTCTCTCTCTCTCTCTCTCTCTCTCTTCCGATCTGATCTGATCTCTCAATATATGCATATATGTGGGTGTGTGTGTGTGTGTGTGTGTGTGTGTGTTGTGTCTGTGTGTATAACTAACATGGTGATCTTTTAATTGCCCTTTTCCAAGTTTTTTGCATTTTTGTATGTGAATATATAGTTGGTTTTAGTGTGTGTGTGTGTGTGTGTGTGTGTATAAAGAGAGCCACAAGGAAGACGATGAAGATGATATTCTAGTTCGCTCGTCGTGCGTAAGGGCAAAATTGCCTTGCCGATATCTTTCCATTGTTTCTGAGTCTTCCTCTATTCCTTGAAGTTATAGCTCTCTCTCTCTCACTTCCTTTTATTTTTGGTGGTCTTGTGCCCATGCTTTTATTATTATTACTTTTTTTCCTTTTTAAATTGGGGTAGCTTATAGGTTTTTTTAAGGCCAGTTTGGGGTAACATATGGAGATAATGTTATAGAGGTTGAGTTGGAAGTATGTGTTTGGGGGAAAACTTTTGACAAAATTTTGCGATATAGAAAATAATATAAAAATTTGAAATGTGTTCAGAAAAAAATATGTAAAATGGATCTTGTCGTTACGAATATTTTGACAAAAAATCATCTTATTATGATTTGAAATAAGAAAATTATGAACTTTTAAAATTTGAGTTTTTCGAAAATGAAAGGAGATCAAAAGTTAATGCCATCTATGGATGCTACCCTAAACACCCCTTAGTTCAAGTTTCAATAACAGTTATTATGCACTTACATTTCGTCCAAAACGTTTCGTTTTAGACAAAAAAAAAAAAAAAAATTTCATTTTATTTTTGGTCCTCCTGTTTTTTTTTTTTCCTTTTAGCCCAAATTTTTTTATTTTTTCATTTTAATCCTTTTTTTTTTGTATTGATATACTTTTAACATTTTAATCATTTTATCTTTTTGGTCTTTTCTTTATTTATTTATTTATTTTCGGGTACTTTGTTGATTTTTTTGGACAAAAATCTTTTTTTTTTAAATTTTTTTGGTCCTTCAGTTTTCCTTTTTTTTTTTTTTTTTTTTTTTTTTTCTTTCGACCCAATTTTTTTTTTTCATTTTAATCCTGTCTTTTTGTTCCATATATATATATATATATATTTTTTTTTATTATTTAGGTAAAAATTTTTCAAATATGTTCATCACGTGCTTTAAACTAGTAGTTACCTAAACTGCCAATATTTTTAGTGTCGTCGTCGTCTCGTTGTCATTAAGTTCTCATTTTACGAATTTAACGTCGTTATGTCTAGAGGCTGTCGTGTTTAACGTTGGATTTCCTAAGATGTTGTCGTACTTACTTTACGTCGTATGCTATGGCAGTGTCGTTTTGAAAAGTTATCGTTTACTGTCGTCGTATCAAATGTGGTGTCTCTCTTTAATTTGATGCAGTTTTTATAGACTTTTTTTCAATTGTGAGGTTTTTGGATTCCGGAATGTCGTCGTGTTTCGAGATTGTGTCGTTTCCCAGAGATGTCGTTTTATTAAACGATGTCGTTTTACACGCTGTATTGTCGTTTTACAAATGATAGTCTTATAGTCTCTCAAGTCGATGTCGTTTTCCTTATTATACCATCGTTTTTAATAGCTGATGTCGCTTACTATGGTGTTATCGTTTTAAAATTTGTTGTCGTCCTCAAGGGTCATGTCGCTTTCAAAAATAGATAAAAGTTTTACGCAATGTTGTTTTATGAATTTCACTTGTACTCATCAATTTTCATGTTGACCACCCCCCCCCCCCCCCCCCCCCCCCCCCCCCCCCAAACAAAAAAAAAGAAAAAGAAAAAAGAAGCTAACAATTTGTCCTTAGCACAGAATATTTGACCCAACAAAATAGCGTTATACATTAGAATTTTGGTGGAACAGGACACTGGAATTTATATCTCCGAAGAATTGAATTACAAAGCTTTTAACGGATTAACGTGTAACTAGTTCCTATTAATCCACCTTCCAACAACTGGTTTATTGCATAGGATTGAAAGCCAAACCTCTCAACAGAAAAACCACTACCAAAGCAAAAATTTTCATATAGCTACTAAAGTTTAAGAAGTACAAAAAAAAAAAAAAAAAAAAAAAAAAAAAGGGGAAGGAGAGAGAGAGAGAAAAGAAAAGTAGTTGAAACCACATTTACATCATACTGACGAGAATTTGGTTATACGACTCTTTACAGAGAAACACATGCGCTTTTCTGCTACAGTAATTAGAAGCCCAAGAACACAAACTAAAACTACGATACGATTCTATGTTGGAAGCATGAAAAAACGTAAGAAATACACATTAGCAAAGTGATAAATATGATTTAGCGTCTATACTTATACAGTACTATGCTACCGATGACTTTCCAAACATTTGTCGAGCAATGAATTGTATTGCACCCTTCCTACCAATCTGGTAAGTAATCAAATGCTTCAGCAAAGAACGTTTGCTCACTCAGTATTACGAGACGAACCCCCTTGATTGGCCAAGAAACGAACGACGACACAAGTAATGTTATCAGCACTACCTCTTTGAAATGCTTCCTTCATCAGTCTTTCTGCAGCCTGCTTTGGATCCTGAATTGATTTAATCATCGCAACAGCCTCCTGTAGAAAAATTATGAAGAGAATCTCAGTGTCTGACATATTGAACTCCTCGACCGAGCAATTACAAATTTTATGACGTAGCACAGGAAAAGTAGGACCAAGAACAGCTGTCCTATGAAAACAAGACAAATTCCCATCCACGATATACGGGCATAATCACTAAGCTCGAACACATGCAAATGCTAATTAACAAGATAATGTATGGCAAACCTCATTCGTGACAACATCCCACAATCCATCACTTGCAAGAATAAGGAACTCCAGAGAACTATCAATCTTTTCCTCCTGCATAGAAAATTTAGCGGCTAAGCTTATATAATATTAGATGGGGGATGGAAACATCGGGAAGGTGTTTAGAGCAACGAATTGTTTCTCCCAGAAAAATGATCTCATAAGTGGACTTAATAAAAGGAAATTGTACAGAAGAACTCTGAAAGACCACGTTAAACAGGACAGACCAAAATAGAGGTCATTTATTCCCACAACTGGTTTACTGAACGGGGGAAGAAAAAAAAAAAAAAACAAAACAACACACACACTAACTACCACTCTGTGAAAGATTATATGCTCATCCACATACTTGCAGTCATGGGCTGCACAGTTTTCAAATCAATTATTTCTACGATATCCTAACTTTTATCCTTACTAATCATGGCCCAGAAACATAAGTCATTTTTTACACGTCAGAATTTTTTTTTTTTTTAATGAATGTTGTGAAATTAACCTGAATTTCTGGATCAGCAACGACATATTGCTTCAATAGCCTGTCACCAAATGCACGAGAAACAGCAAGAACACCTCCAACTCTCCAAGTTCCTGATAATATGAATTCCATCAAAGAGAGCAAGCAATTGGCTACACATTGGGAAAACTGCAAAATTGATTATCTTATACTTTACCTGCCCACATAACAAATCCTCCCGCCTCCTCAATCCGTTGCCGCTCATCAGTCTGGTCTGGCTTGTGATCTCTTGAAACAGCAATTGCTGTGATCAAAAGTTAAAAAGGCAAACATGAAACAAGTGAAAAACTTCAAGTAGTGTTAGTTTACCAATCTATCCCAAAAGCTTAAGCTGTTAGGAGGTGGACCAACAATAGTTTTATATTTCAACACTCCCCCTCACGTGCAGGCCAGACAATGGGCAAACGTGCGGACAAATATTAATTTGAAAGTCCAACACAATTTATAAGAAGCCCGAAACATATTAAAGGCCCAACACGCAATGATAATAAAGGGGGTTAAATAGTGAAATTACAGGGGTTTAAACTCAGGACCTCCTGCTCTGATACCATGTTAGTTTACCAATCTATCCCAAAAGCTTAAGCTGTTAGGAGGTGGGCCAACAATAGTTTTATATTTCAACAAGTAGATAATCCTAGAGAAAAATTTCTAGGAGCAGAAGATATTAATTTAAATCTAAAGGTAGAAAAAGGTGCTGCCACAAAAAACCAGATAGATAATTCAGTCTTACCATTACCGCCCCTGCATATTACAGCCCTGGAATCACCAACATTTGCAACAAGCAAACGATCACCAACTAGGATGGCAGTCGAAGCAGTCGATCCAGCATCTCTGTTTTGGTTATTTTCTGATTTCAGAAATTCTGAGTCTGTGTGGCTATACGCATCAGCTGCAGAAACATGTTGTATTTCGTTTATTTATTCATTTATTTTCCTGTTGAATAGAAAATTGTACAGGCATCACTACAAGTATGAAATAACAAACCTATAGCAGATTTTGTATCAGAGATGAACTTTGGGTGCCGGATCAAATTGCTAAAGAGATTCTGCTTAACATATTCCGCTGCACGAGCACCTCCATGGCCTGAAATAACCATAAGCAGTAATTTTGTTATGTTTTGTTTTCTACATTATGCATGCTGTGTGTGTGTGTGTGAGAGAGAGAGAGAGAGAGAGACAGACAGACCATCAAAAACTCCAAAGAGACCAACAATTTCTCCTTCTACACCATCAATTCTTGTCTCATAAAAATCTTCCATTGAAGACCTTTTCCCAGGAGAGCTCGCATATCCGTAACTGAACTTTCCATTCTCACTGTTAAAAACCAACGTCATACTCGGTGTCAGAATCATTCCAAGCAAACTCATATTAGATATCAGCGACCAAAATCATTAGTTCCCCAATAGAGAAAGCAAAATCAGTCAAGATCTTTCCTAAGCTACTCTTATGAGAATCAGAATAACAAGACCTCGGTAGAAGCATAAACATTGCAATAAGAACATCAAATTCCTAGGATATCATTTACATTCCAAGGCAGATATAACATTAAACAACACTTGGCAAACAAGTCTTAACCACGGAAAACAACTCAAACCATATATCATGTGAAGAATAAAGAGAAGAAGATGAATTTGAGACTACTAAGGGATTGGACTTCTATTTTAAAAGGTCAACCTGTTAAGTGGAGTGACCCAATACCCTTATATGTTTGTTATTGTTGTTATATGTTATACGATGTGGGACTCGGGTTCTTTTTACCCTTAACGCAACAAAATTTCCTCTCACCCAAAAATTGCTTACCAAAGGAAATGGATCCAATTTAGAGATCAGCCCATTAGGAGGGTATAAAACAAAATTACTGAACCCTTAATGTGCCCATAATCAATAATTAGCACATAATGACACGGCATAAAGATTATAAGTATGAATTCCAAAACATTCATTATGTTTTCTAGAAACAGAGTAATTAAAACACAAGTATAAATCGTGATTCGTTATAACACATACTTGAGAAATGAAATGATTCGTTATAACACATACTTGAGAAATGCAGATTAAAACAACTAAACACCAACAAAAATCTACCGATTATAAGAGCCCTAGATCTAATCAGAAGAAACAAATACTTAACCTGAGACCGCCACCGCTTACGGGTGCATCATCAGCATGAACTTGGCTTGAAGATGACAAAACCGAATTGAGATATCCCATTCTGTTGCTCGAATCAACAAACCGACCACCTCGTATTTCTTCGATCAAATTCAGAAAAGGAATTACTGCAACTACGGCAATTGGTACGAAAATATAGTTGACGAGACACCAATTATAACCTATTTTCGTACGATAATCATTCTGAAACTACGAATTTATCGAATTTAACCTGCGAATTCAAAAGGGGGGGAAAAAGAAGAAGAAAGAATTAACCGAAAAAACGCCAATTAGGTTCGAATTTTTTTGGATCGAAGTTACATGGATCTTGTTACGAACAAATTCCAAAAGAGAGAACCAAGAATCTGGAAATAGCAAATAATTATACCGCGAAAAATTGAAGAAACCGAACGAATTGAGAATTGAATGAGCAAAATTGAGGTTAATTTTCCCACGCATTCAATGATATAGAGAGAGAAAATACCTGAGGAGAAATGCCGTAGAGAGAGAAAGAAGAGAGCGAACCAACAGAGAGAAAACGACAAGAGAGAGAGAGAGAGAGAGAGAGAGGGAATTTCTATAGAAAGAGAGCTAGAGAGATAAAGAGCACACAGCACAGGGGGAATTTCGTTCCATTTTGTTGTTTTTTTCTGTTCGAGTTTGGTTTTGATTTGTTGGGACTCGAGAAGTGGGAAGTTCGTAGAGGAAGAGAATTAAAAAAATAAAAATAAAAATAGAAAACTCGAAAATTAAAAACAATAACAAATTTTCTTCCTTTTTTAAAAAAAAAATTAATTAGAAAAGTTTATTAAAAGAGTAATCGTGTTTGAGTTAGTTTGTTGGTTGAAAGATTAATACTAAATTTGGGTAATTTTCAATTTCAGGAAATACGCGTCGCGCCGAAGCGTCAGCCGATCTGGCGATGGGGACTCAGTCAAATTGCCTAAATTTGGAAGAGAAATTATAAACCCCCATTCAATCGGGGCTTACCAGGAGGCTTAGCCACACACGTGGCGCACATGCATAAGGGATCAGCTTCTCATCGGTGCCGCACTCGACCACACCGTAAACTCTCAAATATTTTTAAACCGTTAAATCATATCAAAATCAAATAGTAATTAAAAATTTATCTTAACAAGTTTGTTCAAGCTAAAATTTGTTCACGGCTAGATGGTTAAGTTTAGGATGTATTTAGATTGTAAGTGTGAATTTAAATTTTTCATCTCAGTTTTTATCTTTTCTGAAAAATAATAAAAAATTATAACTGATTTTTTTAAAAATTAACCAACTTCAATTTAAAAATTTCATCTCGAATCCATGTTTCAAATAGGAGCATACTCAATTGCTTAATTTCATTTTTTATATATATTTTATTTATATTCGTTTACCAGCTACATTTCTTAAAAGTGACCATTTTGTCGCTTGGCCGATCAAAAAGTTTGGACTTGAGGACAAAATTAATTAATTAATTAATTAAAAAGCTAAAAGAGAAAATCCCCTAACTTGGTCAGTTCTGAACATTCAATCACTCGAACATTATTTGCACACGTAGATTACATATATTTACATTTGTTTAGGGAGAGAATTAGTCCATATATATATAGATATAGATATAGATATCTATATAAATATATGTATGAGAGCATTTCCAACATGACCAATGACCTTTGACTGTATAAATCATATGAGATAAAAAGAAATATGGTCAATGAATTTGATAGAGACGTATCCTAATGACAAGTGTAATTAATAGAGGGGGAGAAAATTTATGAGTTTGTTCCAAATCCAAAACAATCCAAATGAATGAAGACAGATACTTGATACCATGGTATCTGACTAATCTATATCAACAGCCCCATTAGACCACAAAAATGTTGATTTCCTCTGATCCCACAAAATTGTTATTGAAATGAACTTATGATAATAGAAGAAAACAAAAAAATGTAAAATGTTGTTTCTTTGCGTGTCTCCAATAAATTGAGATGGCAAAACATAATTGAATTTCTATTAAATCCCGTTTCCCCATCCAACAGGGAAATTACATGTATGAACGAGATGTGTCCTTTCGTAATATTAGATTCAATGACCCACAACACCACCCCCCCCCCCCCCCCCCAAAAAAAAATTATTATTTTTATTTTATTTTATTTTATTTTCGGTTCCACATTGGTTCCCTTTCAATCCGGGAAGGAGGAGACTGGTGCGTTCCTTGTTGCCCTGCCATGTGGCTAAAAATGATTCTCCATTTCCATCTCCATCACAAGAGGAAACTCTACCCACAGTAAGGTTACATCCTCAATTAAAGCCAACTTTAAATAGATATATGTAACCATCATCTTCCATTTTTAGGATTGTGTGAGTTCCATCCCACGTAATTGTAATGTTTATTTGTTATTATAAGATTACACGTGTTATACAGCACATGCAAATTTTTTTTAAAGAAGAATATATTTCAGTTTTTTTTTTCTTTAATGAATATCATTATTCAAGATTATTCAAGATAAAACGAGATACAAACACTAGTAACAAAGACAAAACAACGTTGTGGTACAAGAGACATAACCCTTGATTAAGACCGATTCCATCAGTAAAATCTGATGAAGTTCAGTAAGGAGGACATAAACCGAGACCCGGTGACAGAAAATTTCTCCAATTCCTCGACAATCCTAAAATTGAGCATGAACAAAGCTCTTTAAAAAAAAAACATCTACAATCGATGGAATATTTCAATCGATCAAGAGACAGTCACTCGCAATACAGAGACTGCAACAAACTCCACCAAGTCATAACATTAGCAGAACCAATAGACATATACTGCTAGAAAATAACTTAAGCGGAACATGCACACAAAAACAAACCGGAGGTGGGTGAACTACCTCCTTTTTTACAAAATTAAAACTAAAATACAAGAACAAACCATTAATATAAAAAAAATCAATTGCAAAATCCTCGCCCCATGTAAAACAACTACTCCGCTGCATGCCACAACTAATAGGAAAACAATCGACTCGAGGTAAGAAATTACCACACCCACCATCGAACCACCAAGACATCGTTGGATCCCAAACCGCCGAAAGCTTGTCGACTAGATCTGATCGAAAAATTCTCATCTAGAACCTCCCGACTCCATTCCAGCCGAATTGCCGATCACCCTCATAAGCCATGACAGCGGAAGCGATGTAAGTCTCACACAAAAAGAAACCCTAGATATGAAAATTTTGAGAGAAGGGTAGAGAAAAAGGGAAACCTGAAAAGTAGACTTTAAATTTATTGGTAATATATTTCAGTTTTGGGGTGTCATTCTATCTCTATTTTTTTTAATAAAGAAGTTACTCGTTCGTAAAAATCTTATGAACCTTGCATGATTGCATTTTATCTTTTTGTCATTTTAACGGTTTTGAAGGACCTTAACATTAATGTAGTCCAGTTTGGTTGATTTTTGTTTTCTTAAACCGGTATCAGAGCCTATGACTCTTATTTATTAGGAAAAAAAAAAATTGAAAACTCTCTGATACGAAATATCTGGGAGCTTCGACTCAAATTCCCTCTCCTCTCACCGCTAAGCTAATCCCAACAGGAGGTTGATCAACTATGTCCTTAAAATCTCATTAGGTTCTAAACAGAATCTAATTCCTCAGAAAAAAAAAAAAAAAAGATCCAAAATTCCCCTTTACTATGACCGTCCAATACCTCCCTTAACACCATACAAATATGTGCGTGGACGTTCCACCATAACGGAGGGGCGAAAAGGTTTTTTTTTTTTCTTTTTTGGGTAAAAACAAAACATTGTTATCGGGCTACTACTACAATCACAATTCGACAGAACTGTTTCTTTTGGTCAACTCATGAAGAAGTCTTGAGATAAAGATCCAAGAAGTTTCTGGAATTTTGCGGCTAAAATGAATCAATAGAGCTGAAACTAAGTCTAGTGCAAACGTATGAACCTCACGTTTTACTACCAAGCGCAGAAACATTGCTGTCCAGACATCCGGGGCCAACTTTACAGCTTCACGGAGTTGCTGGAACCCGTTGATAACCCTCCTCATCATTTCTTGTTCCTGAAGAACACGAAAATCAACATAAGTGAACTCATCACTACCATACTCTTACTTGTTTACTCGTTTTCGTCACCTAATTACCAGAAGCACAAGGATATTTGAAAAACAAAGACAACGGTTCGGATAGAGACTCTTTTTTTTAGTCTAGACTTCAGATTCATTTTTGGTGTTATGAAAGCTCAATAGGATACAAACCTCAGATTCTCTTTGTTTAGGCTGGTAATTTAATACGCAACTAACAACTTCCTCATCGAGGAATGCATCAGCAGCCTCAATTATATCTCGCAGAAGGAAAACACGCACCCTCTGACCCTTTTCAGATAGGATGAAGTGCAAAAGGTCTTCAGTGGCAGAAACAACAGAATGCATGTCAAAATATTTCCATCCCAGAGGATTTTGCTTATTCTCCTCTGAATCAGGGGGCTCCTCAGCAGATTCGGAAGCTTGTTCAGATATTGCTGCTATCTGAAACAAGATATGGATACAAGGAAATGAATAGTCAGAGGCGAAATACACATATTCCATGCAATAAGCAGGTTTTGGAAACTCCAAATACGCGAAATCTACGTATATTAAGGGAGAGGGAACCTACAAGGCGCTCTAGCCGATTCCATCTTATGGATCCATTATTACGGATAAGAAGCTCCCTCAAAATTCTCCTCATATCGGGATTTGGGTCGGCTAGAAGTCTTCCAATCACAAAAGGATACGCACTCTCAATGACTTTAAAATCAGGATCCAGAACCTTCGCAGTGCCTTCTAGTGATCCCAGTGCTCTTATTACCAGGGCGTAATCGGGAGGAAGAGAAAAGTTAAATTCATACATGACATCATACAACTGGATCATGATTCCCTGAAATCCAATGCAGCAACATAGGTCAAGAAACAAATACAGGTACACGGCCAGCAACATTTTTCTACATGAACGCATTTCAAAACCAGAGGCGCAAACCTGGAAATCTTTGGAATGTCTAGCCCCCTCACTGAATGATGCTTGCAACGCATCTGAAACTGATTGTATATCAACCCCTTCAGGAATAAATCCCAAAGAAAGAAAGTCATTTGCCAAACCGAGTGAGTCACGATTAACAAAGTGCACAAGCTGAAAGAAGTAGAAACTTATTAACAAACAGATAGGCCTCCACGTTTAGCATTAGCGCAGCAAGAAAGATAGAGAAAAGCTAAAAGCATGAGTAATCATACAAATTAGAACTACAAGTGTGACATTAATGAGAACTACAAGTGTAATCATACAAGGAAAGTGGCCATCACTCAAAATTGTTCCAGAGGTTTCTTACCATTTTGATAAGTCCTACACGGTAGTGTCGAGGAATTTCACCCATCATTCCAAAATCAAAATAGGCGAGACAACCACTCTTAGTGGCAACAAGATTTCCAGGATGCGGGTCAGCATGGAAAAAGCCCACCTCAAGCAATTGTCTCAAAGAGCAGTACATTCCCTACAAACAGAAGCAAAGAAAATGAAATGTTGCAACATAATGCAAAATAGCCAGTAATATAGCCTGATACTTCTGAATACTTAATGTCCTGTCTCTTCAAGCAGATAGGAAAACATTAAAACTTGCCACCTCAAAGATGTGAAGTTAGCTGCGCGCAATACCTGGTCAATTAGTTCCCTTCTGTTCAAACAGGCCTTCTTCAGTGCCGTTTCATCTGTAAGCTTAATCCCATCAATCCATTCCATTGTAAGCACCGCCTTTCGAGTAAGGTCCCAATATATTTTTGGAACTTTAATATGATCTCCCTTCTTGTATTTGAAGGTTTCTCCTGCTGTAGCTTCTTGACGACTCTTTTGGCCGTCAGCTTCATATCATGATAAATATTTGTCACTTATATGTACAGACAAATAACTTTAACAAATGTGCTTTCTAATAGATAAAGTGCTTAGCAAAGCCTGCATCCAAACAGTGATCCCTGCTGAAAGCAGACATGCTGCCAGGAATAAGGCAAAGATCTAATATCCATGACCCGAAAAACAAATAAACCTTATTTTATCACAAGTCATGACAACTTTTCGTCCTTAAATGAAAACTACGGGAAAATAGGTAATCTCGAACTTCTGAGTAATGTCTAATGCACGAGTTAACCAACAAAGAAAAATACAAAATTTCCAAACATGACAAGTAGAAAACGAGGCTCAGTTACATTTTAGAAGAAGATACATCAACAATTGCTCAATAGCATCTAGAAAATTCTATCGCAAGTTTATAGTATTCACTAAGAGGCTAAACTTCAATGAGATGCATACTTGAATTCTGACAAATAAAATGCACTGTTACAAGTACGTAAAGAACTTACAAGGGCAAAAACCATACAAAGAAGCAAATCGCTCAGCATTTTTTGCCTCTAGGATATAATCAATTTCATCAAACATGTGTCTTACCTGTCCATCAAGAGAAACCAAGAAACCCATAAATATGAGTTTAAAAATTATTCTGAGGATAAACAAAGTGAAAATGGAAACGATGGGAGATAAATGATAGAATATAGACAAAGAAAGATAAAAACATATAAGAAAAAAATCTAATTATGATTTTATAGGTGGGGTATTATCAACAATTATTATGATGACAGGAAGGTAGTAGAGGCGTAACAAGGCGCTCACCACTTCATTCACTGCTACTAAAAGATCTTTGCGGGCCTTGGCAAAACGCTTCAGTTGGCCACCAATCATATGGAATAACAAGGCATCAAGGGTTAACAACATTGACATACCAGGTCTTTGTACTTTAACAGCAACCAGTTCTCCTGAATGCAGATGAGCTGCAAAACTTGAAATAACAACATAAACCATTTAGCCTGTGTTATCCTGAAAGATAACACATTCTCTGAAAATCCTCCAAGAAGTTATAGGAGGTTTCTTTGCTTGCCCGGAGAAAAAAATATGGCATATATGTCTCAATTTCCAAATGAGCTCTCTAACCTTTATAAACCTGCCCTAAGGATGCTGCTGCAATGGGCTCTGCACTTATGTCAGCAAAAATCTCTGAAATGGAACCATCTAATTGGGTTTCTATGGATTTAATTGCAACACGAGTAGAAAATGGGGGTATTTGATCCTGCATAGGAGAAAATCCTCAATATCTAAGCATGAGAGGGGGAAAAAACACTTAATAATCAAATAGCAAAAGCAGAATTTTGATTATGAACAACAAATAACGTGCTTAAGGAATAAAGAAATATAGTAACCTGTAACTTAGCAAGCTCCTGGCAGTACACAGTTGGGAGTATATCTGGCCTTGTGCTTAGAGCCTGCCCAAGCTGCAATTAGAAGGATTAAAAAGGTTTAAGCACGTAAGTTTGCAATGGAGCAATTGACAAACTATGGAACGAAATTGAACCAACAAAATTGTTGATATTAAGCATGTCCCCACCTAGAGAAGATTCATTGTAAAACAGGCAAACAAAGACAAAAAGGGAAAGTTCGCATCTGGAAAAAAATTGCAATGGAGAATCTGAATACCAGTTACTAAAAGATAAACACCGTTGGTACTAGCTTAGCAGGTGGAAAGGGAGGGGTTTGGACATGAGCTCTTAGTTTCGAAAGTTGGAAGTCTTTTTCATTTCTCTTTAACAAGTGGGGGCCATAAGCCCCATACTCTATTTCAAAATAAAAATAGAAACTAAAACATATTTTAACCAGGTTATAAGGATGAAACTCAAGATCATTAACAACTATACAATACTCAGAAATAACAGAATAAGCAAGACAACAGCCAATGTTTCTGTGATATTGAACAAAAATTTGAATAAATACATGCATATGTACACATAAATACATATGAATTTTCACCTAGAAGGTAATGACTTGCCTTCACATAGAAAGGTCCCAAACGGATTAGAGTTTCTCGGAACTGCAAATAAATTGTATAGACCATGTGAGAATCCCAGACAGTGAATGTCTTAATTCCTCCGCAAAATCAGAAATAATAATTTTTTTCGGGTTAGAGGAGAAACACCTAATACCTTGATGGCACGTCTTTGAATATCTCGTATGAATAATTGCCATATAGATAACTTCACAACATGGAACGAAACAATTGCTGCTCTATACAAAGCCAAAAACGGACCAAAACGGTAGACAGCGGAAAAACTTTTCGAGCTATAAGTCCCTAGAGTTTGTCCAAACTCACTCTCTAGCGACTCCTTCCTCAACTTCGCATACTCCGCTGATGGCCTTTCGCCGTGCACACTGGTGAAACCAGTGGCATATCTGCGAAGCGGGAAAATGTGAGACCAATGACAAATTCAGATTCATCTCGAAAACCACGACATGAATTTCAAGCATTCTATACGCCATTACTAAGTCTAGCAATCGACTTACAAATGTTTTAGCAACAAGTTACAGGGAAACCAATCATCTGAACTCCTCCCAGTATAATAATCTGTCTGTAATCTCAATGATCCACATTTTGGCAACACGATCACAACGGTGCTTGTACGGTGTAAAGCTGAGAACAATAAGAAAATCCAACTAATAAGGAGACAAAATTAGTAGTACCCCGGTCGAGAGTCGATGTAAAAACAGTTAATGATCACCATGAAGCAACAAAAGTAATACAATTTATTTGAAAAAAAAAAAAAAAGAGAAGAAAAAGAAAGTTCATTTTCTTGACTAAAAACCATTGATCCGGTATGTACTGGCCTATTTCAGCGTATGATTTTTGGTAATTTCAACCATTAAAATGTGATTATGGTTAATACGGAGACTTAAATAGTGATTCAATACTAAGTTACTACCAAAAAAGATCACAAACAAATAATAAAGCAATTCGCGCAAAATACAGTAAAATTAACTCACATTGATTAAAACTAAACAAATTAATCGAAATTAGCCTCTAAACCTAATTCAGGTAGTTAAAGAGGTGAATCAACGCGACTTAAACCAAAAAACCGCCTCGTAATTTCGCATACAAATCCAAAAACGTAAAAAATAAAACCAAGGAGAGATAATTGAAATTCAAAATCCGGTTTTCAGCTACTAAAAAGAAGTTAGAAATACGTAAGATCTTTGATTTTTCTTTTTCTTGCGACTTTCTCATCAGCCAAACGGAAGCAAAAATGGAAATCTAAGAATGGAGAAAGAAGAGATAGATGGAGAAGTACTTGGGGAAAGCAGAAAGGCGTGGCGGTGACGCTTGAGAGTGGTAAAGGCATTCCTCATCGGCATGGTAAAGCGGGAGGTTCACGAAGAAGCCATGTTGAATTGATATGGGATGTTGGGAATAATAAGTGCAGCGCGGGTGTTCGTTAGAATGCGCAAGTGAAGCATAAAGTCTGAGTTTGTGTTTGCTTGTAAGCTGAGGAAACTGCCACGTTTTCTCTTATTGGTATCGTCAGCGACACCAACCCCTTCTAGGTTTTTTTTTTGCTTAAAAAAAGATCTAATGTGACCCTGTCATTTTCCGTTTTTTACACAAGATAATTGAATTGACCCAGTAATTTGCCTGAAAAAACATGATATCTCTTAAAAAAATAATTTAAAAAAGTATCTAAGCATTAAAAAAGGATAAGACTGTGATAGAGTCTTATTTAGAAACTCTATCGATAAAGCTCATTTTATAAACTATTCGATGAATTTTAACAGTTCAGATCTTACTTGTATATGATAATTATAACGTACATTAACACATAGTATTATATACTAAAAAAATAAGAAATCAAAAGGAAAAAAGGGCTAGATCCGTCCGTTGGCTTGCAACCCCTTGCCCCCCCCCCCCCCCCCCCCGGTTGCCATCTACAACGAGAAAGCGGCCAGATCCCACTTGCCCTCGTCACTATCTCCAACGGGAAAAGGTCCCCCCCCCCAATGGCCTCTTGCTACAACACCTCACCCCCGTGTCGCCATCTCTGGCAAGAAAGCGGCCAAATCTCGGCCTACAACCTGCCCCCTGAGTCGTCATCTATGACTAGAAAAGGTCGCTCCCCCACCCGATAGCCTCCCCGCTGCTAGATCACGCCGGCCCGCGACACCCCCCCTGCCGCGACCTTTAGCAAAGTCACTCCCCCACCCCTACCAACGGCCTCCCGATGACCTTCCCTACCCCTTCGCATGACCTCCAGCAACCCCCCCCCCCCCCCCCCCCCCCCCTCCCTCCCTCCTCGACAGCCTTCCCTTTCTTTTTTTTTAAATTATTTTTTTGAAAGCTCCCTTCACGAAGAAGCCATGTTGAATTGATATGGCATCAGCTGTTTGATCACATCTTAATAATTTAAAAATGAGCTCTACCGATAGAGTGTATGAAAAGAGCTTTACTGTAGACTTAAAAAAATACAAAATAATAAAACAAAAACAAAAACAAAGATGTGAATTATAAGGCATATATGTAGAGGATTTCAGGAATATGTTTGTAATACCTGAAAATGTCAAAAAACCGAGCCATGGATTGATTTTTTCAATCATTTAAAAATTTCTACAATATCACATGGCACATAAATTAGTATTCAAAAAATTAAGATTATTATTAGAATTTAGTTTTTTTTTTTTTTTTTGTAATACGAGCTAGTCCTGATTTATATAAAAAAATAAAAAATAAAAAGATTTGTCTATAAGTTCGTCGTTGATTGTTGATATAAGAGTAAGAATCATGTCACCAATGGACGGAGAAGGTACCAAATCAAAGCCGTGTATGGGGTTGGGTCGCCTTCAACGATGAGGCGTTTTTGAACGCATTGGTTATTGTCTTGGTATTTCCTTTGGAGGTATTGATTGGTGAGAGAAGCCGAGTCATATAATGGTGCATGTGTCGGTCTTTATTTTCATTCGAGATATGTGTTTGTTAATTGCTCGTCTTTTCTGTTATTTTTTTCTGCTTGGGTTAAGGTACTTGGCTCTCCTCAGTATTTCAATGTTTTGATTTATAATTTTCGTCATTTTTTATTAATCATAATCATGATTCTTATCATGATTAGTTTGTGTATTATCTTAGTTGTTTAGCATTTGACTTATATATGTTAAATCACAAATCTATTTCTTTGTGATTGTTTCTGTGGTCTTTTTGATACGGTTTTCTTGTCATCGGTTGATCAAATATTTGCATCAACGACAAAGAATTTATTAAAGATCATGTGTGTTTGATATTTTATGTATTTTTTTATATGTGTTATATTATCGATAACAATATACTTATTTGTTTTTGTGCTCATTCGAGTTTCTCATGAAACCAACTGTTTTTTGTCGTTGAGTTTTTTGTAACAAGATTTTACATGTGAATTGATGATTCTATTGTCTTTCATATTTCATAATATAATTTATTGTTTAAAAATAATTTTCTATAATAATGTTGTAAAATGACGACGAAGATAATAAAAAAAAATTAGATCAAATGGTAATTATTGAACATTTCAAAAAAAAAATAGTAATAACAATAATATGTGATTAAATAAACATATACCGATAACATTAAATTAGTAATTCACCATCAAATTGCTTTTAAAGATTAGTTTTTTCGCGTATCTCTAAAACAATAACAATAATAATAATATTCTTAAAAAAAAAAAAAAAACAAAACAAAAATAATAACAACGGAAAATTGCCTGACCCGGCAGGAAAATTGCCTGATCCGATTTTAGATCCGAACTACTCGAATGCCTAAGCGGCTAAGCCCCAAGAGGGAGTTTCTGGCACCAAAAAAGTATAAACCCTGATTTTGCCGGGATAATCAGACCGACACACACAGATTCCAAAAGAAATCTCTCTTCCGAAAATGGTGAATCAGCAGCTCTCACCGGCACGGCCATGGATACTCGAAGCGGTTCCTCTGATGGTGGTCATACTTATAGCAGCTCACGTCTTCGCTTTGGTACTTCCAAATTCTTCCCTAATTTCTTCAGCATTTTGCTTCGATTAGAATCTGGTCTCTGATTCTGACTCTCTCCTTGGCCGTTGTTCTTTCTTTCAGGTGTATTGGATATACAGATTGGCCACCGAGAAACAGCCGCAGAGGAGAAAAGCGCACTGATGAAACCTATGATTTTCAGGGACGAGTTATGGAGGTTGGTGGAAAACCCTAAATTTGTTCACTTGCTTAGTTCATTAAACGTAATTTGTTTGGTTTAAGAGCGATCAATATTTAGTTTTAGTCGTTTTCGGTTTTGCTGTTTGCTAGCTCTTTTGCTTTTGAACTTACTGGACATTATATTGAAGCGCATTGGAAATTTACACGAATTAAGGACATTAAACGGATTTATTTCCGTGCCGCTTAAATCGTTATGTGTCTTCCTGTTTATGGTGATAATTTTCTTCGTGTGATAAGATTTATGTTGGTGTTATGTAATTTGTGTAATTTTATTGGTTGTTGTGGTTTCCCTGGAAAAATTAAGGAATGGTACTCTTTTCTTGTGATTTTGGGCTCTTCGATTGTACATACGGATTATGTTGACGAGAACTTTACGAAAAAGAACTCCAGGAATTGGGATAAGCGTCATTTACCCTCTTGTCTCTGTGATGTATGATTAGACTATTGTTTGATTCATAATATTTTGGGTTGAAGGAAGGAAGAACTTTACCAAAAAGAACTTCAAGATTGGGTTCAGTGTCATTTATCATCTTGTCTCTGTGATTTATGATTTTCATATGGTTTGATTCATAAATTTTTGGATTTATATAACTATTGTTTCTTCTGAATTAGAAAAAATTTGTGGATAAGAGCTTGCACTCATCATTACTTAAAGAGTAAAATGATCTTGCACAGTCATATACCGTGATCTGTTTCTCTCGATGTCTTAATTCCTTTTCTTTCTCTCTATTTTCTCTGTCTTAAATGCAGTTTGAAGTATTAGAGAATGCTGGATTGATGTTGTTCATAATGGTATGTGTTTTTCCCTTGTCAAATATCTTGGATTATAAAGTATGAGCTTCCTAGTTCTTGTGAGAGTCCCGGGTTTTTGTCATATAGTCATTTGATCCACAAAACATGACTGGAAAATTTGTTGTATCAACAATTTGTGATTCTTGTTAAGGTAATTTGAGAAACGTTTATACGATGCTTTTACACGATATTTCTCATACGTTAGAGATTTTTTTTTTCACTAGGTTTCGTTCAGTTGGATTGTCTAAGATCCCTCTGTCATCTGCAATTTAAATATATTCTTCTTTCTTTTGCTCTTGTTAGTTAAGGAAATGGCTCTAGCTCATAATAGTTACAGGAAACAACTAATGATGCTAAGGTCCAATTGTCACCAAAGATTTTGGTGTCTCCTTTTGGTTTCCTAAGCCAGAAGTTAATTTTGATGCATTAAATGCGATTTTCACTTGGGGCATGTTGTGAGAGAGCTTAAGAGTAATAGTATTGGCTTCACTGCATGTAACTATGTCTGTAACCATGTATGTTCTAGGTCTTAAAATCAAGATGGGGAAATCTGCGTTTGCTCTTATATTCTCGTGAAAGTATTATAAAAATTTTATGGATTCGGGGACATAGTGTTAGGATTATGTAATAGGACCTGTATATATTTTACTTCATGTTCATCACACGCATAAGAAGTTTTGAAACTTGTGGGAAACACAAAGACGCTTTTTTCAGTAAAACTTGTTTCATTAAATTATTAAAACACAGTAGAATCACGCAATGCATGCTGCTGGCGTGATTCCTGCCTGCGAGGAAAGAAAGAAGTGCAACAAGGTTTAGTTTAAAAAATAGTTAACGGTTTAGTTCAGTTTGATCTGGATTGCTCGGTTTTCATGATTAATGAATTTTTTAAACACGTAGCTGCTACGGCCTATATTTAAATTCTGAGACCTGTTTGTATCTTTATAAATGCACTAATGGAAGAGGAAGCATCTAGCTGATAGACTAATTCCGGGAGTGTGATCATCTGAATGATTTGCCAGATTTGGTAAATGGCATTGCAATATGTTGTGCCAAGGTGAAGGGAATTGTTGGTATTATTTTCTTATAAAAGTTCTGCGGTAAAATTAGATAGGGGACTGGGGTCATATTCTACTGTCATGTGGAAACTTTGCTTACACAACTGAGAAAGTTGTTTGATATGATGCATAACTTTACAATTCATTGCTATAGATGCAAGTTTAAATCTCTACCTGGATCACCAAGTTTAGTGAGTAACGCGTACCTTTGTTAAATTTAGTCGTAAGGGACAACTTCAGTGGTGAAGATAGAGATTGATATGTTTTATGTTGTCGATGGTTTCATCGTTGAGAACAAGAGGATCTATTATGCTAGGTCTTAGAAGTGATACGTGATTGATATTGACTAGTTGCTTTATTTCTGTACAACTAAAGTTCTGAAATCATTCGTATGCAGATTAGTAGGGCTGGTTGTGATTTCAAAATGAAGAAGTTGAATGCGAGTTTCCTCCAATCTCATCTACCCCGTGGTATAAGTAGTGTAATCTACCCCACTGTAGGTACCTTTTGAAAAAAAACAAACAAAAACTTTCCTTTGGAAATTCATAAATTTGGACATTGTTCTGGAACTTTATTTTGATTTCGAAAGCTGATAGTTGTTTGTATGCTGTGAGCCTGTTACAACTAATAAGTGGACGCAAGTGCTTCTTGCTAGCCAAATAAAAAGTTCTTCCCTTTGTATTTTTTCTTTTTTTCCTTAAAAAAAAAAAGTCCTGTCAAGATTCTAGTGATTTTGATGCTGATTTGCTTCACAATTCTGTAAAGGTGGGATTGAGTTGCATATGGCCCCCAAAGGTCGGCCATCGATATTGAGCTGTATTTTTTATTTTTATTTTTGGTCTCAACTGACAATAGGCTTTTAGTGATGCAGCTGTAGACAACGACCATTTTTAGCAACTGACAATATTAAGCAAAACGGAACTCCCAAGTTTTGGATCTGTCGATTATCTTTCTTGTCATTAGTGACTTTTTTCGTTTTTACTTTTAAATAGAAATTCCTCCGTAAGTTGATCGCAGAGGTGTCCTATTCCATCTGGCTTGTGGGGATCTCTAAACTCCTAATAAAAACAATCGCTTGGGACATCACTTGAGCGTGTATAGGTTGTGGTAATTTTGGTGTAGGAAATGGTTTAAGTTTCATCATTTAAGAGTGTGTTTGATAGGAGAAAAGTAGAAGGACGGAGAGAAGTGAAGGGATTATCAGAACGATTTTGACATTCATGAAAAAAGAGGAAGTGATGAGAGAAGGGATTACAAATCTTTCAAAATTAATTTTGGTATCTTAAATTCCAAATATTATTATATATATATATATATATATAATAAAAGAGATGTTTTCCGTTTCTCTCATTTAGATGATATATCACACTCATTTTTTTTTTTTTGTTCTCATTCTTAGCAAACACACCCTAATAATCAAATCCTTTGCATTCTAGCACATGGTATAATGCTATTTATCACAATTCAACCAAAAAAAAAAACAAGCTATTTATCACAATTGATTATTTTTGCTATTATGTCTTTTCGAGTACTAACAAGTTCACAAAAGGTTTGTGCGGTCTCATGTTATGTCAATTTTTAACTGAATATTAATTGTGATGTTTATTACGTTGCACAGTAGAAACACTTGCAAATGCTGTACGGATAACAGATGCTCCCCCCCCCCCCCCCCCCCCCCCCCCCCCCCCCCCCCGCTTCTCTCTTTTTTTGAAATAGTTTATAACGACTAAATCTTCATAGGTTAGTTGTCTAAAGAATCAGCATGTCCACATCATGGACGCACCAGTTTGACATGCCAATCAAATAATATCATACCAAAAGCAAAAATAAAACATATCATTTGTAAGGTCACGTAGCTGAATATTTTAAATTTTAAGCAGTTACTGTCCCCCTTGTTCTTTGTGCATTGACGGAGCCAAAATATATTTTAATGAAAGTGTATATCAAAATTTTGTAAAAGATAAAATAAATTTTAGTGAGGATTATGTGAGAAATTTTAATTTTGATGAGTTTATATGATAATTTTTAATTTTAAAAGGGGTAAAATGAGAAAATTATAAACAAATAATTAATTTTACTAAAAATTATGTGTATTTTTATTTTTATTAAAAATAAAATAAAAATTATATGATAATTTTTTATTTTAGTGGATATAAAATTATAAAAATTTAAAATTTTTTTAAGATATATTTAAAATAATAAAAAATTTCAGTGGGAGCGCGGACCTCCTCTCCGCCCGTCTTTATGCTTTTATTCTCAGCTTAGCTTCTACAATTTTTCATGGTGGCCGGTGTCACTAAAGCACTTATATATCTTTTTTTCACTGAAAGGTACTTATATATCTAATTAATAATTAATATACAAAGAACGACTCCCCACTATGAGCTGACGCAATGATATTCTGACGGTGAAAGTAGGTAGGCCACGTGGTGACTGCGAACCTACGGTAACCCTTGCGCGTCCAAGATAGGGCGAGTCACCTCAGTTCTAACAGTTAAACTCTCTGTCGTTTTTGTGTGTCTGTCCATATTGTTATCTCCACGTGTCGTTTCCAATTGCAAAACAAAATATCGTACGGAGTCAAACACTCTGTCAAATTTTTTGTCTTTGTCCTCCTTTTCCGCGTTGCTTTTGGTGTGGGGTTTTCTTTCCGTGGTTCACTCTAGAATTTCATTTTTCAACCAAAAAAAAAAAAACACTCTGGAATTTCATTTAGCAAAAAACCATATGTAGAATCTCATTAAGCATGGCAAAAATTGATGAAAAGCTGAAGACCTTATTGTGCCAATGAAAAAAGGAATTTCGCAAAGATATATTCAGAAGGTATTTTGTGCTGGTGACGTTTCTTAATATTTTGTTTTTTCGCTGTTTGGTACTCCGATTAGTCAAGAAAATCTTGCTACTATATTCCTCAAGCACCTTTTTTTTTCCCCAATTACATTCCACTTGCACTTTATTCCTTGCGAAAAAAAAAAACACAATAAAATTTATACGAAGAATGACACAATTAAACACACACAATGCCTCTACCGCTAGCATTTTCTTTCGAAGACGAACACCTTTATCTAGCTAAAAAATTAAAGATAACTATGGATTCTCGATAAAACTCTATTAATCAGACCTTTATATAAAGAATTCATTTTTTTTTAACAATAGAAAAGAATTCCATTATTGGGATCAACAATAACTTAATGTTACTTTTTAAAACATATTTTTTTTGCAATTATAAGAAAATAATAACCAAAAAAAAAAATGCTCGTGTAATGTGTTTGTTAGCCCCAATGTGCAAAATTTATGCCTTTTGGAATTTAGGCTAAACAAATCATTTAAAAAAAAAAAAAAAGTATGCCCGTTCACCTGACCCCATGAAATATTGTTTTTTTTTTTTCCCCAATGAATGCAACTCTCAAAAAAAATAACGAACACTACTAATTTGTCAGTTTTTTTAGTAGGCATATTGGACTAATAAGTGACGCATATAATATAATAATAATCAAGGGAAAGCAAATGTATTTGAGAAACGTCGTCCCAAAAGAAGTCGTGTAGAGAAAGTAATATAATAATTAAGGAGAAAAGCTAAATAGGAAAAAAATTTCCCTTTCTTTTTGCCAGCAAAAAAGAAAGTCAAGAGATAGCTGGCGGTGGAATAAGGTCAATCTGGTAGTTTTGTTGAAACCCAAACGCACCCCATATTTTATCGGTAATATTATCACTCTTTTGCTCTTCTCCCAAAGACTCTTTACTCTCTACACCGAACCGCTCTTTGAGAGAGACAGAGGAAGAAAACCCCAAAAGGCAGAGAGAACCATCAATCATGTGCCCGACTAAGCAACAACACCGGAGCTCTGTCGCCGACCAGGGCGGTCGATGCTCCGGATCTGGCGAGTCCACCGCCACCGCCAACGCCGGAGACACCGACTGGATCGGGGAGTCGGTCAATGGCGGATCTCTACGCCACGTGGACCTCCACACCGGCACCAACGGCTGGGCCTCACCTCCCGGCGATCTCTTCTCTCTCCGAGCCAAGAATTACTTCTCCAAACGACAAAAATCCCCCTCCGGAGACTACCTCCTTTCCCCCGCCGGCATGGACTGGCTCAAGTCCAGCACTAAACTCGAGAACGTACTCGCGCGTCCGGACAACCGCGTCGCTCACGCGCTCTGCAAGTCCCAGTCCCTAGGGAAGTCTCTGAAGAGCTTCATTTTCGCCGTTAATCTCCAGGTCCCCGGGAAGGACCAGCACAGCGCCGTGTTCTACTTCGCGACGGACGATCCGATCCTCTCCGGCTCGCTCCTCCACCGGTTCGTCCACGGCGACGACGCCTTCCGGAACCAGCGGTTCAAGATTGTGAACCGGATCGTCAAAGGTCCGTGGATCGTGAAGAAGGCGGTGGGGAATTACAGCGCGTGCCTGCTTGGAAAGGCCTTGACGTGCAATTACCACAGAGGCCCGAACTATCTGGAGATCGACGTCGACATCGGGAGCTCGGCGATTGCGAGCGCGATTCTTCACTTGGCCTTGGGATACGTGACGAGCGTGACGATCGATATGGGCTTTCTGGTGGAGGCGCAGGCGGAGGACGAGCTCCCGGAGAGGCTTTTCGGCGCGGTTAGGGTCTGCCAGATGGAGATGTCGTCCGCGACTGTGGTCGACGCGCTCCACCATGCGCCGACCGTCGTTCGTGGGGTCGCGAAGGTGAATCATCATATGTCCGGCGACGACGACGACTGAAGTTTTTAATCCGGCGGTAGATTTTTAACTGTTTTATCTCTTTTTTTTGTCCTCTTTCTCGTGATTTGTGACATTTTAGTCCCCTTTTTAATGGGGATCATCGGGGGATACATGAACGGACGGTGGAGATGTTGTTGGGTTGGGTGTGGATTGTAGATAAAAAAAAAAAAAAAAAGTAACAAAAGAAAACAAATGCAGCGGAATTTCGTTTTCACCTTGTTGGTTCGTTTCTTATTATATTATTGTTCTTTTGTCGTGATCTTGTTTCTTTCTTCTGATCAAATTTCGGTTCCATCTTTACATTAGAAAAATTATTGGTTTTGTCTTGAGCGTATTCTTTGTTCATGTTCCATTGTTTAGTTGGTGGATGGGTGGAGCGACGAAACTGTCGAGATCTTGGTGGTGGGATATCACACACCAAATGAAGAATGCAATAGTTTATACATTATATCAATTCATTACTTGGGCGACACAATGCTTTTTTGCTTGCTGAAAATATTGTCATTAAAAGTCGGTTAGTAATGACTTGTGAGTTGTGACAAAAGATTATGACATATAAGGGGATGTTTGTTTTGCTGAGTTTTGTATATATGTATCTAAAAACTCATATCATTTAGAAAAAAAATATATATATATTTTCTCAAAATCAATCCTTTCATTCATTTTTATTTCAAATACACTTTGCACAATAACATTTTCATATTCAAAAATTTCTCTTATTTACTTTAAGTTTTAAAAATTCATAATTTTTTGTTTATTTATTATCCTATTAAAAATGATTTTTTTTTCAAGGTGTTCATTGTTAATATAATTCTATATCCATAGTCCATACCTTACAAAAATACGATAAGAATGTATTAGATTTATTTTAAAAAAAATTCTATCCAAAAATCAGAAATTTAATCTTTTTTAGAATAAAAAAATTACACGTCTATACACTATAAGAAAAAAAAATGATTTATTTTTTTAAAAGAAGAAAAATTTTCATATCGAACCAACCAAACGGACCCTACTGGAGTGAATAAGGCTTGGCCTATCCAGCTCTACACACCATAGGGCGGAAAGTGGGGCTAGGGCCTAAAGCAAATGGCTGCTCGGTGGGCAGAATGTGGCCCCCAAGCAATTTTGACAGAGAGAGTGACCCAAGAGGCCAAGATCCTTCTTGGATGCTGACCACTATTTGAGTCATTGAAAACCACCTGTCGGCCTGTACTGGCTCTTCTTTTGGCCGGCGGGGGAAGTTGGAAAGTCGATTTCAGATGTGGAGAGGTGAATGATAGATGAATAAAACGTTGTGCTTTCAACTACTACATCTGTATCTTTGTTTTGTCTAAAGATAGAATTCTGATTCCTTCTCTCTAATAATTACGTTACTCTAGGATTATTATTTTTTTTAAGTGGAATCTTGAAACGTGATAATTAAAGACGAACACTTACTGTACGAATTGTATTGTATTTTTATATTATCAGTGGATAGATATTATCATTTTAATCATTAAATTAAAATTTTAATTATTTGATTTATAACTCGATATTTAGAATTGCTTTTAGTTTTAGATGAGATTGTTGAAAGAGATACGAGTACAATTTCTAAACTTTTTTCTTGGGGAAGGATAAAATATTATATGGTTTTGTCTACCAAATGTGGAGTAAAATAATCAAATCAAAACTTGCTTTATGGCACGAGAGTCAAACTTACGCTCTAATCTCCTTCAAACAAGAATCTCGTGTGGGGGGCTTTATATATTCTCGTATTATGTTACACAAAAAGGAGCCAATCACTAATAATCTTCTGCCCACCATATTGACAGCCGTCCAGTTGTTGGGCGTCGAAAATAACGCCAATATCTTTTCAATTCTTGTTTCTTTTCCTTTTCTGAAAACGAGAAAATGATAATAGTTAAATCTATTATTAACATTGGAACTTATACAATGTATGTTTTCTTAAGCAGTTAATCTCGAAGCTTGGGGAGTCTCAACTGTTGATAATCAAGCCGTCTAGCTGGATTTTGTTAATTATGTTTAATATAATTAATTTTTGTGATAATTAATAACATGATCTGTACACGAGGCGCATTATTTTTTGGGGCTTTGTGACACCACAGACTGACGCAAAAGATGGTGAAAACATTGAACAATTATTTGGGATTCTCAGGTCCACCGTCCACTGAATTTTTAAAAGGGCCATCTCTTATTAAAAGGGGTGTTTTGGTAATTCAATTAGCTCAATTTTGTTGACCATCTCAGTCTTTCTTTCTCTCAGTAAATTTTTATTTTTATTTTTATTTTTCCTTTCAATCCGCGAAGAGAGAATAAGATTAGATTGAGTTCGGTTCTTCGACCATCAATCGGTGGTACAGTCTCTCGACTGTAATTTTATTCTGAATAATTTATGCCAATCAATTGATTTACTTAAAATTTTATATAAATTTATATATAACATAATAAGTTAAATAAAAAATAATATCATGTTATATATAATATTATTCAAAATTATAAATAAATAAATTAGTTGTTACAAGTTGTTTAAAAATAAATTATAATTAGAGGACTGTCCTATCCGAGGGATGGAAAAAATGCCCCATAAATAAAATTGGCAAAAATAAAATCTGAGCCAAAGTTTTACTTCCGTAGAAGTGAATAGAGTTATAAGAATAGAGATGGTTGATTAATTTCTATTTTTTAATCTAAGAAAGAACCTTTGGTACTCGTTTATATATATATATATATAAATATATGCAAGTATATACGAGTATGATTATCAAAAAATGATTATAAGAAGCCTATGATTGCTTATAATTATTCCGTTATCTTCATAATGTTTTTTGGTATCATGAAATAATTAGGGAAGAGGCACGTGGAAAGAATAATTAACAGCTCATTTTGGTCGAAGTCTAGATACAAAATTTTTATAGAGGAAAAACAAAATAGGGAAAAAAAAAAAAAAACTTGAGTCTGTTGTGCCCAATTAACGCTAAAAATCATTGATCTTAGCCCTCTAAACAAATTATTTTTTAAAGACGCATAGTTTTAGAAAATTAAAATTTGATACATAGTTATCCTAGTAGTAGTTTGAGTTTATTTGTATTCAATTTATCTCTTTAATTTTATAAATTTAAAGGGCTTGACCAACTTACTGGATTCTATACTTTGTAGCTTGTGTATGTATTTTATTTATAAGGAAAACTTGTATGTATTTTTATTATCAATCAGTGACAAAGGTGGAGCCATTATTTCTGAAAGTAGGATAAGAATTTTCAATTTTTTTTTTTGGGTTTAATACATGATAACGTTAGGCACAAAAAAGAGAGGAGAAGAAAAGGTCTACGAACACATTGTTATGCAATTTTATTTTCTATGAAGAACTTTTTTTCCCCTCCTCCATTATATAGGAGGTTGTGTCTGTTTATCCTTGTTGACAATCTTCATACCTTATTGACGCTTAGAACTTAGCCCAAAATCTTTTCCCTATTTTGGTAAAGATAAATAGCTCCTGACTTCTGCGTAATATTCATACAATCATAACATGAACGGAGTTTTTTTATATTTATTTTTGTGATTATGGGATCTGCAATTATTATTTTTTTAGATAAATTAAAACACTTTCAGATTTTAAATTTTGAACACGAGACTTCCTATTCAAAGTCCTTCACTGGTCCCGACAGGCTTGTAACATAATTGGAGTTAATTTCAGCATACAACATAATTATGACTTGAGCCATGATGTTAACTAATTATATTTAGTTGAACATGTGAACATATTTTATGACATGAATGAATGTCGATGCCATGCTTACTAATTATTGTGGTCCTCACTCATTCTACTCAAATTCGAATCTCATGGCTTCCGTCAGGGTCCCTGCTCCAGCTTTGGCTGTTGATGCATTGATCAAGGTGACAAGTAGTAGAGGCCCTGGATAGAAAGTTTGGTGAGACTAGTGACGGACCTTATCCACTTCTCAATAGTCCCTGAAATTGCTAAAAAAGCTGAAGGGACGGGGAACGAGACGGGCACCACCCGATTCACCTTCCTATTGCCAAACAAAAATATGTATCTTTTCCATATATTTTGTTTTAATGAAAACGACGATGAACAGAAAATGAAAAGGAAATAAATGCGTTTTTCGTTTTGCATTTTATGGAATTATTCACTCCACATGCAAACAAGCCTCGGAAAGCAAAACACACTTGATTCACTGAACACTAAGCATTCGCAGGCCCTAGTAATTTCACCCATTGACTTTGTTTGTTTAATTATTAGTTGTAGTTGTCACTTATCATGAAAATAGTTTCATGTTAAAATTAGTTAAAGTAGACGTACCTTAACCTTTTTGCCAAAGGTCAAGATTAAGATTAGCCATCCGTTTGTTGCTGTACTCTTCTTCAACTGTTTACGGCTTCCTTGAGAATGCACAGCCTTTCTGATATGTAACAAATGATAATAGCCAAAGCAAAAAGTGAAAAAATGAGTAGTCTGGATTCGTTCGAGTTACTTTTTTTTTTTTTTTTTTTTTAAACGTACCATCTAATGATGAAAAAGAAAACTTTTCATCACCAAGTGTGGAGGCTAAACAGTAAAGGATTACTGTGATTGAATATATGATTTAAGGTCCGCATGTTGTATGATTTTTTTGAGGTTATTAAATATAAAGATTTGTTCCAGTTAATTCAATATTCGATTTATATGTTAGGACCAACGTATGAGACAACATCTTTTATAATGTTCAAGAGTCATATGCTAACTCAAGATTGTTAATGACGGAGTTGGAAAAAATTTTCAATGGAAGAAGCACTATGAAGAAAAAAAAATAAGGACAATCCTTTTTTCTTTTTAATAAAAATGAGACCTAATTAGATAATCGATTACAATTTTCTATATAGTGGGAGCACAACTTGAAACTAATGAATGACACAATTATAAAACTTAATTAAAAAAAAATTAACAGTAAAGTCTTAAATTTTTAAAAATATGAGTGGGATATGTGCTCTCACTCACATAAAAGGTGGCTTCACCACTGCTGGTGACCCCATTTATGAACTCAATCCTTATTGAAAAACAAAAAATAAAACAAAAACAAAACAAAACAAAACTTGCCTACATTGTTTACAAATTACTAATGTAACGCAGGATCAGCAAACGGGACAAGGCAGTATTAGGAGAAATAAGGCATCCAGATTCCGCATCAAGCATCTTATAGGGTTATGGGTTTGAACAAATTTTTTAGGTTCAAAAAAATTTTTTTTTTTTCAATTTTAATTAGACAAAATACTGTAAGAAAAAGGGATTTGAACAGTAAATTTAAACACTTTATCCAAACACCCTGTTATAATTCAAATGAGTGGGCAATAGTTCTGAAAAAAAGAAAAAGAAAAAAGGGGATAAAAATATACCCAACAAATGTTTGATTGCTTTACAAATTGTTTCATCTATTTTCGTAATTAGTATGTTCATCAGCTGTGAAGGCTAATCATTGGGCCCAGGAGGTTTCCACTCTCCTAGCAAAATCCATTAGAAGCAAGCCCATCTTTTGCTTGGTCTTTCAAGCAAACTATTGATAATTCAGTTTCTAACCTCTTGCAAGTCCTTGGAATATTGGGAAATAAGCAATAGCTATTTGCACAGATAATCTGTGAACAAATTTCATTTTCTTTTTTTCTTTCTTTCTTTGAAATAAAGAATTATTTCTTCGATTTGTAACCTATAAAATCCGAATTTTTAGTGACTTTTTATTGAAAGTTTTAAATACGAAGACTTCTCATGTCAAAACATTACTTAAACATATTTAAAATCATTTTCTCACTTATCTCTTATTGTTTAACTCATTCCGTGAAATTGAAGTGACACATTCTTCATTAAGATATAGGACCCGTCCTGAGACAATGCCGTACAAAGCCGAGTGGACTTGTTTGTAATAGAAGAAATTGTGTATTCACCAAAATAAAATAAATAAAAAATAAATTGTATGTATATGATTGAGAAACGACTTGATTGATTAAGAAATTACAATTACAATAATATTACCACCACGCCAAACAACAAAACACAAGCAACTGCAGAAGCACCCGCTTGTTTCTATTTTGAAATTAATTACTTTTTCTTTGATCACAATAGGTTTAATTAATCATAACTTGAGCTAAATCTACATTTATTTTTTTTAATTTTTCAATAAATTAGCTACAACCACCAGAGCCAAACCCAATCCTCCCTCCACGAATGTCATACACCACCTGCAACGTCTTCTGCTGAACATTCCCCAGTATCGTCACGTCGCCGTCGTTCTTGTTTCCGGCGAACGCCAGACACACCTGCGAAATACTTCCGGCGTACAGTATCCCCTTCGCGTCCAGGTCCACCGCCGTCCCGCCGCCGAAGTATAAGGTTATCTTCGGGATAGTCACCGTCTTGTAACTGCTGAGATCGTAACACGTGTCCAGAATCGACAGCGCCGACGTCGACGGGTAACTGCTCATCTGCTTCTTGAACTCGCCGCTCAGCGAGGCGTAGGCCGTCGGCGGGAGGCGTGTGATGACGGTGCCGGAGTCGATGATCGTCCCGGCCGACTGGAACACCGACGCCGGGGTGGAGAGCCGCTTTCCGCCGACGCTGATCCCGAGGAACTGGAGCGCGTAGAACGACTCGCTGGAGGGGAGGGTGGAGAGGGGGGTGTACTTGACGGGCTTGCCTGGCTTGCCGGCGGAGCCGAAGGAGAGGTAGCCGGTTAAGCTGGAGGAGCTGGGAAGGCAGTAGGAGAAGAGGCGGTTGTACTTATTGGCCGTTTGCTCGACGATGGAGATGTTGTCGCGGCCCAGGCCCAATAGGCCGGCTGAGCCGCCGAAGAGCCCTTGGTTGTTCTGGCCGCAGCCGTAGAGGAAGTTGCTGATGACGTCATATGACGACAGCGTAAGTGTGTCCTTGGCAAAGTAGCCGACGGAGAAGGATTGGTCGCCGTACTGGATACCGTATATGCACGTGGATGTTACTGATGAACAGCCCGGTTTGTTTCCTGAAAACAAGATTTGTCATGTCATGATTAGAAAATCTTGTTAACACTAAAAAAAGACTTAAAAAATAAAAAATAAAAAAATCGTGTTAACTTATAGCCTGTAGGTGGAGACATTGGAGTTTCGTATAACCCCAAGTTACTCTATGCGACTCACTAAAAGAATCAGACAATCACGGCACAAGCGACTCGAATTTAAAATTTCTTGTGAGTTGAAAAACACCCAATCAACCCACCTTAAATTCATTATCATTTGGTAATGAAAAATGGTCTAATACTCTAAAATCTTTTAGAACAAGGTTGCTACAAAATATTTTGATATTAAATGGGAATATATTTTGACACTACAATTTTTTACACAAAGCAAGAACATACATAATTTCACAACGCAGATCAACCACAAAGGTTTTTAAGAGAAGAAATTTTAATGAATTGATAAGTAGACCCTATTAAGATTAAATTTGTGTTCTTACTTGAGAAGGCCAAAAGTTCTGCAAGTCATTGATGCGTGATTAGCCTATCATGACCAAAGAAAAAGTTGGTGTCCGGAGTTTGGTTGAAAAACAAGCGCGTAGCAATTTTACTCTTAGGGATCTGACCTAATTATTGGGTTAATTTGCTCCAAATTAAATATTAAAGATGAGGATATAATGATACCTGTGGCGGATTTGAGTTGGGAGCATTCGGCGGAGGTGCAGGAAATGTTGGAGTAGGTGGAAGACTTGGAGGGATCAAAGATGGTCTCCCTTTGGTTGTAGCAAGACTTAGCACAGGGCTGGCACTGTGTCCAAGTGAGGTCACTTCCTGTGTCAAATATGAGAGAAAGGTATTTTTTCGGCGTCCCTAGGCCTACCGTCACTATATAGTTTCCGGAGCCCACCACTGCACCGGACTTGGCCGGGAGCGTGGTGGCATCCTGCTGATATCTCGTGCCATCGGTGGCGGCAGTGGAAGATTTCTTGGCAAGGCGGGCATGGATGGATTTGACTCGGGATTGGTCTTGTTGGAGGACTTGAGTGTGATGATCAATAGTGGTGGTGGTAGAGTCTTGGTGGAGTTGGGAGCATGGGCCATGCTTGTGTACCACTTTCAAAGATGCCTTGTTGTTATGCACTGAGAGTTCAGTTGACAATTGTGGAATTAGATCAATGAGAACATGACTTTCACAATATGTCATTTCATGATTAGGTCTAAAAGAGATTGGTTTTGATTTACAAGCAGAAAAAGGTTGAAAAAGAGTGATCAAAATGGTGAAACAAATTTCAAAAAGGTGAAAAAGGAAATGGGAATCACTTGTTTAGTACTTTTTTTTTTGGTCAATAAGCCATCACTTTTTTAGTACTTGTCCTATATATGTAGTTGTTTCAAGCATTTTCCATAGACGCATCGAGACGTTCCCAATCATAAGTGCTTTTATTATTTTACTTATGACTACTTTCGAGCAAAACATGATTAAACTTGCTTATATTATCAATTTTTATATGTTTAAATTTACTGTCAATTTTCATGTATTCATTTCCAAAAAAAAAAAAAAAAAACAAACCATGTATTAAATTTCACATTTAATTTTCCCCCCCCTTTTTTTTTTTGGGGGGGGGGGGGGGGGTGGGGAAGTGGTTTATAGTATTCCACCTGCTGAAAGATTTTTTCTGTGGAATTGGGCTCGGATGGTAACGATGCATAAACAAATAGATATAAATTTTTAAATTTAAAGGCCCTTTTTTTTTTCCTGCAAAAAATTAAGGTAAAATAGGGATCTTATTTTGGTGAAAGTTCATATTTATTAGTAATATATTTTAATCAAATTATAGCAGAATCAAATAGATGAAAAACAATAATAAAGAAACTTAATTAATATATATTCGAAAATATTTTTACTTCTGATAGAATACATCTTTTAAACCTTACTTAAAAAATCTATTGTAAATAAACTTTGTTATGGTGCTATATTCTTTAATTGGAAACAAAAGTAGAAAAATTTTCACACAGTAAAAAAAAAAAAAAAAAAAGTATTTTTCAATAAAAGCCAACCGTCTTGTGATTTGTTTGTTTCTTTTGTGAATCTGAAGAAATCTTCACCCGTGACTACTACAAGTACTTCCTAACCACAAAACACATGCACCAAAAACAATTTCTCGTGCAGCAGAAGATTTGTCAAACTCATAAAAACTAAAGCCTAGCTCTAGCCGGCCTGTTTGGCTTGTTCAGGATATACACACATACATATATGTATACATATGCATAAAATATATATTTCATATATTTTTAATCACCAAGTGCTCTATTTCTATAGAAGGTGACTTAAGACCACAAAATACAAATTATATTGCAAATGATAGCAACGCTAATTATAAAATATTGAAGGGCTACTTTGGTATCTTGTATGCATAATTGAATTAATGAGTACAAGTTACCATTACGTCTAAATCTGAAAAAAGTTAAAAAATATACACAATTATATTTGATGTGTGCATGACAACCCAATAAGCAATTTTTTACCTACCAAATATAAAGTTAATCTAACATAAACCATCATCATTTATAATATTGATTGGAAAATGCAAATATAACCGGACCCACAACCTTTGGCAACTTGTTCTCATATTATAAATTATAAATAAAGCTAGCTATTTGTACTAAATGCCATGCGCATATATATATATATATATATATTCCTGTCTCTATATGGTTTTTTGCATATTTTTTCTTCATTTTCTGGTCCGGAAATAAATAATAATAAAAGCATGGCTTAAATTTTTTTTTTTGGGTCGGCAATGACCTCTGGACAAACAAATCATTTACGTGATAAAGTAGCTTAAAGATTGTGCCATTTCAACTAATTATGTATATGATCTCGAAAGGAAACTTCTGTAAATTGTATATCTCGGAAAGGACTGGTGGAAAATTATCAAACTTTCTTCAGAAAATATGTCTCTACTGAAACTGGTTTTTTTTTTTTTTTTCCCCCTTCTTCTGAGAATTAAAGTAGTAGTTCCTGAACAAATTAAGGAAAGAAAACCTTCACAAACATAATAAGAAATCCCATTGGGCATGGATGATTAAAATAAGCCTATTAAGGCAAATGAATATATATATATATATATATAAACATGATAATATAGAGAGAGAAAGAAGAAACAAACATTGAAGGATGTTACTGACGGATGTTATATATTATTGACATTAATCACAAATATAATATATATATGTATATATATATATATATAGAGAGAGAGAGAGAGAGAGAGATTTAGAGAGAGAACCGGTAGAAGGGCTGCAAATTGAAGCCGGCAGTAGAGAGCTGAGGTGAAGAGTGTGGGTATGTTGAGGACTGTGGTTGTCAGAGCCAAAGGCCTTCTCCAAATTAGAGAAGAGAAGGAGTAGAGATATCAGATAACTGAGGAGGAAAAAGGAGGAGGAAGTGGGAACCGCCATTTTGATTGATGAATATGTATTGGGTGTTCCCACAAAATTATGTCCAAACTTGAACCACAGTCCTTAGCTTTATAAGCCAATTGGGGGGCACACCTTAGAAGCCATTTCTATCTTACACGTCACGGCCTTGTCGTATGTCAACCCCCTTTTCAACTGATTTAACATGTTTAATTTGGAAACTATGGTTAGAGATACCATCACCCTAGAAAATTATTCTGAAGCCATCGATCTTTATTAATTGTGGCGTGACAAAATTTATGGATTATGACTCAAATATTTTTCACAAAAACAATATTAAAAGACAATAATGATGTTCAACATCACATGTTAATAAAATTACCATATTCATAAATTATAAGATCCACCATTTATTAATTGTGATATTTAATACTATTAAGACATACTTTCAATTTTCACCCTCTATTATTTTAGCAGTTTGAAGCTTATATTTTTACTTCAATCTTAGTATTTATTTTAATTTTTTCCAAAATAATTAAGTTGTCCTAAATGTGTAAGTTAAATATGTCAAGAGGGTTAAAAGTATAAATTGGAAGCTTAAAAGGGTTAGAAGTCAACAAAAAGCAAAAAGAAATTCGCACCAGCGTCAACCAGCCCACGCACGTATAAACCGTCCGATCAACTTGCCTTGCGGCCCAGATCGCGAGTTCGTGTCAATCTCCCAAGCAGGCTCGTGAATATTGCGTGAGCCGTGCTGGATCAGATGCACGGGCCTCTATCATTTCTCCGTGCGCCGGTACCTAAATTCCAGTGTCAGTCCGCCACGCGTTCTCTACCTTCCTTTAGCCAATTGTCCGCTCCCATCTCTCCCGGCTGCTGCACGCCAGTTGCTGCAGCTAAGAAAAAAAAAAAGTAAATAAATAAATAAGGGAAAACCTAGGAAGGAAGGTCGGCGGCTGGCCAAAAAAAAAAAAAAGGAGCTAATCAGGCTTTAAATAGGAGCTTAGGGTTCGTTTGGTGAATGAGTTTGAGTTGAAAATTTTTGTTGACTTTTCAGAAAAGACAAAAACTAAGATTCATTTTTTTAATTACACCATCATATTTTTAGTAGATTCATTTTAAGAAAGATCTAAATAATATTATATGCTAATTAAATTTGGCTCCGAGACAATTTAAACAAAGAAAACACTCTCCATTATTAAATAAGCTCCCATATCCATTAGAAAGATAATATTTCAAGGGTTCTCAGCTTCCATTCAGTTCTATATGTAATGTCTATGAGAATATTATATAATTATCTAGTGCGCCACGTGTCGAGAGGAGTCAGAGTCGTCGTCAAAACAATGAGACTGTGATTCGTTGAGCTTAAAACGATCCACCGCCCACGCCGGTCCGCCTATCTTTCTTTTCCTTTTATTTTATTTTATTTTATTTTTTGGGTGGAAGTTTTGGTCCACTCCACTCGCGACTTGCCGGCCCTTGATTACGGCTTCTAGAGTTACGAATATTTACACATAAATCAATTATTGGTCTAATTTTGGGTTCAATTCACACTTGAAAAAGATTGAAAACGAGGCAATAATTAATTTCTAAACTAACCAATATATATTCTAGTACTCCTCTTCCTTAGAACTAGCAGAGGAATGTTGGAATATATCGAAATTATTTCCATTGATCTCTCTTACCACTTGCAAATTAATATTACTTGACCTGTCTTGGAGTGGTCACCCACTATCTCCAAACACTAACCCCACTATATATAAGTATGGGCTCACTGGATAACTACTATATCACACCAGAAAAATGGGATTCAATCTAGATTGAATCTTGCGTAATTGATCTATTAATATTCGTGATAGATTTGGATTCGTGCATGAAATTTTTATTTGGCTACCTCCCAGCTACTTGTATTTTTAGCTTCTTCTTTTCTTTCGGCAGTTTGTTTCTCTCTTTAGCCTATTGGTCAAGTACGTGTTGTGTTGGAGACGCTCCTGCAAGATGTTGGGAGAAATTTAAGATTTTTAAGACATTAAATCTCTTATATATTTCATTATTATTATTATTATTTTTATAATATGAGATTCCATTTTTTTTCACCCTTAAATATATTGTCACAATCGTAGGTTTTTTCTCATCTGTTTGTTAGTGACTATTAATCAAAAAAATAAGAAGAAGTCGTCAGACTATATCTAAAATGGAAAAATTGCTTTCATTAACAACGTTTTAGTAGATATGTAGTATCACTGTTGATGGTTCAGTTTCAGCCATGATATATGCAACACATATATATATATATATATGATTAGTGCTCTCACTTCTTGACGGAATCTTAGTGCAAAATATTTACGCCTACAATTTTTTTTCTAAAAAAAAAAAAAAAAGAGAAAAAAATCGTGCATAACCGATGGCATTCACTGACAAATATCTCCCACGCGAAAATCTGGTGACCAATCACAATTATCTCACCTAAGAAAATATCGTGTCCAGCGGAAAACTTAAGCTAATGGACCACAGAAAAAAAAAAAAAAAAAATATATATATATATATATATATTTTCTAGTCCCATTGCAAATTTGTGTCTTATATACATAAAACTTGTTAATAGGGAAAACGATCTGCTATAGCACAGAAAATTAAACCACAACCAAACTTTGCAAGACAATGAACCATGGCATCCATGGCCAAATCTAGTGAAGAGCCAGCCTACCAACTCAAATGTTTGGTGGAACTGATCTATATATATTTATATATATTAATTTGTCAAAGTTGAATGAAAAATGTGGTTTACCATTAGGTCATATATATGACTGAGTATTATTCAGTAATTAATTAATTGAATACATGTTTTGTACCTATTAATTTTACTTTATATATTCAATTCTTAAATCACTCTGACTTTACTTTCTGAATTTTAAAAACTCTCACGATTTATCGAATGAATTTAAAATTAGTCTCATTTAAACTCTTTTTATTAGAATTTTCATTTACACCAGATAAAAAAAAAGGAAAGAAAGTAGTTTGAAAATTAGTCATAGTTGACCCACTTAATAGAGTATCGGCTAAAACAAAACAAAAATAGAATCATTCATGACCGCACTACTCAACCTCCTCCTTTTTCACTTATTTTCTAAAAGAACCTTTAAATACGTAGAGACGGTTAAGTGAACCTCACTTAAAATTCAAATATCAAAACTAAGAGTTTTTAAAATTTAGAAGGATAAAGTGTAAATGATAATGAAATTGATGAGGAACTTATTATGAGAAATGAGAGTAATACAACAAAATAACCCATGATGAGCTTATATAATAAATTGAGGAAATGTTAATTGGTGATTGTATATTCCCAACAAAATATAAGTAAATAGCATTGCTGCGTTTGAAAGTAGAATTATTTCCCCTAAAAAGGAAAAAGAAAAAAAAAAAAAAAAAAAAGAAGCAGAATTTACCAGCTAAAAATCTCACTCCAATAACATGATATATCACGTAATTAATTAGAATGAGAAGTATGGCTTGGTGGGGCACCCTTATGATTAGTTTTTATTCATAACTTTTTTTTTATAATAAATTGTGGGGCAAAAATGCTAAATTAATAGATGGATACTTTTTTCGAGTGGGAGGGTAGACAATATTGGAATCTTGTTTAGCTGTAGGCCAGAGACAAAACCTCCAAGTGCGTAGTGGAAGAAAGCTGGAATCTGCCCCAAAATTTGAGATATAGAGAGATTTTGATATGTTAACTGCCTCTCATGTCATACAATTCCAACAAGTCATTATATATATATATATATATAGTTCGGAGAAAAGGACGTCTCCTTTCTTTTTAGAAAGCCCCAAGAAACTTTTTTTTTTTTTGTTGTTGTTGTCATTTCGTACTTTTTTTGTTTGCTAGTTCCATTTCCCACTTAGATGGTGTAAGAACATTGGAATGGAATGGAAAAAAGAAGAAAATATCAGTTAGGTACATGCTCAAATCACTTGTTATGTAATGACATAACAAACCAATTATGTCATTTTTGCACTTCAAAGTTTAATCAAGGTTTGCTAATTACCTACATCCTATTGTTATATGAGTAGTACTAGATATAATAATTTTAATCTTAACTTTTGAGTACTAACTTACGTGACCGTAAATTGTCATCTTTTTATTGATAAAAACTATCAATTGATGTGACTGTTTTTTAAACACCTATATATAAAAGAATGACAACTCACTTATCACATAAATTGATATTTAAAAATTAATATTAAAATCGGTGTCTTTAGTATTTTTTTTTTTTGTTATATAAGCACAAATCAAGCTGTTTTAATCTTTTTATGATTGTATCATATGTAGTTCCATTTGGGAAAATTACTTGGCTATCCTTGCATGATACGTGCAGGGAAAGGATTAGGCTTCTTATCTATATATCTTTTACACACTATCAACAAAAAGCAAGTAGTTAAACTTTATATTTTAGATAGAAGACAAACAAATTCCTATCACGAATGCTTGGATGAAATAAGACCAATATTTCTTCGAAAAGTCCATCAATGTTGTATTATTTTCTTCGTATTCAGACTATATAGCTAAGACCTTTAGGGGAAAAGAATAATAATAATAATAATAATAATAATAACTCTAGTTAGACCTTATCTTTCAAACATTTCATGTGGGCATCATGCATGTGACTAGTTTGGGAGTCGATCGTCGCAGCTTCCACTTGGACTGATTATAAAACAACTTTCTAGAAGTTGTTTCTAGATTCATGAATCCAAAAACTGTTTTTGAAAGTATTTTGATGATTTGTCAGAAAAGCTTGAGGTCAAAATTACAAAATGTGATTTATTAAAAAAGCACTTTAAAATAAAGTTTGAAACTTGTACAAGAATTTCTATAAAACGATATATGCTTTATTCTAACACTTTTTGTTGCTTATTAGAAAATTTATAATAACCATATTTTGATCCATTAAGCTTTTTTAAAAATTGGTTTCACATACTTACTAAAAAATCAGTTTTTATTTCTCTTCTTATACTAATCATTAAAAAATAAAAACAAAAACTCTATCAAACGGATTTATATGTAGAATCCCAGAAAATCCTTTTGTCTTATATGATACTATTCTTAGTGTATTAATTTACTATAATTATAATATAGTTTATTGGCTTGAATTACTGCAATTGAGTGATCTACAAACAACGAAAATCTCTCTTCTGCTTACGTATCTTGATGAGCCGAAACCAAAGGTCTTATTTTCTATTGAGTAAAAGTTCGAGTAAGTCTTGAACGAGCCCACGAAAGCAATAAACGAATTTTGGTTTAAGAAAAGTATATTGCAATGCTTTTAGAGGGTAGTATGGGCTCAATATCCGAGATGAAATATCCCTCTGGTGAAAAATAGAAAAAGAGGAGGGGCAAAAAAATAAAAAAGAACATCTCTTAAAAGCAAGAAGCTCCTGATTTCAATATTTGAATTTGCAAAATTGAGTATCTTCATCGTTTGTAGTCGTACAGTTGTGCTTAATTATCGTTGCAATTAACGTCGAAAGCGAGTTTTGTGAATATGAAGGGTAGTTGAGCTTAATTTAGCAATAAATTGACGTTATCATCTCTAAATGTCTCCAGTTGTTTGTGGTCCCAGAGTACGTAATATATATATATATATATATATTTCTAAACGTTGTTATAAACTTGTAAAGTATAAATAATTCAGAAATCATGATGAATAATTGTTTTGAATTTCCTGGGAATATTTTTCCTGTTGTGGTCACTTTTCTAAAAGAGGAACACTAGAAAACTGAGGTCACGCTTATAGTTAATATATAGAGAAAAAAAGCATATCAGCAGGAGAAACAAATATAAAGACAAAATCAGTTCATATAAGAAATAATTATATATAGCTCCGTCAACAAACAGAAGCTTAATTTGCTAGCTTTCATATCATTTAAATTAATTAATAAAAGCTAGCTAATAATTATAAGCAAACTCAAACATCTCTTATTCTTCTGTCTCCTTATAATTATAGAATAATTAGCTACAGCCACCAGGGCCAAACCCAACCCTAGCTCCACCGACGTCATAAACCACCTGAAACGTCTTCTGCTGGACATTCCCGAATATCGTCAGTTGACGCTCGTCGTTGTTTCCGGCGAACGCCAAACAGAATGTCCCCTGAGAATCCGATAAGTCGTACATTATTCCCGACGGCACCAAATCCACCGTAGCTCCGCCGGCGAATGAGAAGGCTATTTTTGGAAATTCAACAGTCCGGCCACTCCCGCTCAGGTCATAGCACGTGTCGAAGAGCTCAACATCGGTGGACACCAACGGATAACCGCTCATCTCCGTCCGAAATTCCGATCTCAGAGCACTGTACACCGCTGCCGGCAAGCGAGTTATGACCGTCCCGGAGTCGATAATTGTTCCTGACTGAAACGCCGTCGGAGGAATCTCCAGCTGACGTCCGCCGACGCTGATCCCGATTAAATTGAGCGCGTAGAACGACGCGCTCCGGGAGAGCGTGATCAACGGCGTGTACTGTACGGATCCGCCGCCTCCGCCGGAGTCGCCGAAGGTTAGGTAGCCGGTGGAGCTGGTTGTGGATGGGAGGCAGTAGGAGAAGAGGCGGTTGTACTTATCGGCGGCTTGCTCGACGATGGAGACTTCGTTGCGGCCTAGGCCGAGCAACCCGGCGGCGCCGCGGAATAGGCCGCCGTTGTTTTGGCCGCAGCCGAAGAGGAAGTTATCTATCACGTCGGATTGTGTTAGCGTTAGTCTGTCTTTGCTGAAGTAGCCCTCGGTGTACGACCCGTCACCGTAACGTACGCCGTATGTGCATGTGGATGTCTCTTCAATGCAACCTATTCTAGCCAAAAAAAAAAAAAAAAGAGATTGTTTAACATCTCAATTTTATCATGTATTCTCCTAAACTTTCAACAAAGATATGATAAATGAATGTTTACTAACTCTAATGTCTATTAGTAATCCCGTTTTGATATGTCAAAATTTTATGAATAAAAAAGATATTTAAAAAAAATATATAATTTAGGACCCCTAAATAAGTGTCAACTCAAGAAGAGAAAATTTTGAGTACAAATGACGTTAAATAGCATTCAAAATTGACCTCTTTAACTCTAATATGTTGAGGATTTAGTAATAACGCAATATTGAATAAACATAGTTGCATGGAATAATAGTTGCTCGAATGATCGACATATAGTTGCTTGCATGGTACATACAAAACGTTGTACAAAATTTAACTTCAATAAATGCGCAAGAGAGAGAAGTTTGATTATTACCTGGGTCGGATTTGAGCTGAGAGCAGTCGGTTGATGCACAGGAAACGTTAGAGTAAGAGGTGGACTTGGAAGGATCAAAAATGGCTTCACTTTGGTTGTAGCATGACTTGGCACAAGGCTGGCACTGTGTCCATGTGAGGTCGCTTCCGGTGTCAAATGCAAGAGAGAGGTCCTCTTTTGGTGTCCCAAGGCCCACCGTCACTATGTAGTTTCCGGTGCCGAGGACTTGGCCCGGCTTGGCTGGGAGTGTCGTGGCATCTTGCTCATATCTTGTGCCATTGGAGGCTACGGTGGCGGCGGGGACTGATTTCTTGAAAAGGCGGGAGTTGATCCAATCGACGCGGGCTTGGTCTTGCCGGACGATGCTTTTAGTGTGATCGCCGTCGTCTCGGTGGAGTTGGGAGCACGGGCCGTACTTGTGTATCACTTTTAGTGATGCACCCTTGTCCTTAGCCACTGAATTTGAAATATTTATATTTTTAACAATGAGAGAGAATATAAACTTAAGCAAAAAGTAAAAAAAGATAGATAGACAGAAGTGTCTTTGTCGGCCAAAGACCAAAGTCGGCTTTGTATAAGCTGATGGGTTAAGTTTTTAAAAGGCCAAAAAAAGTCTGTGTGCGCTCCAAAGGTCATCTTTTTGTTGCAATACACGTAGCTTAAAGCCACATGATTGTGGCAGTTTTATAATTATAACTAGCTATCTAAATTTACATTATTTATTTCTCAGTGAAAAAGAGGGAGAGACAGAAAAACGGTAGTCTGAAACAGAAAAGGAATTTGAGATAGACCGGCCCGCTAGGGCATGCCAAATATATATTGCAATGTTTTGACATTAATTTACATACCTGACTGACTATCATGGGTGTAATAAAAAAAATCTCACGTATCTTTATTTTATATGCAGGTAAAAGGGAAGGAGTTTGAGTATGAGCTCTAAGATTCGAAATTTAAAAGTGTTTTCGTTTCTCTTTATTTAAATTAGAATCATAAACCAGTACTTTAAAAAAAAAAATGCATCTCTTTTAGCTTGATATATGGAATCAATTGCATGTGTGCATATATATATATACACACACACACAGAGACACACAGACACACACAAAAGAAGGTGAAAACTTGTACAAGAGAAAGAGAAGTGTTTATACCTGAGGAGGAGGGGCTGCAAATTGAGGAGGGCAGTAGAGAGCTGAGCTGAACAGTATGAGTATGTTGAGAACTGGGGCTTTCTTTGAGATCTTTTCTTTGCAAGGCAAAGGCCTTCTCCAAAGAGCAGAGAAGGCATAAAGCTAGGAAGCAGTAGCTGAGGAAGGAGGAAATGTGAATAATGCCCATTGGATTATAATGGGTTTCTGCACAAAATTTTCAGTCTACTCTTGAAGTACATGACTCTTGGTTTTATAGTCAAATATAAGACAAACTGTTCCATTTAATAATTCTGTCCAAATAAGTCAACATTAAGTCGCGTCTACGTTCGAAAATCGTTATGTCTAGATGATGTGAAATTATCATTGCATTAAGTCTACTACCCTATTTGACCGCCACTTATTTTGACAAAATGTGAGCGAGTACAGTACTAGTATTTGTATGATACCAATATCCCCATCCGTAGAAGGCAGGCAATTGCTTGATCAATGACTCTAGTAATTTCCACGAAGATTGGAAATTTGTGCATGTAATAAAGAAACTTCTACACGGAATGTCATTCTCACAAAGAGAACATTAATGCCGGTCTGTAGAAGATACAAACATGTAACTAAACATAAGTTTCTCTTGGTACTTACTAAAGCATTTTTGTTAATCATTGATGACCATAAAATACATCGATAAGAAACGATTTATTTTTATTAATTAATGGTTTCATTTATTTCTAGAATTAATTTTATATATCATATTGTAAATTTTTAAAATAAACACTCACATATTCTATCGTTTAAAAATTAATCTAACAAGACCAACTCCAATGCACACTCTAAAATAGAGTTTTGCACTAATTTGGAGTATGAAGCTACTCCAACGCACACTCTATATGGAACTTCAAATATAGAGTATGAACAGTATACTTCATATTTGAAGTATCACTGTTCATACTCTAAACTACTTTTTCTTTTTTTCTTTTTCTTTTTTTAATTTTTAATTAAATTTTAAACTAATATTTAGATAAAAATAAAAATTATAAAGTTATCCTTAACCTAATTTTTCTTTGAAAATTACCCATTTTTCTATATGTAAAGTATTTGTATGTTTAAATCTTAAAGCTATATTTATTTTTTTTATACCTTTTTTTATTTTATTATTTTGAATAAATTTTGTAAGATAGTAAATCAACATACAAGTTTTACATAAATTAAAAAGTTGAGAAGATATTATAATTCATAAACAAACTATAAATAAGCATACATAAAAGTACATTAAAAAATTACATGTGATAAACCAAACATAACACAAAATACATAATGTAAAGGCGTAAAAAGAGATAACATAGAGATATTATGGTAGAAGAACAATGATTTAATAGTCCGGTAAACCAGTACCGGATCCTCCAATATCATTGAAATATTGGTTGAATGTATTGCTCGGCCTATGCATATCATCTTGTTGTTCTTGTTGCTGCTGTTCTTGCAATCTTTTATTTAAAATTCTTGATTGTTCATTTCGTGTGTATTCACGAATAGATGGGTCTGCAATTGAATTCAAGTCCATGTATAGAATCTTGTTTTCCTCTCTTTGTTGTCTCCTGTCTTGACTCTTCTTTAAGAAGTCACGGAGTTGTCGGTTATCTTCTCTGAGCTCATATCGCGCTTCGAAATGCATTGATCGATAATTTATGGGAAACATATACTAATTCGGAAGCCTAGGGACAAATGTCATGTAATTTTAAGTTTTTTTTATTTAAATATTAAATGTCAGTTTGTTTCCTTTTTTTTTGTGTGGAATTAAGAAAATCATATAGTTTTTCTTTTCACTCTATATTAAGTTGTTTTTGATAATCGCACTAAATTTATAGTGTTTTGGTTATTTGATATAACTTTCTATTTTTAAAGATTATTCGTAAAAATAAAAACAATCAACGGATTAATATGTTAAAAAGATTGTATTGGGGCATAATTTGTAAAATACAAAGATTATAGGAAATAAATATAAAATAATATCTAAATGATTTTAAAAAAGAATATAAATAGAATATTCCTTTTAGAGTATGATATAGAGTAAATGGGTTGGAGACAAAATAGTATTTGAAGTGACAGATACTTTATTTTAGAATTTCTGTACTCTAAAATAGAGTAAATGGGTTGGAGATGGCCTAAATAAACAACCCATATCAATTATATAAAGTTATAATTATTATTCTATGTTTTGTCATATAAACTTTACTTCGTTTTGCACAAAATACTTACATGTTGAGATGGGACAAGTCCTACTTGTCCTTAATAATTTAATGTGAACTGAAAAGCCGCCAGTCATATTCTTTGCGTGATTTTAGGTTAATAGTCCAGGTTTTTTTTTTTTTTTTGGTAAATTAATTAGTCTAGTTAACTCACTACGGCATGTGGTTTCAGAATCCAGAGTTCTTACATTACCTATACCTAAATATGTAAATATTCTTTTATTCGACAACTTTTCAAAATAACACTTGTAATTTTTTGTTATATGATATTATAACAATCAATTGGTTCTAAAATATTATTTTTCAGTGATATATCCCTTATACTAATAGTTCTAAATAGTTCATGTTACAAGATTATAAATAAAAAACTATATATATAAATTCAACTAACGGTTACAAAATGCAAAATTGATACTGTGTTCGGTGAACACATTCACTCTATATTATAACTCAATTCAATAGAATGTGTATTTGGTTACCTCATATATTTCATTTTGATACAAAGACATATTCGAACAGTACACTCACTCATTTTACTACTCATACATTCACTTTTTCTATCTACTTTTATAGATAACATCACACTCTCTTTCTCTATCACCAAATATACACATTAGAATAACTATTCAAATGTAAAAACAACCTAAACACATATTACATATGATTACAATATAAAAGGGGACATCTAAACAATATTGTATTCCAGTAATCATATTAAAATAATACAATATGAAATGAATGTGTCTTCTAAATTGATCATTAATGTGCTTTCCTCTCTGTGTGCGTGTTAGGGCATTTTTCAAAGCAATCTTTATCATTTTATTCCGTACTTCATTATTTAAAAGTTCTTTGACTAATTGTTCATGTGTAACTTGTGTTTCGTTTTTCATGTTAACGATGAAGTCCTGATCTGGTCCTGAAAGAGAAAAACCTAGTTCGATATGTTTTCTTTTTTTTTTTTTCTTGTTGTTTTCTCATTCTGTCTGTGTGTTTCGTTCAAGTCGTGCTAATTGGTTAGGTGTAATTGTTTGCTGAATTGTATTGAAAAGAGCAATTGGAAAAGTTAATTATCTCACACGAACGCGTTATAATGTAAAAAGAGGACTTGAAGAGGACTTGCAAACTCTGCTTTGCTTTTCGGATAGCCGACTTTCCTTTTTCCATTTCCACTTAATTGGCGGGTGAAACATTAAATTTGGAAAAAAAAAAAAAAAAAAAAGTTAGGTAATCACTCAAACGTCAAATCATTTGTATCACATACTGATTAAGTTTGTTATTACCAATTGTGTCTTATATGTGGGTTGATTAGATACTCGTTCTCCTCACAAAAAATCATGTATTCCAGTCACCTTTATCACATTGATCTAAGAATATCTGGGGCTCCAACCTTTCATTTTACGCTTCAGCAAAAAATTAAGTTCGGTATTATTCTTTACTTGAAAAATTATTCTCTTTCTTTTTTGTATCATAAAGGATTGATACGATTTTCCTGTGAAAGTGTATATCTGGATTATTTTCCTAATTATAATAGCTAGTTTCATTGTTTTAACCTCCAATTAGACAAGTAGCTATTAAGTCTTTTTTTTTTTTTTTAACCTCCAATTAGATAAGTATAGATATTTAAATAAAAAATGAGAAAAAGATATGAACATTTATATTTTGAAAGCTATTTCCACAATTTTCCAATCCCCCGGCCCCATCCCATTTTGTATCACAGTTCCTAATTATTATATATCTGCAGGCCGGGCCACAAATCAATTTTTGATTTGTCAGGTTAGTTATCTGTTACGTATTTATAAATTCCAGTAAAACATTCTGGAAAGGGAATAGTAAAAAGAAAAAGCGTGAAAAGAAAGAAATAACGAGAAAAGAAAGGACAAGCTTCTTAGACACACACTTGATTGGAATCTTCAAACAGTCCAGTATTAATTATTGTCGTCTTTAATTCATCTTTGTGTTCACACTCTAAAGAAATAATTAAGGTCTTCTTTGGTTTGGATTCTAATAATATTATCAGGCCACATTGTCACACATCAAAAAACCGTCATGTTCGGCCAATCATTGTTTCAGGTGATATATATATATATATATATATAGGGATCTTCTTCTGTACGATAGGGCCATGTGGAGTTTTGAAATTCCAAAATCAATTGCAGCCGTTGATCCAGATCTGTACGGTGAGCAAAGGTTGAGGGGCGTTGAAAAGTTGTATAAACCAGTATCAGAAGCTCAACCGGTTAAAAGTGGTTCTTGCAAAAAACTGAAATAAAGTTGATGAAATGTTTTTATGTTTCCAAAAATAAATATAAGAGTGTGATTGGAAATGTGAACAACTTAATTAGGCTCGGTGGTTGAATTGTAGCAAAGGTGTTATTAGAAATGTCTATTTTTTTTTTATAATGGAAAAAAAAAAAAAAAAAGGTGCAGGAATAGGGGCTCGGGAAGGGGTAGATAGGTGAGAGAGGCAAGTTTACACGAAAATGGTGTAGTTGGGCCGAGTAGGGAGTAGTGGGTTCAAATACAAGGTTGATGGAGGTGTTGTCATTTAGTAGAAGAGTACGGTTACCAGAAATTTACAACGTGACATCAGTAGGAGCGTTTATGTTCTTAAACCATACTATCAACAAGCTGCCTCCACATTTACCAGAAATATGTACAAAAAGGTTGCCAAGCATATCAGATTGCATGGTGCCTACTCAGTCCGATAGAGGTGATCCTACAGTTCGTCATCACCAAGTTCCAGAAAATTGACTTGATCACACCGTAGTATTCTTCAAGTCCAATGGCCACCTATGTTGCAGCTGCATGTTGTTCGAATCCAATGGTTGTCCTTGCTGTCATATATTCGTGAGAAAAATTACCTAAGTAATTTTTTTTTTTTCATTCATTAACCACGTAACACAATTTTTTTTTTTATTTTTTTTCCAGATTTAATAGGGTATCTCTTGTTTTATGTTTTGTCTTTTTTATCCCCAATTGTTTATATGATAAATTTATTTATTTATTTATTTTATATAATATGTATTTTAATAAGTTATCTATCTCTGTCGGATCCTCTCTCTCTCTATTTGAGATATCCGTCGCCGTTGTCTGGTCACCTTCGCAATCGCTGTTGCCGTCGTGGTCGCAGTCGCCGGATCACCTTCTCTTCTCACAATGCTTTCTCTCCTCTCCCTCTATGGCCTCACGATTTGTGCTAGAACATTCGTCCTCTGATGAAGATCCCATGGCGGAGATAACACCAGATCCAGGCCACTACCGATAATAGATTTGGTCGGAGCTCACTCTGTCCGTGCGCGATGCTGGAGAAAAACGATGGATATCAGATCAAGTTAGTTGATATCTATTCACGTTGTTACAAACCAAGTTATTTTCATTGTAAATAAAATTCTTGTATATTTTGATTTCTGGTAGAGTATAACTGGGATTCTTATAGAATAAGTAGCATACTTTTGCAGAATTCTGGTAGAATATAACTAAGATTCTTGAAAACATCCATGTTGAAAACTTAAAATATTCTAATAGAGGTCATCCATGTTAAAAACTTATAATATTCTAGTCATATTCTACTAGAGTATTCTGGCGACCGGCACAAATGACCGGAGTCCGAGACATCCGACCATCCATATTAAAAACTTAAAATATTCTAGTAGAGTATGCATTATACTCTATTAGAGTATTCGGGCGACCAGTGTCGGCGGCCGTAGTACATCCGGCTATCAATGTTAAAGACTTAAAATATTCTAGTAGAATATGCACTATACTTACTAAAGTATGGACTATACTCTATTTGAGTATTCCAACGACCGGCACTGACAGTCAGAGCAAAAGACTTCCGGATATCCATGTTGAAAACTTAAAATATTATAGTAGAGTATGAACTATATTCTAGTAGAGTATATACTCCGGCGATCAGCACCGGCGGCCAGAGTCGGAGACATTTGGCTATCCATATTGAAAACTTAAAATATTCTAGTAGAGTATGCCGACAACTGGCACAGGTGGTCGGAGTCGGAGATATCCGACCATCCATGTTGAAAACTGAAAATATTTTAGTAGAATATCCAAAATATTCTAGTAAAGTATGCATTATACTCTACTAGAGTATGTCGGCAACCGGCATCGGTAGTTGGAGCCGAAGACCAGCACCGGCTGTTAGAGCCGGAAACATCCGACCATCCATGTTGGAAACTTATTTTAATATGATATCTAAAATTCTAGTAGAGTATGCATTATACTCTACTAGAGTATACCGGCGATTGGTGTCGGCGGCCGGAGTCGGAGGCATCCGGCCATCCATAATGAAAATTGAAAATAATCTAATTGAATATCCAAAATAATGTGTTATTATAGTAGATTTTTAAGTAGTAGGGGCAATTTGGGTAAAATATACTAGGTTAACATTTGACTTTATAGGTTGACCTTTGACTAGAACTATTTTGTATTATATTGATAAAGTGACAAAATTTTTTGTTATGTTGGTAAAGTGGTATCCAAGTTTGTGTTATTTTGGTGCTTTCCCCTATATTCGTTGTCATGAAGTATCTCAACATAGGGTCCATACCCCAGTCACTTATCCTCAGCAAATGGACCATGAATGCTAAATCTGGAGTCAACCCTCGAGCAACTCCCTCTATGGATGTGCCACCAGACCTGCTGTAGCTTACTAGGATGGGTTCTTTATCCTCAGAGTTCAATAAATTGGCATTCTATGCAACCAAAGTTGAAGACTTCTACAACGAGGCCAGGACGGAGATTATTTGGTTCGCGAACAGTTATTGTATGAGGTCAACCCAACGCTAGATGCAGAGGCACATAATAGATCGATATGAACATCATGAGCTGTCCCGTAATAAAACCGGTTGTTGCTGATACTTTCTTCTCGGTTCCTTCTTCTCCTTCTTCCATAACACGAGCTCGGAGAAGGAAGAGATAAGAGGGCCCTATGGAGAATGTGGTCAGAAATCCATAATAGAGTCCGACCACAACAACCGAATTTATTATCTTCATGCATAAGGATACTAGATTACCTAGTATAAAAGATTGAAAAATCATCACTTTGATGTGAAAGTGTAAAAATAGGTTTGACCTCTAAATTTTAATCTTTGTTCAGCGCTTCTGCTTTGGGGAACATGTCTTCCAACATTCCAACTTAAACAGGTGACTTTGCTACCCCTTTTGTGCCGCTTCAAGACCCCGTGGTTGTTAGATATAAAGGGTACGGCAAACCGGCCACATACACGAGATTTTGTTAATGGCAAACCCGGTGCTGACCCAAGCAAGAGAAGGTGCGGCCTCTGTAAGGAATATGGCCACAATCGTGCAACATGCCATCTCAAGAGAGCGAAGGGTAAAACTATTCTTACAGATTCCGCTCCGTATGACGACTCAGAAGCTCCTAGTCTGTACTGTCCCTCTTCGCCTGCTTACCCTCTCTAGCAGTACTACCACTTCGTTTCCACACCTTCTACGAATTGTAACACTGATGCTCATTATCCCCACGTAGATCACAATTCCGATCTTGCTTTTGATCTAAATATTGGGTTCTCATGAGATATGGGAGACTGAGACCTTCATTAATTAAACACTTTCCTATTCCATATCCTAGTTATCTACTCACTATATAACTTGTATTATTTGTGTCTATCATGCACTCTCATATGGTTAGAGTGCTGTGCAACCTATTTCAGAAACTTCGTGTTATATTTGATACTAAATGTGTTGGAATTTAATTCTACTAGTTTTATTTCTTGTTCTCAGACTTCCACATTATTTACTAAAAAACTGCAACCTTAATTTCGATTGCTTCTTTCCCCCTATGTCTCTCTCTATGACAGCTATTGATAACAAATTACATTGCTTATTTCCACCGTTAATCTGACTAAATTATTAGTTGATTAATTGTCTCACTCACTAAATCACAAAGTTACTTGGACTACTGAAGCATGTTATCCTATTATTCTATTACATTACCTTGTCGTTTCCACCTGCCTTTTTTCTTTTCCTCGCTCGCTTGCATCAAATTGACCTCACTATTTAATATTATTTTCATCAATACCGACGAAGCAACTCCCTGCTGCCGGTTGCTCTCCCTCCGAGTGTGAGACAGCTCGTGCACATTCATGCACATTAATTCCACCTCTGACAAGAAACTGCCAAGAAAACATTGCCATTTATCACCTTCATTTGACAATTGTAGCTGAACCTGTGCTCCTGATACACCGAAGCCGAAGCCTATATATATATATATATTGTTGAAATTTCAGGTTATAATTTTCCATTGGAACATCTTTCCTATAACTAAGAATTATTGGTCTACTTGGGAACATCGTTATTTATTAGTAGCAAGCAAATTTTGAGGATTAATTTATTCTTTCAATCAATTTCCTAACGTAGTACGTATTCTAAAATAAGTATTGATGAACAATTTTCTGCTCTCATAACCTCAAAAACTTTTCATCATTTTCAGATGCATCGTATATTTAAATTTGATGACCTTGGTCTAATCCAAAATCTGCATAAGTACACGTTTCTAAGCTCCCATGATTATTCTGTATATACGATAATATTTAGTACTTGTGTTATTTAATGTGTGTAATAACAAAGAATTTTCTGGACAAAAATGTGTAATATTTCGAGGTAGTGACGGTGACGGTGATGGAGTAAGGATTTGGTTTTAAAAAGATACTAAAAAAAAAACAGAGATAAAATAGAATAGTAAAAATGGTAACTTTTTAGTTTTAATTATTTCTCAAATTTTCTTTGTTTTTAGAAAGTACAAATCGTATCATTTGAATTTGATAAACTTGTTTTAACTTCATCCCTCACATATTTCGTAGATGAAAAAAGATGGCGAAAAGATACAGATATTCTTAATTTTAAACCATGCAAAGCTCACTTATTTGCTTGATTTTTTTCCCCATGAAATCTTAGATCCACTCTGCTCAAGACTTACCAGTGCAGCAAGAGATTCTGAAATTTAGAAATACATATTTTTGTTAATAAATATAGGATTTTAAATATGTCATTCTGTTTCCATCTCCATCACTTGTTTGAAATTTCTATTAACAACCAATCATGATTTTTACGCCCTGAGCTAGAAAGTAGTATTACGCTTGCACTTATCAAATTACTGTATGTATGGATAGTGATGAAGTTAGTAAGTTTTATTTGGAAATAAATAATTATATAAGAAAATTTTGAGAAATATGGATTAGGTTTTTTTTAATGCAATTTTCTGTATATATTAATATTACACTCATATCTATACATAGATAAATAAGAGGTTAAAAAAGGTTAAGGGGGCTTAAGCCCCCATGGCCTAGGCGTAATTACTTGTCTACATCCCTGCGTGTAGACAGTACGTTGCTGATTTTCTAATAGACTGCATATATATATATATATATACATATATATAGCATAGTTTCCATTATGTATAGAATACTCATAATGATATGGCACGTATTGAACTACGTACTACATGCATATATAGGCACACAAACGTACATGAAAGTACTCCCATCTTACAGCTTATTCTGATCATGCCCTAGCCTGATATGGCACTACATATATTACAGTACTATTTTAGGACTAATTAAGTACTAATTTAGCGTATAGATTATTGTTAAGAAGGTGATCATCATTGACAACCAGAAGGACTAAAACCCACCCTTCCTCTACCAACATCGTACGCCACCTCCCACGTCAACTGCTGTATGTTTCCGAAAATTCCGACGACGCTATCGTCGCTGTTCCCCGCCAACGCTAAGCAAACCTGCGACACGCTAGCCGCGATAAATATCCCAGAGATATCCACCTCCACCTCAACTCCGCCTCTGAAGAAGAAGCTTATTTTCGGAATGAAAATCGAGTCGTAATTGCTGAAGTCGTAGCAAGTGTCCAGTATCGAGGCGCTCTCCGTCAGCGGGTAATCCGACATCAGCTCCCGGAACGCCTTCCTCACGGTGTCGTAGGCCTTAGGCGGAAGGCGCGTGATCACCGTGCCAGAGTCGATAATGGTGCCCGCCGTGGAGAAAACCGACGTCGCAATGGGCAGTGTTTTACCGCCCACACTTATGCCGGTCATGTCAAGGAAGTAGAACTGGGTGTCCTTGTTGAGGGAGGATAACGGCGTGAACTTGACGGCCTTTCGGTGCCTGCCGTAGTTGTTGTAGCCGAAAGAGAGGTATCCAGTTTTGCTCGGAGAAGAAGGGAGGCAGTAGGAGAAGTATTGGTCGTACTTCTTGGCGGTTTGGCCGACGAGAGAGAATTGGTCTCGGCTGAGGCCTAGCAGCCCGGCGAAACCTCTGAAAAGGCCGCGGTTGTATTGGCCGCATCCGAAGTAGAAGTTTTCGAAGACGTCGGAGGATGCTAACGTCAGCCTTTCTTTGCTTAAATATCCGACGGAGAATGAGTTGTCGCCGTATACTATAGCGTACGTGCATGTTGAGGAAGTGCAGCCTGGTGAGCGGCCTGCACGTTTGATCGCGACACAACAAATACTAATTAGTCTTGGTGCAATTTAACCAAATATATATATAGGTCTATTCACTTATTTGACTATCGGATTTATAACCTTTTTATACGTTATTGTAACAATTAATTGATTTTCTTGTAATATTTTTCAGTCATATCTGTCTTTTGTATCAATAGATGCTAAATAGTACCCTTTTACATAGTAATTTTAGGTAAAGTAAGAAGTAAGTCAATGAATTATAAGAAGTGTATTAGAAAGTCATAACTGCTAGTAGATATGAAAGTCGGTTTTTAAGAATCTTAAGTTTTATATTCAAATTTTAGAGATATTTTTTTTTTTGAAAAAAAAATAATAGAATGGATGCTCACAGGACTTCATACCATCAAAAATTACAATAATAAAACTGGAAAGATCATAATCAAAAGGGGAAATGAGATGACCTGTGGACGATTCTATGGCGTCGCAAAGTTCGGCGGCACAGCTAATGTTGGCGTAAGAAGTTGATTGCAAGGGTTGAAAATAGGTTCCTGTTGTTTGTAGCAATAGCGCACGCACGGCTCGCACTGAGTCCAAGTGAGTCCGCTTCCGGTGTCAAATACTAGTGAGAGTTGTTTCTTTGGAGTCCCTAAACCCACCGTGACGATGTAATTGGCGGAGCCTATCGTCTGACCGGACTTCGCCGGGACGGTACTGTCGGTCTTCGAGCCCTGAAGATCGAGATCGCCGGACTTCTTTGACAACCGGTAGTGGATTGAGTTGACTCGAAATTGGTCCTCCTCTAGGATCTTGGCGTGGTCAATTGGAGTGTGATTCTCTCCATTTTTGTTTAGATGAGAGCATGGTCCATGTCTATGTACCACTTTCAAGGACGCAGCCTTCTTCTGGTGAGGAGCTGATTAATCCAAAGTGTAATTTAGTTTTTGAAAATCAAAGAAAAAAAAAAAAAAAAAAGGGGTCCCATTCAAAATTGAGAGAGAGAAAGAAAAATGGTACACACATTATTAGAAAACGGTTGTGTGACATATATATATATATATATATATATATATTGTGAAATCAAAATCTAATTTGTTATATTGGGGTAAAAAAATTTAAGATGGAAATTGCACAAAATTTTATTATGTATATTTATTATGAAATAATATTTTTCTTAAACGTATCCAATATGCGTGAGAACTACGTACTTAGGAAAAATGTACCTTGTGGAAACTTGAAGCAAAATCAAAGTAAAAAAAAAAAAAAAAAACACAAAGTGCTATTATTACATTACATGTTTATTGGACGTTGTTAGTATCATCACTATAGTTAAGTAGAACATGATCATAAATCTAACCTGCAATCCATTAATATTGTGAGTGCTTACTCATACCATTACCGAGTAAATTAAACAGCACACATGCTTTAGTCCTCTAGTGGACTTTGTTTTTATTAAAAGAAGGGGAAAACACCTAACTGACAAAAGTTTAAAGACCATTGCACCAATATGACATAAAAAATTAACAAACATGACACAAAATTAAACTAAAGTTTATGTCATGTTGATCGAGAATGAAATTTATGTCATGTTGGTCAATAGATGAAAAAAATGTCATTATTTAGGTAATTTTTCTTAAAAAAAGAACATATATTTAAATAAGCTGATTAATAGCTAATTATTCTACATTTGAATTTCTTAATTTCTTACATACTAAGCATAAAAAATTATTAAACAAATTAAAGTTATACGTATATATGCACTACCTCAAAATTTAGCTACCAAAACAATATCTTACTGGATGGGGTCTTACATCTAACTTATTAAAGAAAAACGAAAATACTTTCAAATTTCGAATATGTGAGCTTCTAATTAAAAAAAATTAAGTAAACAAAATTAAATGCAATATAAGTACATACAAATATGAATAGCACATATATAGATTGTAAACATAATTAATATATATATATATATATATGTAATTTAACCTTCAGCGATGGAATGGCAAACATTTGATGCGAGTAGAGAGTTGATCTGAACGAGATGATGATGAGGGCGGTTCTCTGCCGTGCCTTTTCCTTCTTGAAGAGCACATCCCTGGTTTACAAAACAGAAAACAAGAAATAAACAAAAAAGAAAATTGGTGGAAAGGAACAGGCTGAGGAAGATAGAGGAGATTCTTGTATTAATAGCCATATTGGATTTTAATTGCTCTCTTTGATGGTGTGCTCGGCTTATGTTTTGGCTACCCTTTTATAATCAAATTTATTAGCGATATTGGTTCAGAACATAATGAGCATTCGATCCACTATGAAAATAGAAAATATAAAACTAATAGTAAAAGTAGAAAATTTTTGCTCAGCTTAAATTCCAAAGTGGAAGTTGACCTGTTGACCTAAAGAGGTCAAGCACTATAGTACCAAAAGAATCTCACAATAGAAGGATATTTAGCTCCAAAAATTCCTGATTTCAAATTCGTTTAGTGTAAATATGCTGTTTTTTTTTGGCATACAGACACGCACACACACACATATATATGAATAGTGTTGAGGATATAAATTCTAATTTTAATTTTTGAATATCAAGTCACGTGATGATGGATTGTCATATTTTTAATGATAGATACAAATAATTGATGTAGTAATCTTTTAACAGATAATTTATATATATATATATATATATATATATCCTAGTGCTAAGACCATAACGGCATAAAGTAAACAAGAAAATTGGAAAAATTGCACGCCTAAATAGTTTTGACATCCTCATACACGGGTTCAATGGCCAGTGTCGCACTCAACAAAACTGAGGATTCCACCATCCTGAATGGCGACTCAACAAACTACTGAGGATTCCACCATCCTCATACGGCGTTGAATGGCCAGTGTTGCACTCAACAAACTACCGAGGATTCCACCTCAGACCAAAGTGGAAGAATAATTATTGGAAGTTGGTGCTATCAAACCAAACCCAAAGAAATAAAATTATTAAGTTAAAAATAACCCAAAAAAAAAAAAAAAAGATAGAGATGGTAAGAGATCAAAGCACTGTATCAGTGTTAGATAATATAGTTTTATATTTATTTTATTGCTTATTGCTTGTTTCCTGTTATTATTAGGTTTCCTTCTTTTCAACAGTTAAGGGTAGATTAGTATTTTCTATATTTTTCTATTTAGCCTATATAAACCTCTTTTGATGTATTATTTTGACTTATTGATTAGAATAAGAAACCCTAATTTTCTCTTGCTCCCAAATTGGTTTTTTGGTTTTCTACATGGTATCAGAGCCGACGTCTGTACAACTGCCGACGTCCGTACACCTCCGCCGCAGTCCGTACACTTTTTCGGATTGTCCGTAAAATCGCTCGCTTCTGCACGTTTTGATTGTTTCTTGGTTTGATTTTGCATCGTAGTATTGTTCTCTCTTGTTTGGTAATTATTGGTTTGTTTTATTTACTTTCTCATCATGAGTGGACGTAAAGATGATTCTCTTCAGTCGATCAGTGTGTTATTCAAGCAGTTTCAGAAGTTCCTTGCTACACAGCCACAAGCTATATCTGTTTCCTCTCATATAGGTTTGTCGTTCTCTAACCCTTCAGGTATATCTTCTTCCTTGTGGGTCCTAGATTCTGGAGCTTCTCATCATATGTCACATGATCTATCATCATTTGTTTCTTTATCTCCCAATTCCTCTATGTCAGTTATGACTACTGATAGTACTCGTATGCCATTAGTAGGTGTTGGTTCAATTGTCACACATTCTCTGTCTCTTTCGGATATTTATCACATTCCTAGTCTTACTTTAAATCTTGTTTCTGTTAGTCAATTGTGTCAGTTAGGATACCTAGTCTCTTTTTCTTCTTCCATTTGTTATGTGCAGGACCCGAAATCTCAGAAGTTGATTGGGACAGGTCATAGGCAAGGGGAAATTTATATTTTGGATCAGCTCAAAGTACCAGAAGTTGCAGCTTCTAGTGTGGATCTATCGTCTTTTCGTTTGAGTCGTTCATCTTATGATTTTTATTTATGACATTCTCGTCTTGGTCATGTTTCGGCGTCTCGTTTACAGTATTTAGCTTCTACAGGAGCATTAGGAAGTTTAAAACCTCATGATATTTCTGATTGTAGTGGTTGCAAATTGGCAAAATTTTCTGCTTTATCATTTTATAAAAGTATTTCATTTTCTCTTGCTCTATTTGATCTCGTTCATTCTAATGTTTGATCTCGTTCATTCTGATGTGTGGGGACCTTCTTCGGTTATCACAAAGGGAGGGTCACGATACTATGTTTCTTTTATTGATGATTGTACTCGATATTGTTGGGTTTATCTTATGAAATATCGTTCTGATTTTCTTAGTATTTTTTAATACTTTCCGAGCTCTTGTAAAATCTCAACATTCGACTGTCATAAAGTGTTTTCGTTGTGATTTGGGTGGAGAATATACTTCTAATGATTTTTCTAATTTGCTTGCCTCTGATGGAACCATTCGCCAAACTTCTTGTACAGATACTCCCGAACAAAATGGTGTTACCGAAAGGAAATATAGGCATCCGGTTGAAACTGCTCGTTCTCTTTTATTGTCTTCTAGTGTTCCTAGTGAATTTTGGGGATAAGCAATTCTTACTGCTGCTTATTTGATTAATAGGATTCCTACCTCACATAATTCAGGTCAGTCACCATTTGAAAAGTTGTATGGATATGCTCCTGATTATTCTTCCTTACGTGTTTTTGGTTCCACCTGTTTTATCCTTCGTCCTTATGTCGAGCGTAGTAAATTGTCATCACGGTCTATTATGTATGTCTTTCTGGGTTATGGTGCAGGTCAAAAAGGATATCGTTGTTTTGATCCAGTTAGTCAAAAATTATATGTCTCTCGTCATGTTGTGTTTCTTGAACATATCTCATTCTTTTCTATTCCTGCTAGTTCTCATAATCTGACCAAGTCTGATCTCATACATATCGATCCTTTCACTCTTGACACTAACACAGTCTCACCATCTGTTTCACAAGCACCTGCTCCAGTTTCAGATAATGTTTCTTGCAGAGTTCTCACTGACAGCTCAGCAGATTCTGGTACTCTGGTTCCTGATGCTACCATTACTCCCTCTCCTCCTATGGCTGACCAATCACCTTCTGAGACTGCAGCTCCTCCTCATCCTCCCCTTCGTCACTCTACGTGTTCTCGTAAGTCTACTAAGCTACCGGATTTTACTTAATCTTGTTATTCTAGCTCTTTCACTTCCTTTTTAGCTTCTATTCATCGTCTCTCTGAGTTATTGTCCTATAAAGAGGATGTTTGTGATTCACTTTGACAGGATGCTATGGCTGAGGAACTTACTGCTTTTCATTAGACACATATGTGGGACTTGGTACCTTTGCCACCAGGTAAAAGACCAATTAGATCTCATTGGGTCTATAAAATCAAAACGAAGTCTTATGGCTCTATTGAAAGATACAAAGCCCGACTTGTTGCTAAAGGTTACTCTCAAGAGTATGGTATAAACTATGAGGAGACTTTCGCCCCAGTTGCAAAAATGACTACTGTTCGCACTCTCATTGCAGTTGCCTCTGTTCGTCAATGGGACATATCTCAGATGGATGTAAAAAATGCATTTCTGAATGGTGATTTTCATGAAGATGTTTACATGGTACCTCCTCCTGGTGTTTCTCATCAACCTGGTGAAGTTTGCCGGCTTAGAAAAGCTCTTTATGGTCTCCAACAAGCACCCCAAGCCTGGTTTGAGAAGTTTTATACGGTGATTACCTCGCTTGGCTTTCGCTCTAGTCATCATGATTCAGCTTTGTTTGTCAGATGTACTAGTGCGGGTCATATTCTACTATCTTTATATGTTGATGATATGATTATTACTGGTGATAATGTTGACGGTATTAAAGCACTGAAGATTGAGTTAAGTCGTTGTTTTGCCATGAAAGATCTGGGCTCACTACGTTATTTTTTGGGCATTGAGATCGCCTCTTCTCTGAAAGGTTATCTTCTCTCCCAATCAAAGTATATAACCGATATTTTTGAGCGTGCACGTCTTACTGATAATAAGATTGTTGATACACCTCTTGAGACTAATGCTCGATATACTCCTTCTGATGGTCTTCCTTTGCCAGATCCTAGTTTATACCACACTATTGTCGTCAGCATGATTTATCTCACTATCACTCGGCCAGATATTGCACATGCGGTTCATATAGCTAGTCAGTTAGTCACTATACCTACTACAGTTCATTGGGTTGCTGTTCTATGTATTTTAAGGTATCTTCGGGGCACTCAGTTTCAGAGTCTCTCACTTCCATCTACTTCGTCCTTAGAGCTACGTGCTTACTCTGATGCTGATTGGGCTAGTAATCCGACGGATCGCAAGTCCACAACTGGCTTCTGTATCTTTCTGGGTGACTCTTTTATTTCTTTGAAGAGTAAAAATCAAGATGTTATTTCCCGATCCTCCACCAAAGCAGAATATCGTGCTATGGCTTCTACTACTTGTGAGATAGTCTGGTTACGTTGGTTGCTTGCATATATATGTGTTTTTCTTCATCGACCTACTCCCTTATATTGTGACAGTAAGAGTGCTATTCAGATTGCCAGCAATTTAGTGTTTCTTGAGCGGACCAAACATATTGAAATTGATTGTCATGTCATTCGACATCACTATCAACTTGGCACCATCACATTGCCTTTCGTTTCTTCTTCCATACAGATTGTTAACATGCTTACTGAGGCGCTTTCCGCTTCACGTTTTCGGTTCTTATTTGGCAAACTCTCAATGCTACTTGCAGCATCATCGTGAGTTTGAGGGGGGATGTTAGATAATATAGTTTTATATTTATTTTATTGTTTATTGCTTGTTTCCTGTTATTATTAGGTTTCATTCTTTTCAACAGTTAATAGTAGATTAGTCTTTTCTATATTTTTCTATTTAGCCTATATAAATCTCTTTTGATGTATTATTTTGACTTATTAATTGGAATAAGAAACCCTAGCTTTATCTTGCTCCCAAATTGGTTTTTTGGTTTTCTACTATCAGTTCTTGTAAAGAATTGTGTATTATAATACTTTCTATAGAGTTCAGTTTAATTTGGTGCTTTTATTTTTTATTTTGTGATATTATTATTATTTTTTGTTTATTTTACAGTCTAATTTGTTGACTGTTCTGCATCATAGTTGGCTGCCCGGCCAACTGCACATGAAGGGAAATAAGCGCTCTTTGAAATAAGAAAGATGTGTTCTTCTGGTGACAGAATTGGTTTATATGCTAGAATCAGTCGTTACAGACACCATTGCTATTGAGTACACGAGAACGGTTTCTTCGAGTTCGTTTTAAGAGCGAAGTTAAAAGATCACCTTTAATATCAATGCTATATATAAAATACATAAAATAATTATATTTGATGCTTTATACTCAAATATATAACGACATTTCTAATAATATATGCTCTTTTACATCATCTCGTAGAAAAAAAATATATACATATATTTAAATACTTCAGAAAATGACAATCTGTGATAATTAGATGACAAAGTCAAGACACCAATCAGTATCATATGTCAAATTTAAGATTTACTGTAATTCATGATAATAAGTTTAACACTAGCTAAATTTACCATCAAAAATTACATTTTATTGAAGAACAACTTATCTCAATCAAACTCTAAAATTTGGCATTGGCAGGGTCGAGCGAGGCATTTCATTTTACAAATTTGTCTACCGTACATATTATATGACCAGATAAATACCGAGAAAAAAAAAAAAAAAAAACCCCAATACTTCGAGCAAGACTCAGGCAAAAAAAATCTAAGTCTATAATAATAAATAACAAAGCATAAAATTAGAATCACGAGACAACAAGGAATCTAACTCCTCACAAAATAAGGAAACAAAAACACAGAGAAATGCTGGTCCAAAATCTCCTAACAATTGGGTATGATGCACCGCAAAGTCTTGTATTTGCTTATCCAGATGCTGCGGTCTTTCCTTCCAAAGCTCAAAGGATATCGGAAACTGTGATGCTCACTCTGGATCATACTCGAAAGCAACATCCTCCGCCTTGACTTCCAAAATCTCCTCCATTTCAATTTCCTTAGCCTCGTACTCTTCTTCCTCGTCACTGGCTTCTCCGTCCCTCAGTTCCTGCCGAGCTAATCTCTCTTCTTCGTGCAACCGCTTCCACTCGCTAACCCACTTCTCCCATTCTTCCTTCAACATCCTCCGCTTCTCCCGCTCCTGCTCGCTCAATAGCATCGACACGTCCTGATCCTCTGCCTCGTACTTCTTGCTGTACTTCTTCAAGTTCTTTGCAATCTCTTCTTCTTTCTCGGGGCTCAGGAAAGATGGAGGTCTTGGGCGCCACAAAAACTGAAACAGATACAGATGGAATTAAGTCTTCAGGAGCCCTACCCCGATAATTAAAGCCAGTACTTGGAAGAGAATGAGATCGCATAAAAAGTAATATATAGTTGTGCCGGTCAAAATAAAAGCTTTTTTAGCAAGCGATCACTAGATAATGAACTAGAGTACAACAAGCAACTATCTACTATCTGGCGTTTTCATAAAAAAGGAAACAACTGCAGTCCATAAAAATACCCCAAAAAAAAAAATCTCATCGAAAATTGTACTTAATTTGTTTCAACTCGTCAAGAATACTACCAGCCTCTTCATCTAGAGAGGGAATATAATTAAAAGGATTAGAACACGCATATTTAGTTAATAAGGAAGTTGAAATAACCTGAAAGAAATGATCCTTCAATATCCGGTAAAGTAGCTTGCCATTGAAGGACCAAATGTTGAAACCATTCTCCATCTCATGAACCGAAGTCACAGAAGTTGCAACATACCTAATCGTCACAAAATGTAACTTATCAGAATGAATGCATACAACAGAAAGAAATGATTTTCCCTTTTTTCCGGACTAATTAACTACTTTTCTTTTGTTCAATGCCTAAGAAAAAAGTTTACAAGCCAAACAATACATAGAAGTAAAGCACTTTTACTTGAATGTGAAAATTGAAATGACAGCTTCATATCTTACAAATTTATAGAAATAACAAAATGCAAATATTCTCAGATTCATAATATGCTTAATACTAATAACAGAATGCGATTCACCCATATTGATAAAACATTTAATAGAGAGAAAGAGACATATAATACAAGAATTACCTTCCTGTAGGATCCCATTCAATATCCGTACACATAAAGTGCTCACCAAATGCCATGGTTTCTAGCTCATCAACATTGTAAAATTCCAACACTCCGTTGAGATTTTTCAATCCCGCAAGTATAATATATCGACCAGCGGGTGACCAGAAAAGAGCATTTGCACTCTTGCCCTTGAGAGTAGTAAGTTTTGAAATACGGCCTGTGTTATTAGCACCCCGCATTGAGTAGAAACTAATGTCAGGCTTAGGGGCCTCGCCATGGATCACAGCAAACCTGTGACCCTTTGGCTCCCAAGCAAAGGCAATAATCTTATCATTTTTGTTATCAAGCTCCAACACCTCAATAGGGATGTCCCGCTCTTTTATACGGAAAAGCTCAAAGCCTGTGTATGTGCTTTTTTTAGTTTTTGTATAGCGATCAACCTTGACAGCCAGGTAATCCCCATTGGACTGCCAGTACATGTTGCAGTCACTAACGCTAAATAAATTCTTTTGACGGAGCTCTTCTTTTCCAGGGATTTGAATAAGACTGACCTGTGATTTATTTGAAAATATAGCATTAGTTAGAACTGCACTCCCAATTCGAGGGAGAGATAGAGAGAGACAAGCAATGAAACATCATCACACTCACCCTCGCGGGTTGGTTCCCACCCCCCAATTCAGGAACAAAGAGTGCAAGAATTGGGTCAGTTGGTGACCAGCTAAAGTCTGTAACGTTTTCGACCCTTATAGACTTCTTGTCAATAAGAGAAAAGGTTTCTGTTTCATAAACAGAGATAAGATTCTTCCCCATCCTGGCAAAATACTTATCATCCTTTCCACCACCCCATCTGCAAAAATATCAGTATACCATATAAGGATATTAAAAAATGGCCACGCTCCACTCAAATGGAGAAGGAAAATTAATTTTTCAATGGATTGATGCACATCAGGTGCAAAGTATTACTTGAAGGCAGGCCAATGTGGAAGACCTCCATGTCCAACCGGAAAATCATTTGTCGTTCCCTTAAAATCTCTCATCACTTTTCCAGTTCTCACATCAAAAATGTTGATCACAACCCTCTGCAAAAGAAGTTCACATGAGGAATTGCATCAAGTATACCTCTATAAAGTAATGAATGACACGAACTCACATTTGCATCAAGAGGATTGCTTGTTTCATGACAGCTGCAGGTTACCAGATATTTCTCGCCAGGGGAAAAATCAATCAACCTAACCTGCGGTTTATAAGATTTAAACACTAAGGACCAATACCCAAAAAAAAAAAAAAGAGTAAGATAGAAAAACAAAAAACAACCTGGGGATGAGCGTAACGCATTAGCCGATTAAAGGTATCGTCACCACCCCAAATTGCAGCGCCCTGTCTATGAACGGTTGCCAAATAAGTCCCCAATGGGGACCACTGCACAAAGCTTTCTGTCCAGTACTGCAGCAAGAAATATATATAAAACTCCTCATTAAATATCCATGAACAACATATTGAATAATTTACGGGAGGAACATAAAACATAAAAAACCATGCTATCAACTGAGATTTATCATTCATTTCAAACTTAGATCTTTAATCAGAAAAAGGCCACACTCTAATTCTCTCTCACCCACCTACTCAGCCACGCACAGAGGCCTTAGACATGAAAAGATAAGACTTAAAAAGATCAAAACTCACCTGACGCTTGTAAACAGGATCAGGCTTCAACTGCCTAGCATCATTCCAAAGTACTTCCGTATATGAGCCAGCACGGATCACAAACTGATCTCTGGCCTTCTCATCGGCAAGCCATTTTTGAAGATTTTCCTGCAACAAAATCCATGTAAGAACAACTCACGAATAAACAGCTGAGGAAAAGCCAGATACGAGGATGACGACATTAGCAACATCAAGAATTCTACAAGTCACTGAAAGCCTAAAAAATTCAAGATAGCGAATTAGAATATTACACCAGGTGTGTAAGGCTGAACTTCCGGAGGTGCCCACTCATCTGGAACTTTCATGAACCGGTCGAAGTCATCAAACATGCTGACAACAAAAATATGTGATCTATCCAACTTGTACCCATGAGTCTTCTCCTTAGCAAGCTCAGCTTCCTACAGACACCACCATAAACCGAAAATTAACCCAAATTCAGCAGGTCAGTTGTCCCATACATTTTGAAACCAGATTACAATTAACAACATAATTCCCCGACCCCATTGTCATGCAAAGATAACCCACATAGCAGTTTGCAGTCGGGTTCATGCTGATCACATGGAATGTTACATACACCAAAAAAATGATTATTCTGCTTATTAAAAACGCATCTTTTTTCCAATCTATAGCACAAATTAGCAATAAACGACACAAAATTAAAGAAAAGCGACGGCTTTTGTGATCAATGAATACTTTTATTATCTTACCTGAGGAGTATTGTACTCAATAAAACAATAGCCTAGGGTCTTCTGGTTCTCGGGATCAAGAGGCATCCAAAAGCCGTCGTCTTTGATGACGCCAATCTGGCTGTAAATTTTCCGAATTACACCCTCGAGCTTCTCAAACTTCTCCCGAGGAACCACCGGCAGATTATCCACCACTATAATGTTCCCGAACCCGGAATCGAACTCGAAGCCGTCATCTCGGTAAACATCTTCGTCGTCACTGAAAATTCCACAAAATGAACTAAATTAATTTATTAAAAAAAAAACAGAAAACAGAACCCAAAATCGAAGCTTTAAGCTTGAAACTATGGCGGAGTGGAATCGAGAAATTACCTCTTAATGCCAAAGTCTTCGCCCGGAGGAAGGCGCATAGAGTCGAGATCGAGCTGCGAGAGGTCGATGCCGAGACGAGCCGCCGTGTCCTCAATCTCCTTCATCACCAACACGTCCGCCATGATTGGGTTTCTTTACTTTTGCGCTGCTTTGGTTGAGGTTTCAGAGCTTTCTGGTTATCGAAAACAGGGATTCTAGAGACGGCCAGGGTGATTCTGAGGAGACACTTCTGAAAGCTCTGAAGATACGCGAGCTACTGCAGAGACGGATAGAGAAAGAGGGAAGAGGTGATTCTAGGGTTTTCTGTTTGGAACAAAAATGCTTCTTTTCTTCAATTTGGGCCGAATGTTCTAAATTGCTTCGAGCTCAATTGGAGTTTATCAACTGAAAAAGCCCAACCCATTTAAATTCCTTTCTGAACCCAGCCCATGTTATTGTCTCTATAATCTTTTCTAACATTTTTTTTTTTTTTTGAGGAAAAAAAAAGTATGATGCCCTGTTTGCTTCACCAACTCAACTCAAACTAAACTGTACTTTTTTCATTATTTTTTTTGTCTTTTCTCAAAAAGTTTTTTGTCTTTTCTGAAAAAGTCAACAAAATTTACTATGTAACTTAAAAATCTCAACTCAACTCAAGCTGAAGTTGTGCACCAAACGGGCCCTGAGGGTTTTTGGCACATTTACTTCAATTAGTTGTATAGTTGACATGCAAAGTAGATAAGTAAAATAAAATAGAGCGAAGAAAATAAAAAGTATATATATCATGTGTCGATTTATGATTTGTTACATGACGGATGATAGGTCATCACATGGTGATGATAGGTAGCTTGAGATTAATAACCAAAAGTACTATTTATGAGTTATTGGCTCTTTTATAATATATATATATATATATATATATATATGTTAAAGATCAAATAATTATAATAATTTTTTATCTTTTATTTTGAAGGTAAACTCAGTTTCATGTTCACATATCTAACTCTAACTTAAAAATCCAAACTTTAAAAGTTCATAAATTTAACTTTGTTATTACAAGTCGAAAGGATATTATTTTTCTTTTTAAATTACTTAGAATTTCGAGGGAAACAAAACAAAATCCATATTATTATATTTTTTTTCCGAATACATTTTAAGTTTTTATATTTTTAACTCCAAACAATTCTTTTTCAATCAAATGTACAATTCTAAAATTCAACTCAATTTCAATTAAAATAATTTAAAAACGCTAAGTTAAGTGGCTCAATTAATTGGCCTCTAAATCACACAGATGGTTCCTGAACATTACCCTTATGGTCGACTTTTCAAACATCCTAAGGTTCACCTCAATCTATTAGTAAAGTACTGCTTGTAAATAAATGAAAAATAGTAAAGTGTTTAATTTGTGCCTCCATATAATATAGAAAGCTATAATTATACTCTTACATAATTAAATTGAAAAATAATTATTAAAAAAATAAAAAATAAAAAACTGTACCCCCACTGCTCGTTGTAACCATAGTTTCGACACTCCCGGAACCCAATTTTCTAAGAGGGTTTGCAAATTACAATTTGAAATGGCACGTTCTTTTACATCAACGAAAATGAAATCCAAAGAAAAAAAAATTACAAAATGGCTCTTGGAAAAATTGAAGTAATTAGATATGATATAGTCTGTCTCTTGGTGCAGCATTTTTGGACTCACAAGCATTTTTAACATGACTCAAAAGATGTCCAATATGTGGCACAAAACTTGAAAAAACGACGATGTAAATATGGCCTACTGACAATGAGAGAGCTAAAGCAAATGTTATTGCTAAATATCCAACTTTGAAAGATTAACATTATGTTCATGCAAATGAGAAACAAAAATTGGTAAACGTCTAAACTTGGATAACAAAATCCTTTTAGATTATCCAAAGTCAATACGTCAAAACCTCTAAATCATCAACCTTATATAGTCTCATGATTTCATCCATGAACACACCAAGTACAAAATATATGTCATCACAATTGGGGTGTAAACGATCTTCAGCTTTGAAAGCATGCACTTGGTTCTTGATTTCTATCCAACTCCAACCGGGGACCTTTTTCACACCCCTTTGCTTCATAAGCCTCTTCACACTAGCTCTTTCATCCCATCGCCTAAGGTGTCCGTAAAGATCAGAGAGGAGAACATAAGTGCAATGATCTTCGGGCTCCACATCCAGCAGATGGTTACCCACCTGACTAGCTAATTCGATGTTTCCGCAAGCCCTACAGGCACCTAATAAGGTCTGCCACACCGTTGCGTTGGGCTCAAATGGAATTGATTCGACCAAGGCTTTTGCCTCTTCCAGACGCCCAGCTCGTCCATACAGATCGACTGCACAAGCATAATGCTCCATTCGCAGGGGTATTCCGTAATTGCATTCCATGGTTTTTAATAGTTTGCAACCTTCTTCAACCAAACCATTGTGACTGCAAGCAGTTAAAACTGCAACAAAAGTTATGTGATCTAGTTTCACTTCTTGCCTCTTCATTTGGGAGAAGAGGTCTAGCGCAATGTGACCTTGCCCATGTTGAGCATACGCGAATATGATTGAATTCCAAGTGATTGAGCTGTCTTTGGGGTTCTCTTCGAAGGACTTCCTTGCGTCTTCAATAATACCGCACTTAGCATACATGAAGATCAAAGCGCTGACGACGAACTCATTGGAGTCAAGGCCTGATTTAAGTGCCAAGACATGAACCTGTTGGCCTAATTGGAGAGTAGCTAAATCAGCACAAGACCTGAGGACAGCTGAGAAACTGTAGTGATCAATCTCTAATATTGCAAGTCTCATGTGCCCAAAGAACTTCAAGGCATCTTCACTGAGCCCAATTTGTGAGAAACCGGTCAAAATTGAGTTCCATGAAACACGGTCCTTCAACTCCATGGATTCAAATATACTTAGCGGCTCTACCATGGATCTACTGTTCGATTTGAGATACATGGTTGTCAACGCATTACAGACTGGAACTGATTGCTCTAGTCCCCTTTTTATCACCAAACCGTGGAGAGATTTTCCATGCTTCTTATGCGTTTCATCAAAGCAAGCACTGATGATGCTAGTATAACTATAAATGTCTGGTTCAAAACCAAGCCTTTGCATATCTATAAAGACATTGAATGCACATTCTTCTTTGTTGTGCACCAAATATGCTCCTATAATCGAATTCCACGTTACTAAATCTCTGGCACCAAAAGAACCATCAAACACTTTCTCAGCATCTGCTATCGACCCACATTGTGAATACGAAGTGATTGTAGCATTGCACACTTTATTCTCAAATTCCAGACCATGTTTGATAGCTTTGCCATGTATCTGCATTGTGGGCTTGTAAAACTCGGCATCATCAAGCAATGTCATAAGCGGAGCAATTGTGCCGTCATCAATCTTCAAACCTTCCTGCTCCATACAGGCAAACAACAAAAACGCAGTACCACGATCACCCACTTGCACATAACCAGAAATTAGAGCGTTCCATGATACCGAGTTACGTTCCGGCATGTGTTCAAACACAAGAACCGCATCGTCAACTCTACCACACTTGGCATACATGTCCACTAGAGCACTACCACAATATACATTTTCAGCATAACCCATCTTAACTATCATGGAATGAACTTGTTGCCCAGTACCCCATTGTTGAGCACAAGCGACCCCCTTAAGTAAGCTTCCGAATGTATATCCATCAAGCTGAAGTCCACATTTTTTCATGTTTTTTAAGAAATCCCAGGCACTGTCGAAGTCCCCACGGTTTACATTGCCGGCGATCATTGTATTCCAGGAGACTGTGTCTCTTTGAGCTATTTCGTCGAACAGTTGGTGGGCAAGCCGAGATTCTTGACATCTTGAGTACCCACTAAGGATATTATTAGCAATATAAACGTCGCTAATAGTCGCTGATTTTATTGCCCAAGAATGAGTGATCAGAACCTTCAAAAATGGATTTAGAGAACTCCCAATTGGAGAATGCAACAACCTCATTCACCGGCACTTAGTCCTGTTTTTTTCACTGCAGGAACAATGATAAATCTCTATGCAATGAACAAGAGAACCAAAGAAAAGGTGTCGTTTGGGAGGCGAAATGAAGGTAACGGACAAAGGGCGGTAATTTGTTTCGTTTTATTCTCCTGTCGTTTACTCCTTTTCTTTATTTTCGTTTTCTCCGCTGTTGTGGTTTTTATGCATGTCGTTTTCCTGTATTTATAGCTTTTCTCTTGTCGTCTCGTCATTCATTTTATTGCCGTTCAGTATGCTGTTGCCGTTTTTCTATGCCCTGTCGTTTTTTCAAGTTGCCATCAAAACCGCAACCATATGGTATAAGCAATCTGACATGAGACATCATTCAAATCGGAACTTCTTCTGCAAACTATGAACAATAATCTGCGATGGTGTTTAGGTGTTAAACACCGCATACTGACAAAATGTAAGTCTTATATTATAAAACTCGCATGTATGATCTATTATCTATCAGTTATGGTGTTGAACATTAACGATATCATAAAGCATTTATAAGACCATTGCTAATACTTGATCACAAAAAGTTCGTAGCTTGTCTTTCTGTTTACGAAAACTCGAAATGTTTGAAACCGCGTAACTTGGCCAATATGGATATTCTACTCGTCTTTCCAGTAAAACCTTTGAATAAAAAGGATTTTGGAAACATAAACATCACGAGACACAAAAGCTGAAGAGAGCAGTTACAAATATAATGCAACAGCAATTTCATATTTGATTTTAAGAAAAAGCTGTAAAGTTTGAATTCTCTAACGTAAATTCATCTACTTTGACACATAAATTCCACTTCCGGACAGCAGAAAATAGTATTATTGCTCTCAATCTCCTCAATGGTTACAAGAAAAAATAAAATAAAAGCAAAGAAAATAATTTCAGCCTCTTTATACAGTCTTCTGTTTGTTGTAACAAGAAAAACAAACATCTACCAAAAAGCAAATAACAAGAAACCTCGTAATACACAATAGAAACCAACCATACATGTGTGTGTGTAGATAATTTATACGTAACGTTTTTGGCGCTGAGACATGATGTAAGGTGTTTTGAGGCTGTGATTATCTACTAGTCTAGGCACAGATTATTTACCATTTTATTGCTTATTTACCCCGAAAATCGTCGAACATGTTTTGGTTCCTTCTTTCATGCATTGACAGACGAACAAGACACTCTAATTTCTCCTTCATCACCTGTCTTCGCTCCAATGCTAGTTAGCTTCAGGAAAGACTGACTCCAGCTTTCGAAGAAACTGAACTGATCGTTTGCGAAACTCACCACAAGTTCCCTCGTCCTGCCGTCCCTAAAGAGGACAGAATCGGATTGGAACAGGCCTTTGAGAGACAAGAGGTTTTTGTAGTACTGATTGTCGAACAGAGAGGAGGTTTCTGGATCGTTGTCGACTGTGGTGGAGGGGTTTGGTTGGGCGGGGCATTGTTTCGTGAGCTCGTCTGCGTAAGCGCCATCGAGGGATGCGTCGATGAGAGTGAGTTTCCCTTTCGAGTCTTCTTTAAAGCGGTCACTGAACGCACTGCAATGAGCTCTTCCTATGGTATGTGCTCCTGCAGAAGTTTTATGTTTCATCCATGCTCTTTGTAACTAGAAATTCTATAGATCAGTCTTAAGATGATTTATATATAAAAAGTATATATATATATATATATATTACAAGTTGAATTAGGGAATAATACAATTGGTGGTTGGTTTGCATGTTAATTTAAAACATTACCATTGTACTAAATAGCAATTTTTTTTTTCTTTTTGTGAGATTAAGCTCTTGTTTAGGATCTCATTTTAGACTCATTTTTCAAAATTTGTTTTGTTAGTGTTTTCCCTCATAAAAATTTAAATTTATTATTTAAATTATGGATTTGAACTGATGATTCACATAGAACCTAAAAACCAAAGTCTTGTGAGCTGGCTTTTTGTAGGCGATCAATTATTTTATCACTTAAAATGTTAAAAACAAAAAAGTAAAAGAAAAAAAAATTCATGCACCAAATTAAATAACATTATTATTGACTTCTACCAGACGTAGTTAAAACGGTGTCTTAATGGCATATCTACCTGACAGGATGACAAGGTCATCCAAGGACAATCCTTTAGAAGAGAAAAGCTTAGTCATCTCATCCATAGTAAAGCTTGTATCTATGATGTTCGGTCTGACATTTGAAGCTGAAGAAACCCTCCCATCTCTCCTACCGGTCGGAATTCGAACCGCAGGTCCACCGGTCTGTAACGGCCAGTCATTCACAGTATTAAAAACACTCAACCACAAGACATAAACACAAGCATTAATAGCATGGTGCAACAAAAATCTCTTTCTCAATGAGGGAGGTTGAGTTGAATAATTTCTCACAAACTCAACGGCATCTCTAGCAGCCAAAGCCACAATGTCAGCGCAAGAAACTGTTTCCGGGCAAAAGACCTCGAGCACTCTTTTCGCCGCATCTATGACCGAGAATCCGTCAAGGGACCTGTTTGCTGGGTCACTTCTCTCTGTCCCATTTCCTTGTAGCAGCACAGAAGCATCACAGCCCTGCATAAAAATCATGCCAAAAAGTACTCTAAAGTCATTTTATTTTAATAAGTATTGTGACAGTTATCAATTCATATAAGGAAAAATCATAAGTTGTGCAGTCCCATATTGCTCGGAAACGGATATATGTGACGGTTTATAAGTAAAGAGATCAACTTTTACTAGTACGAAGCCTTTTGGGGTTATGCCCAAGAATAAAACTGTGTCGACTAAGGCCCAAAGCAGACAATATTATACCAAAGGGAGGCATGGGTCGTTACAAGTACAACTAATTTTTGCGACATCCAAAGGACTAAGGGTGATTGTTAAGTTTGTTACCTCCACAAAGCAGTCATGGAAAACCAAGCGGAGGAGCTTCCCAGGGATGGTTGGGTCTTGGGAAGAAGCTGATCTCACAGTGTTTCTGACCATAAACTCAGCAGTAGGACATGCAGCTGAATAGAACCCGAAAGAGAGTTGTGCACTAGAAGGAGAAGCCGAGACAAGAATGACAATGATAATGAGACTATAGTAGTAAAGAACAGGTGATGTGGAAGAGAAAACTGTTGATCTTTCCTCCATGAGAGGGCTGAGAATATTTTCAGAAGCTTAATGATCATGGAGAAGAAGTGGGGTTAGGACAAATGATAAATACGCTTCTAGTTTCTGCCACATGAATTTATTCAATTGGAGATATCTGAAAGCGTGGGAGTACAGCTGGGCAATTTAATTATGCATTTATAAGGTTAGTTGATGTCAGAAAGTAGATGGGGTCTACTAGATTGACACATAAAACTAAGAGTCTTTGTGTGTTTTTTTTGTATGTGAAAGGGAGAGATAGAGAAAGTTAAGACTATTAAATGAAGCTGTGCTTGAGATTATTTCGATCCCTTTCATCATCTTTATCGAACATCATTATCAGATTTTGATCTCGAGTAAGGCGTCGAATTATCGTTGTTTACTCTTGATACAATGTAATTGCAAATTGGTTATGATTTTAAACACCAGAATTCATTCTTTTAATCCAACTGAGATTATCGTCGTTTTCGTGCCAACTCCGTAAAACAGCCAAGCTCGAGGTCGCTGATTGAATAAAAAGGAAAACAAGAGAACCAACTCACCATGTTACAAAGCGAATACAAAAATTAACCCAGAGAAACTTCCAACAACAGAGGTTGCGCATAGCGGGATCTACCTAACTGACCTTACTGTTTGCAGTCCTACTCTATCCTTCAAATCTCTACATTAATCATGGCTTTGCTTAAAGCTCTACGTCGAGAATTTATGAACAGCTAATCATAAGGTTTTTAACATGCATTTGTCGGCACGGTCGGGCGTGGACAGTTGTGCCGAAAAATGGCTCTCTTAAATGGCCATGGACAAGTCAAACATACGCAGAGTGGTTAGTAGTACAGTAGTGATGGAGGGGTGGCTCCAGTTACAACACAGCTTTCGCCTGATGACCATATTACTGACCATGCCTCTGTGCATTAAGGTTGCCTTCCCAAAACGGCTTACCACGACGCTCGCCACATGCGCCACATGGTTTTGCTCTCCAAATCCAATATTATAGGCTTCAATAATGTATAGCCCCATCTGACATTTGTGACAGATAAACAAAGTCAGCAAATATCTCCGTTAAACGCCATTTCTTTAACCTCCTACAGTCCTACAAAGTAATCAGATTTCGTATTATCCAAGGGACACCTGGCAATAAGGCTCTCTAATTAATAGGCATTTTATAACAAATGGGGTGCGAAAAATGAAACAGGGCGAGTTGGAAAAGAGGACCATTCTAAGGGGCAAGTTGTACAAGTACATATGTATAACTAGTTTCATTATATAAAATTGGACTAGAAAGTACAAACGTGATTATTCACCAACTATGTAAATGCCTCCATAATTAAGTTGCGAGGAATATGTTACCATGAAGCTTCACACCTTTTCAACTTCACTTTACACATCATCTTCCGCAACTTCTTCCGAGTCATCCTCATCATCAAGGGGAATGTCTTCGCTGTTATGATCAAAGGAGCCTATGGATGGACATTTATGTAATCAGTTTCAGGAAGCCATCCTTGTAAAGATAGAAAACGAGAGATGAAAAAAATAGTGACCAGGTTTCTCATTCAAGAATATATCAACCGGACTATACCACAAAGGATCCTTATATTCTTATAGCTGATTGTCCATGAAGTAGTTCCTTTCCTAAGCTCTTTTAGTCCCAGCGTTACAGGGACTAGTTAAAACTACTGCGAAAGGAAAGCAACTTTTTACCTCTATGGGTCGATGAAACAGGGCTGTTTGATACTTCTGAGGATTCTGACATGTTATCGAGAAGATAAGGAAGTCCTAGAAACTGCAACAAAGACTCTGTTTGAGGATTCCTAGTGTAACCTGCACAAAGAAGTTTGAACTATAATGTTTCTTTACCACAAGATTGGAGGAAAAAAAAAAAGGGTTTCTTGTACTGTTACTAACAATAAAAGAATGATACTAAAATGACTAGAGTAATAAAAAATACCTTGATATGAGCTATTGGAAGCAGATTTAGAGGGATCATAACACGGAACCGTCCTTGAAAAATCAAAAGTTTTAGCTCCTTTTTCTAGTAGCTTGGTCCTGACCCACTGGCGACAATCTTTCATGTCAAGATGTAAACTCCTAAAAAACCAGAGTTAGTGAACGTTAGAACCCAAAGAAATTCAACGGACACCCCAAGGTTTGGGGGTTCACCTAAGTATTTTCGATATATACACACCTAAAGTTTGCCCTTTCCCTGGTCAGAGGGAAGATAGAGTTGAACCTCCGGGTTATAGCTAGCCACTCTTCATCAAACTGAATCTCATAAGGTCCTGGTGCTGATTCAATTTCAAGGATCTTAAAGCACCAGTCAATATCACAAACAGATGTTAGATATCGGCAGTGACTACAAACTACAAAGAGACCCAACTTAATACAATGACATCACATCACGTACCTGTAAAATTTATGCCCGGGAAGGCACTTATCCAGAGCAAGAAAATTTGTCACGGGGCCACCTTCCCCGTGTTGAACACGAGCAGCAAATTTGCAATGTAGATGGGCTGAAAACCAATAAGGTGGTTTTAACTTTTCCAGCAGTTCTGCAGCAGCTTTACTTCCAAGAGTTCTTTCTTGAATCTGGACAACATCCCGACCAGGACTAACAATTTATTATTTTGACGCGACTAATTAAACTAAATGGGGAAACCCAAATAACAACAAAACCGAGAAGAAATTCAAGCTTCAATAAGCATGCTTTGAAGTTATCAACTATGAATGGATTGACAATATCTTTCTATTAACCAATTGTGTGTAAGATATAACGAGCTTTCTTCTTAAATTTTCATTTTAAAAAAAAATCACTGAAATTATACTATCAACCCCAGATTCAGCTAACAAGCATAAGATGCATCAGAACCGGGAAATGCAAATGAAACACCAATAAGTTTGGGTCATATTCTATAATGCAAGGTATATACTTTCGAACTTTGTTAAGTGGTTAACATACAATCTTACCTCCTTCTCAAAGAATGGCTTGAATCTAACAAGTTGCTTCCAGTTCCCACAGTCAGTAATTCCAAGAGGCCAATCATGTGAAAGGAATATATCTATCGGTTCCTCAACTTGCATGAGTTTCTGGACATCATATTCTCGAACATGATATATAGACCTGATAGTGCTCTCATTATATGGAGGCCTCTCGAAGTGTCCTGCTCAGAAAAGAAAAACAAACTCATCTTGAGTCGACAAAGGAAAACTGCACGACCAAAATACTATGCATTGGGATCATAGCCAACATGGTAACTTTAGCTTAAAATTAATCACCCAATATTGGTTCATTCGGATACAAACGTGAAGTCAAACCATTAAGCTTAAAATTGAGAGCAAAATAGTGACAGAAACAAAGCAACATGCCCATCCAAAAAGTAACTATTGAGCCTGAGGTGTGTGATTCTCTTGTTTATCTTCCTTTTCATCGTGGTGAAATTCTAAAACAGCTAAAAGTGAAAGTAACTCTCACATCGAGAGTGAACCATAACAAATCCTTCATGTTTCATTCGTCTCATTAGGCTAACTAACGATTACGACTTTGATCTCTAACAGTGACAAGAAGTTTTTGGGTGCCTGCTCTAAAACTATACCGGGTTCAAGTAAGATGCGAATAAAGAACTTAGAACAAACCCAAATGATAATTGCGAGCATTATAAATCCCAGACAGTCCACCAATGCGAAGATTCCCAAACTTGACAACCCCAGAAAATCCCAAGAAGTAAATATTAGGCGCTGCCCATCCTCCATAGTACCTACAAAAAATTCACCCCCACACTGTGAACAACCTAAATCAAGTGTATGAACAACACAATTCAAGCAGTGGAATCTTTATGAAATGCTTTATAAATAATGAAATAAACATAAAATGCTCCTTACTTCATACAAATTCATTAAAAATCCAATCTTTTTTAAAAAACAAACAACTAACAAAATTATATATATGATTGTACATATATATATCTACATATTATATATATATATATATGTATGTATTAATGCTCACAGTTCACAACCTAAACCCAGTGTCTAAACAACAGAATTCAATGAAATGCTTTATAAATAATGGAACAAACATAATATGCTTCTTACTTCATACAAATGCGCTAAAAATCCAATCTTTTTTGAAAAAAAAAAAAAAAAAAACCAAACAACTAAGGAAATTGAAAGTATACATATATTCATATATTAACATTTACTTCATACAAATACACTAAAAATCCAACCGGTAATTGGAAGTAAACGTATATCTATTAACACTCACAGTTCCCACAGGTAATTGGAAGCTTCGTGATTTCCTCCGATGAAAATGGTGGGATAGGGAGCGACTTCTTCGCCGGAATAGTACTTCCAGAAGGAGTTCATGGACCGGTATTTCGGCGGAACGTTTAAGCTCTCCAAATCCTTCTCATTCCTCACGGCCTGATTACCAAAAATGATATTAGTGACTTCGGAACCCAAAAATTAGGGTTAAAAAGAAAAGAAGTCGAAGATTGAAAGCAAAGAAATGGGTACCTGAAAATCGCCACAACAGAGGAGGAGGTCGATTTTGGTGTCGTGACGACTTTCGTAGTACTGGAGGGTTCTGTAGACGTTGTCGAGGTCGCCATGCATACAACCTTCGACTGCTATTTTCATGGCGGTCAACTGTAAATGCGAAACCCCAAAAATCAAATCGTTGTCGGAGAAGAAGAAAGCTGGAGTCGACAGTGTATATTGGTACTTTTCCGTGGGAAAAACATGTCGCTCATGCTAAACGACACGTAGTTTTAATTGTTCAGAGTTTTGCTGTCGTCTCGGCGCAAAAACGCTCTTTGTAGTAAAAAAAAAAAAAACAAAAAACTCTGTCAGATAAACATTACTGTCGTTTCATCTCAATATAAACGATAATGCAATCGTGAATATTCCCGTGGTTTATCAAATCAAACTATGGATGGGTTTCTAAAAGGATTTCTGTCGATTTCAAAAAAAAAAAAAAAAAAGGTTTCTGTCGTTTAAGAAAACATGTTGGTTTGGTTGTAAACATTGTTGTTGCATCTACAGTTTCCTGTCGTTGAAGGTAAAAAGCATTTGTTCAGAAAACGACATGCGTTAAACATTCTTGTTGCTCAACGGCATAGCGTTTGGCGTCTACAGTTTCTTTAGTCGGTAGAAGCCCAAAAAAACATTTTGTTGAGAAAACGACATGTCGTTTATAATTTTCAGACTTTTTCCAATACATTTTTTCTCCTCTTTTTGGGCTGAAGATATGAACTCGTATTCAAGACTTCTGGTTTCTTACTATTTTCTTTTATTCACATAAACAAGAACAAATATAATTCTACGAAACAAATAGACTATAATAGTTTTTAGAAAGAGAATATAATAGACTTATAAATGGATTTATTACTATATTTTGTGTTGGGAAATATATATATATATATATACACACACACACACACATCCACATCGTATACATGATTACATACTTACCTTCGAAAAGTCCAAAGGTTAAGAACAAAAGTGAACCAAAAACCAAGTGAAATTGAAAATAACAAACATATGTCTTATCCTCACAACATAAGTATGCCATCCAATCCACATGATCTATAATATATAATATATTATAGGAGGATTTTATGCTGGTTTTTTAAGCAGATTAAAAAGAATTTCGTATAAGACATCTTTATAGTTTGGTAAAAGAATTTCGATATTTTTTCAACAACTAATAATCATAGAGTACATGCTAGATGTACAATACTTTGAAATGTGGTGGTCAAGGACAGATGAATGTGGGGGAAAAGACAAAAGAAAAATGTCGTGAGAGTAAGTAAGTGAAGAATGTGTGGCCAGAAAAAAGTGCTCTCTCTAGGAGGGTTTTGGTATTGCCGCCTCTGTGTGTGCAAGGTTTGTGTAGTGATTATTCGGGACATGGAAGAGATTGTTGGTAGGTGGAATTCTCTCTCCATCACTGAGGAGGAGGGTGAGATTGTGGGGATCAATGATGAGACGCTCCAAGAAAGCGAAAAAGAATCTCAGTGCGGTGTTTTGGGGAAGGTTCTAACCAAAAGACCCATTCGTAAAAACTCGTTTCGGGGGGCGATTATCAGATTGTGGAAGGTTGAGGGTGGTTTTTCGATACGGGAATTGGAGAATGATGTCTTCCTTTTTCTGTTTAGTGACGCTAAAGAAAGGAGAAGGATTTTGGATATGGAACCGTGGGTTTTTGATAAGCACCTTATCGTATTGAAGGAAGTGAACGGGGATGATGTCCCGAGTTGGGATGATTGGTGTTTTACATCTTTTTGGATACAGGCTCATAATCTGCCGATGCGGAGTATATCTGAGAAAATTGGAATGATGATCGGTGAGGCTTTGGGGGTGGCCATTAGAGTTTGGAAGGATAGGGAAGGGAGGTGCAGTGGAAGTTTCCTCCGTATCAGGGTTATGATGGACATCTCGAAACAAGTTAGGAGGGTCATTCCAGTCAGATTAGGATCTAATGGAGCAGTTCATTGGGCGGAATTGAAGTATGAACGTATTCCGAACTTCTGCTATGTTTGTGGTTGCATTGGCCATATTGCTATGGAATGCCACGTTCCGACGGCGGAGATGACGATTGCAGCGAAGAGTTTTCAATATGGGGATTGACTGATCGCGCCTAGATTTTCCAGTTTGGGCGGTGGAGGAGGCGTGGGAACCCGGAAGGACGCCCGGGAAATACGAAGGCCACCCGGGGAGGGAAGCGTGGCAGAATCGGGGTTGAAGCTTCCGGCTGGGCTGCCGGCATCTCCAAATCTGGAAGGCGATTCATTGGCCACCGATTCTCGTGATCTGGGGCCGAATTTTGGGGAGACAGATGACGTCCCAGAAGTCTCGGCTGCAGTGGAATTACCAAAGAATTCTCCTCAAATTGAGGAACCGCTGACTTCTATTTCGGGGAGGACGATGGTTTCAAATTTGGCTGAGCGGGCTTTTAACAAAACACGTGAGGAGCAGGTGACACGGGATTCAATTTCGACTGAGAAAGCTCCTAATGAAGCACGTGAGGAGCAGGTGAAGTTGGATTCAAATTCGGCTGGGAAGGCTTCAAGTGAAGCACGTGAGGAGCAGGTGTCTTCAAAAGGGCTGTTGGAGGAATCACGTGAACAAGACCATGCAGACTTAAAGGTACCCCTTTTCCATTTCTTGGCAGGAAATGAACTAAAACACACACGTAGGAAGCACAAGAAAGGACTCTGTAAGGATTTTGTGACAAAACCACTATCAGAAAACGGTTTTAATGAGCTAGCTGGGTCAAAGAGGAAGTTAATGGGGGAGTGGATTACGGGTGATCACAAAAGAACGGAACTCGGTGACATTTCGAACTCGGGCATATCGGCGGTGGTTGCGGTGCAACCCCGCCGGGAGTCATGAGTGTGATAGCATGGAACGCCCGGGGACTCGGGGATCCACGGGCGTTCGATAAGCTTCGGTTGATGATCCGAAGTTATTCCCCAGACTTAGTTTTTATTTCTGAAACTAAGTTACGTGGTCGGAAGGCAAGCCTAGTCAGATGTAGACTCGGTTTTGATGGAGGAGTGCATGTGGATAGTGTCGGTAGAAGTGGAGGGCTTATTCTTCTATGGAGAAAAGAATGGGATGTAGTTGTTAAGGGGTATTCTAGTGGCTTCATTGATTGCATTGTGAATTCTCCTGATGAAAAGACTTGGCGTTTTACTGGCTTCTATGGTCATCCTGAGAAAGCGCAGCGCCATTTATCGTGGGATCTTCTTCGCCGTCTTCGCGGACAATTCACTTTACCTTGGCTGATTGCAGGAGACTTTAATGAAGTTTTACACTTTTCGGAGAAGAAATGGGGAGTTGTTAGAAGGGACACTAGTATGATCGGGTTCCAAGACACAGTTGTTGAATGTGAAGTGGATGATTTGGGCTTTCAAGGACATCCTTTCACTTGGAATAATCGCCGAATTCCGCCAGGTAATATACAAGAAAGGCTTGATAGATACCTTGCGGATTGGGAATGGAAGGAGATTTATAAGGATTGTAGAGTGTTTCATCGGGATTTTTTTGGGTCGGATCATCGGGCAATTCAACTTGTGTTAGATTTCAACTTGAATGCTTGTGGACAACTTTGGAGGTCGGATCGCAGATTTGTTTTTGAGCCGTAATGGAAGACAAAGGCTGACTTTGACGAAGTGTTACGGGCGGCGTGGGTCCGGCTGAGTGATGGAGGGGATGGAGGGGAACTGTTTGACACGATGTCGCGTTGTGCAAGATCGCTGCAAGCTTGGAGCAAACGATCATTTGGTAGTATTCCAAAACGGGTGGCTGCTCTACAAAAGGAATTGGTGGAGCTTAATAAATGTGATTGGAACAAGGAGATACGGGACAAGTGCATGAAGGTGGAGGCTGACTTGAATCATTTGTTGGAACTAGAGGAGTATTAATGGAAGCAACGGTCACGAGTGGAATGGCTTCGGGGGGGCGATCGGAACACAAAGTTCTTTCACAGTAAGGCGTCACTTCGACGGAATAAGAACCGTATTGTAGGGATGGAAGATAGTAGAGGTATATGGGTGACTAAGAAGAAGGAAATTGTGGCTGCACTTAATAGCTATTTTTCTGACAATTTCGCGACTAGACATCCTAGGGAGGAGTCTTTGGAAGCAATTCTGAAGGGTGTGGAGAGGAGAGTGACTCCAACTATGTCAAATTCTCTTGACGCTCCTTTTTCAGCTGAAGAGGTTAAGAGGGCGGTGTTTAGCATGGGAGCATGGAAATCGCCGAGGCCTGATGGTTTTCACGCTGGTTTTTTTCAAGAGAATTGGAACCTAGTCGGATTAGATGTCACGCGTACGTGTCTTAAGGTGCTTAATGGCCACGCTTCCATTCGGGACTTAAATGCGACCTACATTGTTCTTATTCCAAAGATAAAATCTCCGAGAAAGGTATCGGATTTTCGACCCATTAGTCTTTGTAATGTAGCATACAAGATTATTACGAAGACCATTGCTAATCGGTTGAAAGTGTTCTTGCCAACTATAATATCGGATGAGCAGAGTGCGTTTGTCCCAGGTCGTTTGATTACTGACAATGTAATTGTGGCCTTTGAGACTATGCATACCATCAAAAGGAAAACTGGAGGGAAGAATGGGTTGATGGCGTTGAAGTTAGATATGAGCAAGGCGTATGATAGAGTTGAGTGGTCCTTTCTAGAAGCCATTATGTGTCGGCTTGGGTTCTCCAATCACTGGATAAGGCGTATTATGGATTGTACTTCAACTGCACGCTTTGCTTTCTTACTTAATGGAGAGCCAGTTGGAAATGTTGTTCCTTCCAGAGGTCTTCGACAGGGATGCCCGTTATCTCCATATTTATTCCTTTTGTGTACCGAGGGACTCTCTAGTTTGCTTCGAAAGGCACAAGGTGAGTTTTCTTTTATGGGTGTTCCGTGTGCTAGAGGAGCTCCACGAATAAGTCATCTTTTTTTCGCAGATGATAGCATTATTTTCGGTAGAGCTAATCTAGAATGCTGTCAGTTGATTAAAGATATTTTGGCAAAGTATGAAAGGGCTTCAGGACAGATGATTAATTTTCAAAAATCTGTTCTAAGTTTCAGTCCGAATCTGTCTGATGAAAGGAAAGGTTTGATTACGGAGTACTTAGGAGTGCATCCAGGTGGAGCGTCTGATATGTATCTTGGATTGCCGTCTTTTGTGGGTCGGAATAAGAATAGAATCTTTGATCAGATTCGAGAGAAACTGTGGACGAAGTTGCAATTGTGGAAGGGTAGATTGTTCTCAGTGGGTGGACGGGAGATTCTTATTAAGGCAGTTGCTCAAGCCACATCCACTTACGCTATGAGTGTTTTTATGCTTCCTGTCACTCTTTGCAATTCTCTCCATTCTCTCATTGCTCGGTTTTGGTGGAATGCAAGTGCAAATGATAGGAAGATCCATTGGTTGAGATGGGATAAACTTACTAAGGCTAAGTTCGAGGGTGGAATGGGGTTTCGAGATTTGACAGCTTTTAATAAAGCTCTTATTGCTAAACAGGGTTGGCGCATCCTCACTTCTCCTTCGTCCCTTATGGCGCGGGTTCTTAAAGCTAAGTATTTTCCCAATATGAATTTTCTTGACGCTAAGATTGGACATAACGCTTCTTATGTATGGCGGAGTATGGTGTGGGGTCGGGAGCTTTTAAAGGAGGGTTTAAGGTGGCGAATTGGGAATGGTGAGAGTGTGCAGGTTTTCAAGGATCCATGGCTTCCTCGTCCAACTCTTTTCCGCCCTATCTCGAGGTGTTCACCTACTCTGGAAAATCTAAAAGTTTCTGATTTAATGTCTCCTTTTGGATGGGATAAGGAGAAATTAGAATCCATCTTTTTACCATTGGACCGGGAATTAGTGTGGAGTATTCCCTTGAGCTCGAAAAGAAGACCTGATAGGTGGATTTGGCACTATGATGATAAGGGTGTTTTTTCAGTTAGGTCCGCGTATAGAGTTGAAATGGGTATGAGGTGCTCGGGTTCTACATCAGGGAGAGGCTTAGATCATAATTGGTGGGGGAAACTATGGAAGTCTCAAGTTCCAAATAAAGTTAAGATCCATGTTTGGCGTGCTTATCACGAGGCTCTTCCAACCATGTTTTCACTTTCGAAGCGTGGAGTTGGGGTAAATAAGCTCTGTCCGTCATGTAGAACTGGTATGGAAGACTCTAGCCATGTATTATGGTACTGTAGTGAAGCTCAGGAGGTCTGGAGGAACAGTGCTCTCTGGCCAGTTTTGAAGAAGTTTCCGGGTGGTCCGTTTTATGCTTTGTGCCTCTTTGTGTCTTCTCAATGGAATAGTGATGAATTGGGGAATTTTCTGGTTATTATCTGGTGTCTTTGGCAGAGACGAAACAAGTGGATTTTTGAGAACAAATTGATGACTGCTACCGAAATCGTGGCTTGGGCGGGAAGATTCCTAGGCGACTTTTTGACTTGCAATGGTTTGGATAGCCCGGTTGAAAAGAGAACTCTGGCTCCGAAGGCTTTGTGGCATGCCCCCAGTCATGGTCTGATCAAGATTAATGTAGATGCTGCGGTGGACAGTTCTTTGGAGTTTATTGGTGTTGGAATAGTTGCCAGAGATGAAGAGGGTGCTGTCATGAGTTTCTTGTCTCGTCGTATTTTTGGTAAGTTCTCTCCCCATTTAGGAGAGTGCCTAGCGGTGAGGGAGGGTGTATTCTTAGCCAATTTTCTTAAATTGGACAACTGGGTGGTGGAATCGGATGCGATGAATGCTGTACGTGCTATTCAGAATCCAATTGCGGAGGCACCAGAAGCTAACATTGTTGAAGATATTAGAGACTATATTGCGGGTGTTAGAAATGGTAGGGTTTGTCATATTTCTCGTGATGGAAATAGGGTTGCTCATACGTTGGCAAAACATGCTTTATCTAAGTCTGTTTTTTGTTTTGGTATTGACTTTGTTCCAAGATGACTTGGTCCATTTGTTAAAACCGATCTTGTTTCCTGATTTCTTTGGTAATGAATATCTCTTTCAAAAAAAAAAAAAAAGAATGTGTGGCCAGGAGAGGCAGGACAAAGCAACAAGCAATGACCAAGGAAATTTAGAACAGTATACTCCTCTCTTCTCCAACTTTCCAAAAAGTCCTTTCTTCCCAACAACATGGCTTCATTTTACTCTCTGTCCAACCCCAATTCTTCTCTATATCCCAACAACCACTTATTATTATTATTATTATGGCTCTCTCCACCTCCCTCATCTCTTCCTCTCTCCTCGTCCCAACTCCCAAACCTTCTTCTTCTTCTTCCCCTTCCCCCACAACCAAACCTCTCTCCTCTCTTACATTTTTCAAACCATTATCACTCAAAAGGGTGAACCACACTCGGTGCAGTGCGTTGGCGGACATCGTAGCCACCTCCGATGATCACAGCAAGGTTTTTGTGGGTCCCACCGCCGAGGAAGAGCGGCGGAGGGAGAAGGTCGTGGCGGACTATGATTGGACGGAGGAGTGGTACCCTCTTTACCTCACCAAGAGCCTCCCCGACGACGCCCCCTTGGGTCTCACTGTCTTTGATAAGCAACTCGTCTTGTACCGTGACGGCGCTGGCGAGCTGCGCTGTCACGAAGATCGCTGCCCCCACAGGTAACGTTTGTCTGTATAGTAGAGTTAAATTAGCTAACATACTTTTTTCTACGACGTTTTACTTCACAAAAATTAAGATCTACTATTTGAAGTATACGTTTGAACTTCTGATTACTTCTTGTTATATTAAAGGATTGAGATCAAATCTCATGTAGATGAACTGGGGTGGGAGATTCAAAGTCTAGATCTTAACATAAAAAATGGTGTGGATTTATTTTTACCAAACAACGCTGCAACTACAAAATGAATTACTTTCAACGACACACCAATAAAAAGAACAAAAATTGCAAAGTACAAGTACCCTTTATGAACCACCAATTGATGTCTAATTCCATGGCTTAGGGCCGGTTTGGGGACTCTTGAAGACGGAGTTTTGGAGGTTGATTTGGAAATGTGTATTTGATTGAAATATGAATTGGAAAGAAATTATGATATAGAAAATAGTTTAAAATTTAAAATTAGGATCTTACGTCGTTTATCTAGTCATTGTGAGTATTTTAACACAAGAATAATCTTATTTTAATTTAAAATAAGAAAGTTATGGACTTTCAAAGTTTGAATTTTTTATAAAAAGAAGAGAGAGGAAGTGAGTTGTAGATATAAGAGTTTTGAAATTAAGATGACAAGATATCGTATGGAGACGGAATCCCAGACGGGCTCTTAGATTGTTGTTATGCCTTTCAAATGTCAAATTTGAAGTACTAACATGACACACAATTTGTTTTATATAGGTTGGCGAAACTATCAGAAGGCCAGTTGGTAGATGGAAGACTGGAATGCCTATACCATGGTTGGCAATTTGAAGGCGACGGGAAGTGTGTAAAGATCCCTCAGGTCCGTTTTAGTTTGAGATTTGCCTTATTTTTTTTCGTGAAGTTTCAAGATCCAAACTGATGTTTGTTATATGATGTATAGCTTCCGGCTGATGCCAAGATTCCTCGGTCGGCATGTCTCAAGCCATACGTGGTCCGAGACTCCCAAGGCGTTATCTGGGTTTGGATGTCCCAGAAGACACCACCAAACCCCAGCAAAATACCTTGGTTCGAGAACTTTGCGAGGCCCGGATTCAACGACATTTCAACCATCCACGAGCTCCCATACGACCACTCAATACTTTTGGAGAATCTCATGGACCCTGCCCATGTTCCCATCTCGCATGACCGTACTGATTGGACGGCCAAGAGAGAAGACGCTCAGGCCTTGGGATTTAAAGTGACTGAACGTTCTGACCGAGGTTTTGCTGGTTGGTGGGGACGAGCATCGGAGCCAGAATTGCTTAACTTCTTGCGGTTCGAAGCACCGTGTGTCCTCCAAAACAACAGGGAAATTGTTGACAAGAACGGAGAGAAACACTACTTCACTGGCCTGTTCCTTTGTAGACCAAGCGGACAAGGGAAATCCATGCTAATCGTGAGGTTCGGGAACACAAGAAGATCGCCTTTGATAAAGTTGTTTCCCGAGTGGTACTTCCATCAGAATGCTTGCAAAGTGTTTGAGCAGGACATGGGATTCCTTTCCTCCCAAAATGAGGTTCTCCTGAAAGAAAAAGTGCCCACCAAAGAGCTTTACCTCAACTTGAGGTCATCAGATACTTGGGTGGCCGAGTACCGGAGATGGATGGACAAGGTCGGCCATGGAATGCCCTATCATTTTGGGCACAGCACGATATCACTGCCCAAAGAGCCAGCTGTGGTGGAACATGCCCCGGCTGGATTATTTGCAAATCTTTCCGCCTCTTCTCCGGCTAAGGGAGGGATCGGAACAATGCACTCTCCCAACTTGGCGAACCGATACTTTCGACATGTCATTCATTGCAAAGGGTGTAGAGTGGTTGTCAAGGCTTTCCAAGTGTGGAAGAATGGCCTCTCTGCTGTTGCTGCGGTGCTGGTGGCGCTGGCGATTCTGGGATCCGGACGACAGTGGAAGGCGCTTCTGTTGGTAACGGCAGCCTTGTTCTCCGGTGGCGCCTATGCTTGTCAATATGCCATTGCATTGAATACAACGAACTTCATTAGAACGCACAGGAGATTGTGAACCATCAAATGTTATCTAATTGTTTCGAGGCCAAAGACTTCGACTTTCAAGTGATGGTGTGTGTATAGTTACTTGAAAACCAGATATAGTCATTTGTTGACAATTGACGACGTTTCTTTTTTATTATTATTATTTAATAATTAGATTCCCAAACATAGTGCGCGGATATATATATATATATATATATTTAATCTGGAGTGATGGATTCGAACACCTCATGTTAGAGTTAGTTCTGGATCCAAAAAGTTCAGTTATCTTTTTTTTCTTTTTAATCCACATATTTTAAAACAAAATTACTTATAATCTCCTTAAGCCCCCTCAACAAATTTTTTTTTTTTTTTAACCTTTTAGCCCATAAATTTTGGACAAACTTACATAAAGCTCCACCACCCTAAAGAGCATCATCAAATATGCTACTTTTACACTTTAATGTAATGAATATAACATTGGTAGTTACAATTACACTGGAACTAATCTTATAGTGATATTTTCCTATCAATAATTAATGACTTAGATTGTGATATTTAATAATTAAATCTTCATTATAATTAACCCCCCTCATAATAATTTATGACCTGATGCTATGAATTGAACAAGTTCCTAGTTAATCCAACGGACAACTAAAAATATATGTTATATATAGTAAATAAGTAAATATATGAGAACAAATACCATGTAAATCAATCTAATCTACCACTTTAAACAGACCAAAACAAAAGATAGCAATATGCATTCTACCTTTCTTTTTGTTGAAACTGTTTGTTACCTGTTACTTTGATAACGAACCGCCCCAAACTCTCCTCCCAAACCATTGGGGGAAGAAAACATGCACTACACAGGGCAATCCAAGAGTATGCTACTCAATGAGAATGGGAAATCGCATTTTCCGCTCTTGCTATTTTTTTCCCCTCTATCAAGCCATTACAAAATTAGTTCCTTCATATGCTGAACGGCATATATTGAAATTCGAAGGCAACACTGTACAATCCGGTACTTAAAAATGTTAGATCTCGCTGTAGTATGAAAGTATCTTAGATCTTGCCGCTGACAGTTACATGAACATCGCACCAACAAGCTTCTGGGAAATAACTGCTCTTGTAAAAGAACTATTCCTTCGAGCTCTTGAATTACTCAAGGATGTGAAAGTAAGATGATATCACCTCACTTCTGTTCCTTAAATTTTGACGAGTTGATATCCCCGTAGCCCTTGGTGAACAAGTTATCGCATCATCGTTACCAAAGCTCGAATGTGAACTTCGGGTTGAGACATCAGATTCGACTTCCTCAAGCGTCTAAAACAAAAGGCATAAAACTAAAGCATGAATTCGCCAAACGCCAAAAAGAAACTTACAGGGAAATTCCTTCCAAGAAGTAAAGATCAAGGAAAACGACTTGAAGGAACATGTAGCTGGTAAGATATTAACCATACTAGCAATTTTTTAACATGAAGAACGGAAAATCGTTCTTATTACCTGGATGGCTTTATCTAAAACCTGAAAGAGTTCTTCGTTACACTTCCTTTTCAAAACAACCTCGTCCTGCTCTTCCAACAGCATGTCAAAGAGGTCCTGTCTGCATAAGATATCAGCAGAAAACCAAGCTCAAAACCTGCAATAAACATTACTTTCCTCCATCCAAATTCAAAATCTTTTATCTACAGAAAGATTGACAACTGATGACTCTCACACCTACAAATCAATAGTTTTTTTAGCCAATAGTCCTCTGTGTCGAGAGCTATCCGCATATTGCAAAAGGCTCCTTCTGATAAAATTCGATATTTTTGGTCTCCAAATTAGAAACTTCTAATACTAGCAGTAAACAGAACAATACCGACTTCGCTATCTGGAACAGCTATCAAAATTAAAAACCATGGTAAGCTCCAAAATATCAGCAAATTATAAATTTCACTTGGGTCTCAGAATTCCATAGGTAATTCCTTCTAAATTTAAAGAGTTAACTGAATGAAAATATAATCCTCCACGTCAAACTTTACATTAACAAATTTAACACTCACTCACGTGACAGGAAACAAATATAAAAAATATATTGTTAACAAGGAAGTTAATCTTCAAAACTGTAAAACTGTCCATATTTAAACAAACTGAGAAAAGACTATGTTCGAACTAGATACCTGTGGAGTTTCTGTATGAAAGTCTCGTACAGTTGTCGTTTTGCATGGTTGACCTAAAACACATCAAGCATTATAAAAAGATATGTTCAAACAAAAACGCAAAGGAAGCTAAAATGTAAATCCACAGAATAGACAAAGGGGAAATAAGCTTGCCAGAAAATGCATTATTGCTTTTGGAACTAGGTCTTCAACGTTCTTTCTGACAATGTCATAGTATGATTGCAGTAGTAACTTGGTTACGAGAATTTCCACTGTTTGATCCTCTGTCGTTTCAAGCGGCCTTAGTCTGGATGGGGGCTGAAATCAGTCGGTGCAGTATGAAGAAAAACTGGTTGAAATTAGAAAATGACAGAAATATATACAAGATGGATGACAACATAAATGCGAAGAACCAAAACACTGTAAGGCCATATAATTACCTCTGTCAGTTGGATCCTAGAAGGCATCTGATCAGAATGATCCGGCTCACCTAAAGACCTGCTTCTAGCCAGTCTCTCTCCAGATGATCCCCTGCTCCCAAAAATAGATGAAATCCCCCAAGTCCTCATTGACGCATTTCCTGCTATATTTGAAAATATCAAGTTACACAGATGATAGCGTTGATGATCTTACTAGTGGTGCTTAAAAATTTACCAGATGATGCGGGTTTCTCATCGTTTACTGAAGGAGTTCCCTGCCAGAAATCAAGCCTAAGATAAGAATTATGAAACCGATCTTTATATCAAAATCGTCAACTTAGATAAGCAGAACTCTTATGTAACCAGGAAAATACGAATCAAATGCCACCTATTCTATGTCAAGTCCATCATCGACCCCAAAAATTTTAGAATAAAGGTTTAATATGTGAATTTAGTTTCTCTCCGCCGCCCAGTTTCATCCATTTCAATATCAGGTAACCTCCATCAATATGATTAAAAAAAAATTTAAGGAAAAGATTCTAAAATGATGCTGTCCTATAATTATTGCCTCAGTATATCTTCCCCCTTGTTCAAAATTCAATGCGTCTACCAAATTGAAATTTATGTAGATGATTGTATTGAAACCGTTTTAATTTGATTGAATTTTAAAATGTACGCAATTGCAAACCTAATTTCACTGGAATTCGTAGATAACTTTGACCAGAAACCCTGCTACAAGTACTGTAGAAGATAACACATAGATCTCCTTTGTTCCGTTATTTTGTCCGTTTTTTCCCATCTCCATAGTTCTCAATTATTCACAATAAAAACACAGAGAATACTACCAGGTTTGGTAAGGTCAACCTAGGAAGAAGACTGCCCCTTGTTTTTTGGCCCTTCTCCGTCGAGGATCCCTTTTCAACATCTGTACTGCCCTGTAACATATAAAAACCACATCAGAAGGTTAAACTGTTGTCCTCTTTAACTGTCAAGTGCAATTTCTAATTTGAAAAAAAAAATATCCCAATTAGGATAACCATGCCAAATCTGTAGGTATTATACGTACAATTTAAGCTGTGAGAATTCACTTTTATTCAAAGCTAGACTTCAATAGATTAGTTTAAATTTACACTGTGACAATTCATTGTTGATAACAATTTTTTAAAAAGAATCTCAAGCACACACCATTCTTTAACTTTAACTTTATAAGCTATGGAAACTAATTTGGCTCAAAGTGGTAGCAGGTACCTGTTGTGATTTCAACTGATTCATGGCAAGCTCAACAGCTTTGCTTCCACCTAGGAAATTTGGATGCGACGAATTTATATAATCCATCTAAAATTAAGAAAGTTGATCGATCAGCTTTAAACCAATTAAGCAGTTGTAAGTATTGAAAACTGCAGCATGTAAAGATTTGTAATACTTTAAATATTCAAGCATATCCGCCACTCAAATAAATAGATAATACCCAAGATAATACTGCTACTCATGGAATGAGCTAGACAACAAAGGAATCGCACATGGTGCGGTAAGCTCTTAAAAAAAGTAAAATTCTTAAAAAACAAATTAGTAGATATGTTTTATACTTTAACTCCCCACCCAAATTTCAATTCTAAAAGAAATTACTACACTAAACAGTTTACAAAACGAAAGCTACCTCCATATCAATGAGATTTTTTATCATGCTCTCAGTAGGCTTTAGACTGGTACGCAAAAATTTTCTCATAATGTCATCCATGTTCCTTCTCAATACTGGAAATGTTCGCATCTCGGCTACTTCACAAGTACGGCTAATCTGCAGGAAAAGAATTTAGCTTTGTGTTTATAAATAGGTCTTCCAAATTCATTACAAAATAATGAAGCATTCACCTTCATCAATTCATCATAAACGTATTGGAGACATTGAAGGCTAGGTTCCAACAACCGATCAATCTGTTTTTTAACCAGAACTTCGAATGGGACCTGAAGAATGCCAAAAAAGGATGAACTTGTCATCCAACCATGTTTTTTTATCATCCTTTTCTAACAAAAAGGTGAACGATGAAACTTCACCATGTGTCATTATCCTCTCCAACTCACCTCTGGCACAAATATGCAATTCCTTATACCAGCAGCATTTTGTATAGCCGTTCGAATTTCATCATCACTTAGATCCTCACAAGGGTCCACTTCCTACAATTACTTGTAGAGAAACTAACTGTTAATGGAATAACAACTCACTGTTAAATTGTCACCACATAAATGAGAAAAGTATAATCATCGATGAGCCCATAAATAGGACTTTACTTTAAATATTGAAATTTCTGTAGAAGACGGACATAAAAGCTATAATAAGTATACACGTATAAGAAAGAAAAGCCATCACATAAAACATAGTATTTCTGGAAAAAAAAATGATGGTATAAAACTGTCAGTGCTTCGTACCTCCAAGCTCTTAACAAAAGTTGTTTGAAAAATGTAAAGGATCCTGGCTCCCCCTGACAATTCTTTAGTAAACATGTCCGGACTGCTTCCATCCAGCTTAGCAGAAAAAGCTGTTAATTGATAAAATAGAAACAACAGTGACTATAAGAGAGAGCAATGAATACAGGGCTACCAAAATTTAAAATGGGGAGAGAGAGAGAGAGAGAGAAAAATATATTGCTTCAGTCCAGTGCAAGTTGTCCAGATCTCAAATAAATGGTTCACTAGAAAGAATAGAACAAAATTACGAGGTGGAAGATTACATGATAACAGGGTGGTTCACCTTTACAATATTTTGACAAAATGTCCAACACAATTGATCCTTTGTCCTCCTAATTCATCAGGGAAAAAATCGAAAAATGAAAAGTCAGAAAAGTGCATTCCAGAAGCAGTTCTGACACCCAAAGAAGGAAGGGGATGAAAGTTGGAAAAGAAAATTAGGGCCTCTGCAAATGGGATATGTTTCAATATTCAGGAAAAAGTAGAAAATTCAATTCAACCAACATATTCACCAAAGTAGTGAAGTGAAGCATGCAAGGTTAAAGTTTCAGGAGAAAAGTAATAGGAATTCAAAATTTAAGAGCTCTGATATAATCTCCCAGCATGCACAAATATAAACACTTTCATGCAGAAAACTCTAAGAAACACAATTTACCAATGTAGGAGAAGCCCAAATGAAATTTCAGAACTTAACCACAAATATATGGATTTAAATAGATGCAAATTGAACATGCCCGATGTATGCAAAATGCCAAAAACACCGGCTCTCATATACTCAGAGAGCTATAGCGTAACGAGACAAGAATAGTAATAACTCGTAGGATTAAAAATACAACTTACATAAGAAGCTACGGCTTTTCCACATGTCTCAAGTTCTTTCACAACAGAATACCTTTCTGCATTGAGCTCGGACTTCAAACTTGGGAGAACCATTCTGATATGCTGCTCCAGAATCTGAGACATAAAATCAGCCATGGCGCATCCAATAAAAAGGTTAAAATGAAGTGAATTAGTAAGAAATAAAATCACACCCAAAAGCACCCCAAAACCTGGAATCCAAGGTGCTCTATGTATAGGGATCAAACAATCAATATGAGCAATATGAGCAAAGAAATGGCTATCACCAACCTGATTTAGCTTCCTTCCTAACTGGGGAATTCCACAACAACCAGATAGGCTGTTGTATACCTTTAATGAGAAAGGCATAAGAAAAGTGCACAAAAATTAGATGAAGACAAATGTAAAACATTGTTCAAGTCAGAACATAGTATTTTAAGGAAGCAAACATTACAGGATGATCTTGGAAAAATTTCTCTTCATAAGAAAGCGCATCAGAAATGCTACAGCTATTATTTATATCCTGTGACACAAAACAGATACAGAAATAAGAAAACAATATATCACAGCATAAGAAACCAACGTTCAACACATTGCTACAAATCTATAGATGAATACATTAAAAGAGCAGGCGCAAGAAATGCATGGACGCCGTAGTTCGCAAACAAGCAACAACGAAGTCATAAATTGCAACCCTACAAATCTCAGCATCATAAAAGAATGGTGATGGGAATTTTATATATTAGCAAAAAGTAGGCATCTTCATGTACTCTACTCACCAAAAAATCCATTACCATATCTGAGCATCTAAGACCATCTCCAATGTGCATGCCATGCCAATGCCAATATTTGTTGCAATAAAGTGTGAACATAGCACATTGGAGACTTTGTTCTCCAATTTATAGCTACCTATTGTCATCATCATTAAGCTTTGAAATTCGTAAAAGATAAGTTTTAATATTTAAATAATTTATATGAAAAAAAAAAAAGCGCCATCAATAGCAATTAAATGCCAAATTTAACGGTTACTATACTTGGTGGCAAATTGGCCACCAAAGATAACACTCCACTGGAGAGCAAGTTTTTCATCCAAATGCCAAAATTTGGCAGTGGCACATTTGTTTGGAACTCCAACAATGCAACTATGCAGTCAGGCTCGTAGCCAAGTGGCCTCATGCTATCATTTGTTCAGTAGTACAAAAATTCTCGGATGTCCCAAAACAGCAAGCCAGAAAAATTAGCGACATAACTTATCCATATAAGTTATCAAAGGCCACATATGGTGGCCACATAAAGATTTCAATTTTGCAAGAACAAAAAATAAGCGATAAGTACGTAAAAACAAACAGATGTTTCAAGAAACCTCTCTTTCACAACTGAAGTGTTTCGTGGCATTTAATAACTGATCTAGCCATTCAAACAAATTTATAAAGAAAATATTAAAAATCACCTCTTGACTCCGATTGACTACACCAATGTAACCGAGATGAAGTGGAACAACTTTCCCAAGCAAAAAGTTGCAGGCATTAGTTCCTCGGTCCATTATGTCAAGCTACATAGAAAATCAAACCGCATAGATAAATCCAACAGTAACACAAAAATATGACCAAGTTTTCGATCAAAGCAAGAGAAAAATAGAACTCTGGAGAAAGAGAAACACAGACCTTTGTTATTACACCAATTGTTCGAGAACCTGTTTATCCATTCACATTAGTGAATAAACAATAGGAGGTAGAACACAACAGAACCCCACAAGCAAGAATATCCAAGTAAATATAATTTAATCACCAAAAACCAAACCATGAAGCTTGTTCCTACCAGTTGGATCAGCTTCTCTAGCCATTTGAAGTGCGTCAGAAGTTGCTAAATCAGAATTTGCTGGGCTAACCGCCAAAATAATACAGTTTTGTTGGCTAATATGAACCATTATCATTTTCCTAATCCTTGCTTCTATGTCACTGGGTTGATCTCCAACGGGAACCTTGGTGATGCCAGGTAAATCAACAAGGGTCATATTTAGTACGTTTGGAGAGGAAATTTTCAAGAAAATTTGTTTCGCTGAAACCCCTTTGTTTAATCCTGCTTCTTTTTCGGTCTCAGCCTGCACCAATCAAACACAAACGCAGAAAACACATTATAGAATTACAAGCACAAAAGATCTGTTATGGAGTATTAGATTTGTCTTCTCAACAATAAATAAGGTGCACTTTTATGTGAACTTTTGGTAGCCCACAACAGCTAGAAAACTCTAAAACTTTGAGGAATAGCATTAAAAATAAAAAGCTAATTACATGAGACATGCCTAGAATAATCATATTAAATTTTTTTTTTTTTTTTTTTTTTGCTAAAAAAAAAAAAAGGTTATAGGGGTAGAGGTTGGTAATAACCCCAGGGAGGTGGATGCCCCCCGCGTGATATATAAATCCCTCACGAAGTGGATTGCCCATATACCCCGGCCAATGCGGTGGTGACGACTCGAACCCAAGCATTCAGGGAAAAGGACGAGTACCCAATCAACCCATCTGAGGAACGTTGGGGAATGACCATATTGAATAGACATATAGTGACGAATGACCATATTGAATAGACATATATCAATCAAAATTTTCAATGATGTAGCAGGTACAAAAGAACATAAAGAATAGAAAAAGCAAAGAACTGTAGCCATAAGTTCAATTTTTCCTACTGAAATGCAAGAGAACCTGGTCTCTCAAACAATTATTTTCTCAGGTTTGAGCAGTGCTTCTCAAGCACAGTTACTCTTGGTAGTCTTGCCTGATATATATATATATATATATATGAATGTATTATATATATATATATATATAGGGAATATTGCCCGATAATTTAAATATGTGAACTTTAAATTCAAGAAACGAACTCTATACAAAAGAAGCAAGATTTTGGACCAACAAATAGCAAAATCAATCGCTAATTACTGACCCAACAGCATTGCATTCGCGAATATCCCAAGACAATCACGTTGCGTTGAGATTAAGCAACCGAAATGACAAAACCAAATACTGAAAACTAACAAGATGATGCAAAAGGTTTACCTGGATTTCGCGGCGAATCTTGGAGAAATCGTAGAAGCGTTTTCCAGGGAAGTGCCGGAACTCGCCCCACTCCTTTCCGTCGTCGCCGGGCGTCTCCGGCCGATTCTCGAGCATCAAGACGAGCGGTCTTCGGGTACATATATCGCAGCCTCGGGGGAGAAAATCGCGGCCGACCAGGGCCTCCAGCACGCTCGATTTGCCACTGCTCTGGCTTCCGATGACCGCCACCTGAGGCAGCGAAATCTTGGTCAGTCCCCCCCCAACCGGAGCGAGAATGTCGTGAAGCTTGTTGATTATCGGAATTAGGGACGAGCCGAGCGCCGGAGAAGTTCTTGTCCCGGTTCGGAGCGAATGCACCGCCGGTCTTGTTTCTTCCCCCATTGATGATCAAGAAAGACAAAGCCCTAGAAAGAGAAAACTGTGCTTTGTCTGAGATTGAGAGAGAGAGAAATAGTTAGAAGCTTCTATGAACGGCAATGGAGTTTTTTTTTTTTTTTTTTCCTTCTTTTTTTGGCAATGGAGTTAGCGAGGGAATGATGTTGGAGTATGTTTTCTTAAAGAGAAAGAAAGCAAAGGGACTGGGGTTAAGAGCTCATTTCCGTGATACGATATTTAAAAGTTTTCGGAGCTCCAGGAAGGCTTTTCCCATTGATTTTGGTCCGACAGCCGTCATTGCGATTGGTATTGTTTCTTGTCCATCAGAAGGACAGCTGTCAATTCCAACGGTCGGATGTAAGAACTTTACCCGGGAGAAACTAGAAGAATTTTTGCTCTCTGTAACATAGGTATGCACTAGTGCACTTCACTAGTACGAGTGCGACTTGAAAATTGAGGAGGGTTCATTTTTTTTTTTTTTCTCAATTTTATGTTGTTATCTTTTTTTGGAAGTGTTATACTCTTATTATACAAATTGATAGTTAGAGATTGAGATTAAAATTAGCATGTGTTTGGTGATTTAATTTGGATCGTAGAATTTAGATTCGAATTGAATTATGTATTTGGTGTGATGTTTGAATTACTGGTATTAAAAAATGTAAAAACTTAAAATGTTTTCGGAAGGAAAAAAAAAATGGTCAATATGGAGCTTGTTTTATTTGTCTCGAAATTCTATGCAATTTTAAAAAAGTAAAAAAAAAAATCATTTTGAACTTGTATATGCAAAGTTATGGATTTTTAGGACCTGTTTGGGGGGACTGATATATAGAGATTGTGTTTTGAAGGTGGATGTTTGGGGAGAAATTTTTTGAAAAAGTTTTATGATATAAAAAATAATGCAAAAAATTTGAACTGTATTCGGAAAAAATATATATACGTAAAATGGATATTGTCTTATTCGTCTCGTCTTTACAAGCATTTTAACATAAAAATCATCTCATTTCAATTTGAAATGAGAAAATTATAAACTTTTAAAGTAGTTTTTTAAAAATGGAAAAGAGAAAAGGTTGATATAAAATTGGGATTTTAAAATACAGTTGATGTTTTGCCATCTGAAGAAGGCGGTCCAAACAGACCCTTAAAATATAAGTTACAAAACTGTTAATAATGAAATTAAAGTTAACTTTTCAGAAAAAGATAAAAATTGAGTTGTAATTTTTGATCCAAATCATGATACCAAAATATGTGCTCGTCTCTGTTATTGTTATTTGCTTTTACAAAGATCATGAGAATATAAGTCTTTGTTTGACTTTCCATTTTTGGATCTAAAATTCAATTTCCGTTTTTATCTTCTTCTTTTTTTTAATTAACAAAAATTTTAATTTAATTTTAAAAAGTTAACTAACTAACAAAAAAAATTCATCCATAACTAGTACACCAAATGCACCCTTAATATTGAAAGAACTATGGTCTTAACTAATGCCATTTCGCCCGGTGATAAAAAAGAGTGGTTGCAGATGCATTTTTTAAAACCAATTGTAAGAAGTATAATAAATAGCATTGTTTACGAAAAAAAAATTGAAATAAATAATGAAAACTTTAAAATATTTAAAATAAATAAAAAAATTATTGGTGAATAAAAATTATTAAATAAATAACATATGTATAAAAAAAAAACAAATAAATTATCAAAAATTTGTTATTCACAATTATTTATTAATATTTTTAAAACTTATCATTACTTCGATTATTTACATAAAAATGCTATTGGCTTATTTCTTCCGTGTATTTAGGCTATATTTGAGGTCACAACATTTTTCTTTCATTTTTCACTAATTTTATTATTTATTTTTCCAAATATTTTTTAAAATCTAAATTTTTAAAAATCCATAATTTTATCATTTTAAATCAAATGATATAATTTTTTTTTTCAAATTACATAAAATTTAGATAAGAACGAAATAAAATTCATATGCTAATTTTTTTCAAACACCTTTTAAGTTTTTACATTTTTTCACTATAAAAACAGTTTATTTTCACCAAACACCATTTTCAAAACTCAAATCATATCTAACCTCCAAAATACCATCTCCAAACACAACCCCAGAGCCTTATTATTATTATTATTTTTTTTTTGGAACAAACAAGAATGCTTATTACGCCATAGAAAGCTTTATTTCTATCGACTTTTACAAGAGGAAAAAGTTTCGCCTTCCTCTAACAAGTAAACGACGGCAATGATTGAAAAACAACGCAAATATCTTTACAAGGACATATATTTCATAAACGACAGTAAACTTAAGAAACGACATCATATACTGAAAACGACAATGCGATTAAAAGGAATACGATATCTTTTGACATTTACTAAAAATGGTAACATACAAACGCTTATGTCAGAAAACGACAATAATTTCAAGATACGACTTATCCTGAAAACTACAACAACATGTTAGTATCAATGTTCAAAATTATTGACACCAAAGAAACAAACAAGAAGTCAGTCCAAAAAAAAAAAAAAACAACAACAAGAAGTGGCCACCAGTTCTTATGTAATTATAGGAAAAAAGAAACAGTATAACTGTAGGACGTAAGGAAAATCGAAGATAGTCATAATCTACCTATTCTAAGAAAATCAATTACATTGCATTTGGAATGTTACGATGTAAGTTATGAACAAAGCATCGAATTTCATCAATTAACATTAAAAGAAGGATTATGAAAACAAGAGAACCTGTTTTCAACAATCAGGGGATGTTCCTAATAGATGCAACCGAAAAGCTAAAACTAATGCAGGATCTTGCAACACCGCACATACAAAATAAGTTCAAAACTTGAGCCATCTTTTCTCTTTTTCTTTGCTGATAACCGCATTTGAGGCAGATGCATGAGCAGCCTCAGCGTCAGCCAAGGCCTTCCTTGTCTCGGTTAATTTCCTCATAGCCGCCTCATAAACCACCTTCTCTTTTCTGTTTCTGCTAACCATTTCTTCAAGCTTCTCAATCCTCATCCTCAGACCCTTCACCTCATCGTCACATGCTACCAAAGTACGCCGATCAACCTTTTTTCCCTCTGAAGAATCTTTATTTCGATGCTGCTTCTTCACTGAACCATTAAGAGATTCACCATGCTTCGCGAGTTGGTTATTGATAAGGCTGAAAACGTCGGGAGCCAATTCCTCTTCCTCTTTTGCTGCCCTAGCCAATGCTGCAAATTTTTTCTCGCGTTTCCTCTTACCACCTCTGCTCCGCTTCTTCCCTTCTCGATTCTCTTTCCTTTCACCCCCTTCAAGAGACTCGACAGCATGATCAAGAGATTGTTTGGCAGGAAGAACTCGGACTGGTATCGGATTCAACATTCCCTGCCCAGAAACACCTAAACCCATCCCTTCACGGTAACCCATGTTAGCCATCATCTTGGAAGCTACCCCTCTGGTGTGGTTCTCCCATTTGGCAAATATCGCTGTTTCTTTCTGGATACCTCTTTGCAGGTTGCTGCTATCTAGAAATCCTAAACCCGAGCCCTCTTCGTCGTAGTCACTGAAATCAGATTGCTCCAGGCTGGAATCACTTTCTTCTTCGCCACTCATTTCAGCATACTCTGATAAAGTTATAGATTCATTCCCCAGGTTTGCCGAGCTTCCATTGTCTCGGAAAACAACTTTTCCTACCCCAAGTGTATCATCCCATGATTCAAGCTCAGCTTCCCTCCAAAGACCGTCCTTGCCATCAGAGATTGCCCAAATACTGGATCCCACTAGCGACTGGTCCCATATTGTTGAGATATATGTTTTCAGAGAGGATAACGGGACATCAAATCCTGTACATATGATCTAAACTTAACTCCAAGATGCTCATCAACAATAAAAGCAGCTAAATAAAAAAATTTCTATGAAAAACTACAGTGCTACAATTGTTGAGTAACAGAGTTAATAAAACGGTTGTGTTTTGCATAATGCGAATACCCAAAAAATAGGACTAGAAATGAAATAAAGAGGATGCCAAGTGGTAAGCTCTTTTGAAAGAAGTAGGAGACTAACAAGAAATATTGCTTCCATGCTGAAGCTAAACTAACATTCCCTATTTTCCCGTAACCAAAACTTAATCATATGTATCTAGTCAGACCAATCTCCAAGTACTTATTGCTCACAAAATTGTAATAATATTTCGTAACCAAGCAATGAGACTCCAAGGATTAACTTTCTACTATAACAGGTCTATAGATAGATATGATTGCAGCATACCATGTGATAAGCGGCAGTTACTACCGAACCGACATCGTTGCTGCAGAAAGAACTTGCATATCTGCAGTGTTAAGTCTGTTGTTAGTTTACCGGCGTACAAGACTAAACATAATTGATTTCTCATTTCCTTGGTCCATTAAGATAGCAGAATCCTTGTTCCACAAAAAACCACTAAACCACATAACAAAATTTGGAATTAATCATCATCAAAAGAAAAGATCATACAAAAGAACAATTGAGGGAAATGCAATAAAACAATTTCATCAATCATCACGTGTAGATTTCTTCAACCACGTAGAACATGACAAATTGACAAATGGGAAAGCAAGAAAAGGAACAAGCATTGTGGTTTTACCAGCATATTTTCCGATGTAGGGGTGAGGAACGAAATCGTAGCGGAACCGAAGCCGTCCAGCGCAACGATTCGACCGTTATACCAGCGGCCATCGGTGTGGCGGAACCGGCATTTTGATCCAACACCGTAAGTTGGGTGATCCTCCAAAGGTTCAGGGTCAACATCAGTGGCGTCAAGAGGTTCAGTTAACTCCTTGACATTCTTATCATGAGTAGTAGTATGATCATTATTAGCTAATGAACCAAGTAGAACCGAATCAGCTTCTCTAAGTAACCTGGCACGTTTTAGATGGAGAAGCCCCTCCTCCGCATCTTTTATTGCCTGAACAAGCTCCTCAGAAACCTGCGAAATTCATAGCTGTAAATATTTACTTCAAATTTTAAAAATCAAAAATCAAAATTGGGGAAAATTTGTTGATTTGTCTGATATTTAGTTCCAGTTCTGAGGGGGAAAAATCGGTTTACACCCAAAAAAAAAAATAATAATAATAATGAGTAGGTCGTGAAATGGGGAGTACAGAGAGGAGCTCGAGATTGGAAGGGTCAGAAGCAAGGGCGTCCGTAAGGGCGGAGAGAGAGTCTCTTTGCTCCTGCAATTGGAGCTCCAATTGGGTCTCCAGAAGCCTCTCTTCCTCGCTTGTTGCCATGTCTTTCTCAAGTTTCTAGTTCTCTCCCAAGAAAGCCGAAATCCTTTTTTCAAACGATTTCCTTTATTTATCAAATAAGCCAGTTTACTCTAAAAAAAAAAACACACACACCCCACCCACCCCCCCCCCCCCCCCCCCCCCCCCCCCCCGCGCGCCGGTGACTTCAGCAAAAATGCAAGCCATTGAAACAAAATGTCGTTTATAATAATGTCGTTTCTTGACCTAACAAATAAAAACGAAGGAAAACGGCAATATGAAGAAAATTGTTGTCGTTTTTTCCCTTTGGAAGAAAAAATGTATGTCACTGTCTTTCGTTAGTAAAACGACAACGTGTTTAATTGAGAACCGAAACGACGATCTTTCCCCCATTCCCCCCAAGGAATTGGAAAATCAAAAGCCAATCTGCAGCAGTGGCGGGGAAATTGTAGCTTTAAAAAGCCCTAGGAGAGAGAAACGCATAACTTTCGGAGAGAGAAACAGAAGAAAATGGGGTATTCCGATCAACACCACGAAGCAACGGACGGTTTGCTGAAGCTTTTCACACAAGCCAATCACGATCTGATGCTCGTTCAACACAAGCTCGAAAAGGAGTTCCAACAAGTCTACCCCAACAATGTTCGCCAAAAATCCCTTTTTCGACTTCAATTTGAACTTCTGTGATTAAAATTCCAGAAAAAGCTCCATTTTTTTTTTTTTTTTTTTTTTTCAGGCGAATCCAATGAGGCTGGTTTCTAGAATCAAGAAGATTCAGGAAGATTTATGGGCTTTGAAGGAGCAGTGCCGCGAGCTTCTTTCTGCGAAACAGGTTGAGTGATTATTTATTTCTGCTTCAAGCACTCAAATTTGACGCAAAATCAAGTTTCTTTTCGTTGAAATGTTTGTTTTCGTGTTCGATTTTGAAATGCAGGATTTGATTGATAAGGCGCGAACAGTTATTGTTGGAAACAGAAGCATGATTCAACGGATGCAAACATCTATGGGCGTTGTTCCTCTTAGTGATGACTCCAGCGATTCTGCTTTTGCTAGCTTCAACCAGGTTTTTTTTTTCTGAACTTACCTTCACTTCTTTGATTTTTTAATCTTTCGTTTTTTTTTTTTTTAAGTAAAAAAAAAAGGGGTAAAGGAAATGAAACAGTTCAATTTGTGTTATGAATTCATTTCATAGGGAACTAGGACTTTTTTCTTCAATCTTTTTGTCATTCATATTTATGATATTTGCTCCTGTTAAGATACTGAATTTGGGTGGTTGCGTAATTTTCCAAGTGGTGTCTCTAGTTTTTGCACCATTTACCAGCAAGCAACCGACATTAATCTGTGGCAAGGCTGTTTCTTATAAGTATTTACCTGTGGGGATAGTTGTTTCACGGGTAGCTTTGATTAGGCCTTGTACATGCTTTAATCAATTCATTTCAATCCATATTTAACTTTTCCATTTAGAAACACACATACACATGTATCCACCAAGTGGGATGGTCTAGCGGCTATAGAAGTAGGTCTATAGGCAAAAGTTCTTGCTAGACTGGTACTCAATTTAGAGTAATTGGGACCATGCCCCACATTCCACATATACTTGCCATTGGTACATTCGGCGGTAGGGTTGAGGTGACGCGTTCCTTGTCGAAGGGTAGGGCACAACTATAGGGTTTTTAGTAAAAACTCCTCTCAGCGTCTAGGGAGTCCCTTCGGTAATGTCCAAGGGGTATGCTAATGCTAGTCGTCCCTTTTTCTGGACTTTTTTATTTCATACATATATATTGAAAGAAAGGGGCGTGGAGGGCGTTGTTATAACCAAAACTGGTCTTTTTATGATGCAGATTATTGATGAGTGGACAGTTCAAGTCAGATCAAGAACAGGTAATGCTTCCAAGCCACACTGATCCGTTTAACCCTTGTGAAGGGAATTAGTATTTAATAATGCTTTTCTAGGTGGACTCCATGCTTTACCATTGAAATATGGAGATTAACACCAGTATTTCCATTCCTATGGCATGATTTCATGGATAATGCCAGGGAAATTTCAGTAGCTGTATGACTTGGTGTTAACGGGAACTTAAGTTTTTAACGAACTAGAGATATATGGATTATAGATTGTGCTGGTTTTGCAGTTAAAAGGGGTCTTATTGTTTGCTAGAAGTCGACGCCTTTCCTGCATAAAGCTATATCTATCGAAATAGTTGTATTCTAACGTTATGTTAACCAAGTGTCCATATGATACAGGGGATGTGAGCAATGGTTCAGACCCAGAGGATGTTAATAAATTACTCTTCTCGGCCATAGTCCAGAGCAATTGACATCGGATTGATAAAGCCGAATACAGATATCGGTCTTTGTATGTTAGTAAAACTGGCTTGCAACAAGATCGGGCTCCAATGCCAATGTAATTATAATCTGTCTGTATTTGACATACAATTATGTTAATGGAAGTTTTTTGGTAAAATAATTTCTGTTGGAAGTTGGGTAAATGCTTTACATGAATTGGTCCAACAATCGCATCTTTTTGGGTAAAAGTTGGTAAAAGCCTCTCGTACTTGTTGCCATGCCTTTCTCAAGTCTCGTCTCTAGTCTCTATTAAAGAGGAGGTTCTGACTTCTCTCCCAGCAAGACCACTCAAATGGGGACTTTTATTTTCCTTTTAGGCTTTTACTATTTTCTCGTTATAAAATTGCGAAATTCTTGTTTAAATGATTTTTTTAATCATAAGCTTAAATCGAACTTAAAATAACACTTCATTTATCCTCTAATTTTATCAAAAGAGCATAAAAGTTACTGAGGTTTATATTTTTCATCTCAAGTTGAGATTTAACGTTGAGCTTTATCGGTTGATTTTCCTTTACTGGTAATAGCTTATTTTAAACTGCATGTCGTTTGCAGTTTTTTTTTTTATTAATAGAGTCACTTGCTTTAACAAATAAAATGTAGGGAAAACGACAATGTGAAGAAATTGTTGTCGCTTTTTTTCTACGGAGGAAAAAATTGTATGTCTTTTGTTAGTCAAACGACGACGTGTTTAATTGAGTAACAAAACGACAACTTTTCCTCTCCCCTTAAGAAATAGAAAATCAAAAGCCAAAGTAGCTGCAGATAGAGGCGGGAAAATTGCAAGACTATGGAAAATCTGAAGCTCGTTCAACACAGGCTCGAGAAGGAGTTCCCACAAGTCTACCCAGACAATTTTCTCCAAAAAATCCCATCTTCCGAATCTTGTATTTTCAATTTCAATTTATGTTGTCAAAATTCCAGAATCGGCTCTTTCTTTTCTTGCAGGCAAAGCCTCTTCTGTGAGAAATATCACAAACACTTCGTCATCAGCACCGGCTTTGACCATAACCACCACCACCACCACCACCGACCATGCCATTTCTCACCGTCAACTCGCTCGCTTCCCTGGTCGAGTCCGCCGTGTCGACTCGCTCATCCCGTCTCGGCCGAGCCGTCCATTCCCAGATCATCAAGACCCTCGGCTCCCCGCTCCCTCCCTTCCTCTGCAACCACCTCGTCAACATGTACTCCAAACTCGACCGACCCAACTCGGCCCAACTCGTTCTCTCGCTCGCCCCGTCTCGCTCCGTCGTCACCTGGAGCTCCCTCATCGCCGGCTGCGTCCACAACGGCCGTTTCGATTCCGCTTTACTTCACTTTGCTGACATGCGTCTAGACTCTATTCTGCCCAACGACTTCACGTTCCCGTGCGTTTTCAAGGCCTTGGCGTCCCTCGGCATGTCGTTTATCGGACGACAGGTACATGCCATTGCGGTTAAGATTGGCCAGATACGTGACGTCTTTGTTGGGTGTGGTGCATTTGATATGTATTGCAAAACTGGTCTTTGGGATGATGCTTGTAAAGTGTTTGATGAAATGCCTGAGAGAAATAGTACGACTTGGAATGCGTATCTATCGAATGCAGTGCTTAGTGGAAGGCCTAGGGATGGTATTGAGAAGTTTATTGAGTTTCTGAGAGTAGGTGGGGAGCCCGACTCGATCACTTTCTGTGCATTTCTTAATGCATGTTCAGATACATTGGATTTGGAACTTGGGCGTCAGTTGCACGGGTTTGTAGTTCGATGTGGGTATGGGAAAGATGTCAGAGTCATGAACGGGCTTATTGATTTTTATGGAAAGTGTCGGGAGGTTGGGTCTTCCAAGATGGCTTTTGATAGAATTCGTCAACGGAATGATGTTTCTTGGTGCTCTATGATGGCTGTGTACGTGCAAAATGATGAGGAGGAAAAGGCTTGTGCAGTATTCATTCAGGCTAGGAGAGAAGGCGTTCGGCCTAATGATTTCATGATTTCGGCATTTCTAAGTGCATGTGCTGGGCTGTCAGACTACGAATTGGGTAGGTCAGTCCACGCTCTTGCAGTGAGGGCTTGCGTCGAGGAAAATATTTTTGTTGGGAGTGCACTTGTGGACATGTATGGAAAATGTGGGAGCATTAATGATGCAGAACAGGTGTTCAATGAGATGCCTCGGAGGAACTCAATTACTTGGAATGCAATGATAAATGGATATGCGCACCAAGGGTTTGCAGACAAAGCTTTGGCATTATGTGAGAACATGACATCCGATAACTGTGAGGTTGTACCAAATTATGTCACGTTAGTCTCTATATTATCGGCTTGCAGTAGAGCAGGTGCAGTGGAAAAGGGTATGGAGATTTTTGAGTCAATGGGAGCAAGATATGGGATTGAACCAGGGACAGAGCACTATGCATGTGTTGTGGACTTGCTAGGGCGTGCGGGTTTTGTAGAGCGCGCCTACGATTTTATCAAGAAGATGCCAATTCATCCCACAATTTCCGTTTGGGGGGCTCTTCTAGGAGCTTGTAAAATGTACAGGAAAACGGAACTAGGGGAGATTGCAGCTGATAATTTATTTAGACTTGATCCTAAAGACTCCGGCAATCATGTGGTGCTTTCAAATATGTTTGCTGCTGCTGGCAGGTAAATTCATGCCAAACAAAGGCCGATCTCTGGCTTACTTGCTGGGTCAAGTATTTCCACAATAAATTACTAGCCTAATTTTCATTATTTTTACCTATAAAACTAGTTTAAAGATCAGTGTTTTGCTTCTTCTTCTTCTTCCCTTTTTTTTTTTTTTTTTCATTTTCATTGAAATAAAATTGAACGTTTTAGTTATTTATGAATGTAGGTGGGAAGAAGCTACTCTTGTGAGGACGGAAATGAAAGATGTTGGGATTAAGAAAGGTGCAGGTTATAGTTGGATCACCGTAAAGAATACAGTTCACATTTTTCAAGCAAAGGATACATCTCACGAGAGGAACGCCGAGATTCAGGCAATGCTAGCCAAGTTAAGAAGGAAGATGAAGGAGGCTGGCTATGTTCCTGACACCGATTTTGCTCTATTCGATTTAGAAGAAGAAGAGAAAATATCAGAAGTTTGGTATCACAGTGAGAAGATTGCCCTTGCATTTGGCCTCATAGCCATTCCTCCTGGTGTTCCAATTAGGATCACGAAAAACCTCAGGATCTGTGGTGACTGCCACAGTGCCATAAAGTTCATCTCGGGCATTGTAGGGAGGGAAATCATAGTGAGGGACAACAACCGGTTTCATCGGTTCGAAGATGGCCTTTGTTCTTGTAGAGATTATTGGTGATGATTAAAAGTTCTTTGACAATTTTTCCTGTCAGATAACTTTCTGCTTAATATCATCCCATACCAAAGAGGCAATCATACACCTTCATTTTCATAAATTTAATGAATATACTATACCTGTGGTGATTCATAATTACAACGTTAAAACAATTGATGCTTTAACTTCATGTATGAAGTAAAAAAAGCAGCTGCATCGATAAATTTTCCATCATAAATCTGAGAAAGAGGACTTGAGAAATCAGAGTATCAATACGGATGTTATTACAACGATTTTGCAGCCTTGATTTGACGGTTGGAGCTTTCGGTAGATGAGACCTAATGCTGCTCCTTGCCCCTGGAGATAGGAGGCTCTCCTAGCCACTTAGCACGAAATCCTGTTCCTTTGCAATCCGAGCAGCACATTGATCCCTGGAGAACATCACAAGTAAGGTCTTCAATGAATATCATAAAAGAATAATGCTACGGACATCAACTATAATCCTACATTTCTCTGTACCAACCTACATGGTAGGTGAGTTGTCATTTTTCTTATTGAAGATTGTATCTACCCGTAAAAGATTATAACTCACCACTACAAGTTGAGACACACACACACACACACACCAAAAAAAAAAAAAAAAAGTTAGGATTATAAATGGACAGACACTTGAAAAGATGAATCAAATTACCTTTCCAGCACAGATTACACAAGCAGTGTTTCTAGAAGGAACTTGGCAGAGCATGTTATCGCCAAGAATGAAGAAACCAGTACCAGCACACCATTTGCACTCGATATGCCCTTTTGACTCGCAAGAAGAGCAAGCAACTGGCCTTGGTTGCTGTAAATATCATCACAGATTATGCCCACGATTAGGATACAAAAGGAATTTGTACATGCATGTAATAATAATACTCTGCGAAATCTGAATCCCAGAATTCCGAAAGAAGAAAAAAATCGATAATTTGCTTATCAACATATGCATGACATAAATCAAGCAACTATATATATAGAGAGAGTTTTGTGAAGATGCTGCTTAAATAAAATAAATAAATAAACAAACTACTCCATCCAAGACAGTATGGGAAAAAGCCCCAATTCACATCCGAAATCAAAGTAAACACTTTTCTTAATTGAAAATTAACTGCAACTTCAGCAATGAAAACAATATTCCATCAAAATTAAGTCTTTTTTCCTTTCTCCAAAAGAAAATTAGAAGGAAAAAAAAATTTACCTGAGAGATTAACCAGGCTTGTTCCATGCGCTTGATGAAATTGGAAGAGCTTTCGTAGGAGTCCACCATGGAAGCCCTTACGCCACAAACCCTAGAACTCAAGGACCTCGAAATCGAACCATGGCGGACGAAAAGCCCAACGCCAATCAGCGCTCTCGCCGGCGACACGAAGCACTTGTTGCGAATCGGTTTGGCTACGACCACTGGCCTACACCACATACAGCTAGAGCTAGTCATCGGTAGCTCTTCTTCGTCTTCTTGAGCTTTGGTTTAAGGAGGTGAATTATGGTTTTCTATAGAGACAAAGGTAAGAACTCTTCTTCGTCTTCTTGAGCTTTGGTTTAAGGAGGTGAATTATGGTTTTCTATAGAGACAAAGGTAAGAAAAGTTCCCTCGCTTTAAAAATGGGATACAAAAAAGAAAGATAAGTTAGACCCGAAAATAACAACAAAAGGTAAATTGGAAACCAAGTGCGTGAGTTAAACGTTATAGATGCCTGGACGGCTCGGCCCACCTTCTTGTATGAACTTGTACAACATATCTAGTTCCATATTTTTATATTTTTTTAGGGTAAATTATTATTTTCCTTTTTAAGAAAGGGAAAATATTCTAAAGCCTAGTTCTTAAACGAAAGACACTTTAAAAAGTATATGACAAATATCGAGCACAAACATACAAAATTCACAAACTAAAACATTAAAATATTAAAAAGATCAAAGCCAAAAACTCCAGTAGAAGAAAGCGACAAAAGAGATAAGTAGATGTCAAACACGAGCCTTTAATGGTGATAAAGTTGTGACATGCACAATACTAAATGATTCACCTTCTCTTGCAAACCCAAACTTCCAAATGGAATGACAAAATTTGACAACCGATGGACTAAAAAATGCCTCAGGACCAACGGTGATCCAACCCCCAGCCACATCTTTGATCCCATAACCCTCCCCCTCCACGGATGGTATGAACTCTACTGCTGAACTTAACATCGGATAACAAACTCATAGCTAAAATTTGGAGGACAAAGTCCTCGTGGTGCGCCAAACCTCTGGCCAGGAATGCTCGCTTCTATCTCTTTCACTCACTCTACGCATAATCGGAGTGAGGATTCGGAATCCGAATAAATTGTTTACTTGGTTCTAGAATTCAGAATCGGAGTCATAACGAATCCCATTTGTTGATGCCAAAAATATTCGACCCAACACCCGATGTGATTACCTGACGTGGTCAGCCTTGCACAGTCACTCTACATCTGGTTGCCTGTAAAAGGGAAGCACCTCAAAATAATGGGGACACCGATGGAGTATATATCACGGGCACTCCGATACTTAAGTCAATAATGGCACTGATGAGCAAACAGAGATACAGAGTTTTGGCAAGGAAAAGTTGTTCATACCTGAATAGGTGGGTTGACCTTTTATTTATAGATGTTCCCCGCAGGTCTGAGCGTTCAGGTGACCCTGTCGAGTTGAACTCCGAGTGCTCCCAACTGGTAGACATGCTTCGGGTGTACAAGTACCGTACACCCAATGGGTTGATGCCACGTGTCCCTACGGTCTGGTGCCAAGGGACACTAGGGCAAGCTAGTTCCGATACAGGTGAAGAGTGCCGTATCAGTCTGGCCAGGCGGCGGAAGCCGACGATAAGACAGGCACAGTATCAGGCAGTGTATCAGGTGTCAGGTGACAGGCGCATGGTGCTGTGCTAGGGTACTGTTGCCACCCGGTACGAGATGACATAACGCGGGCAGTGAGGGGTCACGAACACGGGCGGGATACAATAGTTGCCCGAAGTGTTGCCGCGGGCCCTGACAGTGATCTACTCGCGGTCCGCAAAGGGGAGAAGCAGTACACCAGAGATGGTCGTCATTCAATCCAGTTCCCAAGGAAGAACTTTCAACAGGTTTGATCTTGTCTGGTCTGTTGTGCACGGCCATAGCACATCTGACCTTGAAAATTAGTCTACACGTTCTCGCGCAACCTGCCCACAGTGAAATGACGGGTTTCAGTCGTCGGATAAGCTGTACTATCAACACCATTCATGTATTTACTTGAACCCATAATCATAATGAATTGTTATAAATTTACTTGCATATCCCTTTATTTATTGTATTTTCAAAAATAAAAAAAATAATTAATTTTTTTATTTATTATCATACTATTAATCAAAAGTAAAATAATCATTATGATATTAAGGTAATAAAATTAAATTGTGTAATTTTTTGTTTTAAAAAATTAATAAGAGTAAAAAAATTGAATTAAAATAAGTAAAATATAAAAAATATAAAATTAGAAACATAATAATATATTATGATAAAAAAAAAAAAGTTATTTATTTACTCAAATAACGTTAATAGTAATTAGGATAGTTATATAATATTAAGTTAATGAAAATATAATATATTTAGTTAATAAAAATAATTAATATAGGTTATTATTATTTTTTAATACAATTTTTTGCAAATAAAATAAGGATAAAATGGTAATTTAATTTTGATACTAGGAATTGGAGTCACAATTCAGAGGAGGGCATGTGATTGCCAATTTCATTCCTGAATCCCAAATTGGTGTAGGACCCACAATTTTCACTCACATTCCAGGAAAAAAATGAGCAAGTAAACGTGAGATTGACTCTCATTTTTCACTCTCATTTCCTACTCCTGATAAGTAAACATGCCATAAGAGTGTAGTTGGTATGAGAGAAAAATGGAAGAAAGGGAAATGGTGGAAGGATTTTGACAATTATGGTTGTTTGATAAGAAAAAAGAGGGGGAAGAGATTAGGGATGGACTCTTAATCCTTCAAAAAGACTCAATTTTAATCCCTTCAAATTAGAGAGATTTTTGAAGGGATTCAATCTATCTCTTTGGTTAGAGATAATATAGTCATTTTACAAAATAAAAACTATTATTTCCTTTCCCTTGTATCTGTATACCAAATAAGAGAGATGATTTTTGTTTTCTTATCGTCATACCAAAATCATGAAAAAAAGGACCTCTCCCTCCTTCTCTATCTCCCTCGCCTAGGTGACCTACCACTTCCTCCTTCCACTTTTCTCTCCCTCATATCAAACAGAGCCTAAAAATAACAATAAAAATTGTTAAGAATAGTCAGATCTTCCTCTCTTGATTTTTGAGAATTTTCTTTATAAAAAAAAAAGATTTGGAAATCTCTTAGTATGAGTACAGTTTTAAATCCTCATAATTTTATTAAATTTCACTAATTATAAATTTTTAATTGAATATGATTTTCGTGATTTTTTTTTAAAGACAATTTAATTCTCATAGTTTAAATCATGTCTCACATATCCTACCTCTATTTTTAAAGCTCAAAACTCTATAATAAAATACATATTAAAGAATAAAATTTAGCCATAACATATTGTTTTGAATCGTTACATTTTATATTAAAATCTGTTATGTTATTTACTTATATATATATATATATATGTATATTTATATGATTGGATTTCAAAGTAATCTGACAATTTAAAACCGTAAAAAAAAATAGTTTTAATATTCTATCATGTAACTTTTTCTTTTTTTTGCTAAAGAATTCTATCATGTAACTTTGTTAGTCTTTCATATAACTTACTATTTCCGTAAACTATCAAGTTATGAAAAATAAAATATCTAATTAATCTATTAGATTACGTTAAACAAAAATTTGTCTTTTAGATTATAGCAACCGATAATCTCGTAATTCAACATCTTACAACAATTCCAAATAAAGCAGATATTGACCAAATTTCATTTAGAGTGAGACTTTTATGGTATTTACTTCTCTTTTTCTTTTTCTTTTTTTTTTTCCCCTCTCTTGTGCAAGCAACAAAATAGGATTTTTTTTATTTTTTTTCCTCTTGTTGCAACTCAGAATTATCCATTGGATTGTTTTCATCATGGGAAAGAAAAGACCCAATTGGCTTGGTTGGGCTCAAGGTTTGAACATTCAAACACATGTAAAGAGCTAGCTGGCCTAGAGGAAAAGGCTGACCCGTAACAAATTGGCTACCAAAACTACAATATTCGTTTCCATGACAAGCCAGGCGGCCAATTGCAATCACTTTTTTGCCCCTTCCTTGAAAAAATAAAAAAAAGAAGAAGACGACGTCTACAATTAGAACTCATATTTCATTTACGGCAGAAATTATTTTCCAATTGTTAAATTATTTTTAACTGATTTGATCTATAAAGGTTCATATTAAAAATTAATAGCGCGATCTTGTCTGATTATTAAGAGTTGGTCTCAGTAAAAGATTTATAGCACATGATGATTGAAATAAAAGTAATACTGAGAACAATATCAACTTAGGTGTCCGTGAGTTATCATATTTTTGTCCGTTGATATGTCGATTTTTTGAACATTTATTAATAAAAACACAAAATGACAAGTCAAGTGACATATAGATTAGTGTTTAAAAGTTGATAATCGAGTTCATATTTAAAAATTAATATTAGAGTTGGTGTTTTTAGTTTTTAGTTTTTTTTTTAATATTAATTCTTCTTTTAGAGAAGAGATTCTTACCACTGGAAACTCCCACGACCAAAAAAAAACAAGGCAGTGTTGGGAAGAAAACAAAATGACAAAAGAATTGGTAGAAAGAATGTCATCTCCGGTTCCACAATTTTTACATTACAATGATTACAATTGAAGGAACCCTTTTTTTTCTACCACCAATAAATAAATTAAAAATAGAAAAATTGAAAGATTACTTCTGAAGGAAGAATGTTATGTTGAACTTGAGATCTTGAAACGATTTTGCTGAATGAATATTGTGAATACCCTGTATAAAATGGGCCTAATCATGGGCTGATTTAAAGTGTTCTTCAACCTTTGTGACATTGGAACAATTTCAGTGAATGTATTTTCGATTGAATGAACCAATCATGGTGTGATGACGAAGGAAGAGAGAAGATGAAGGCTTTTATTTATTTATTTACTTAGGAGTACACAAATTCAAACTCTACACTTTTTTACTGAAATCATATATGATATTACTGCTAGACAATAGAGGAGGAATTCTAGCATTGTAAGGCAGAAATTAGAAACTAGATTACTTAAAATATGAGTGTTAATCCCATTTATTTCGTATATCTCTCACATTTCCTTTTCTTATTTTCTTTTTGTCCATCTCTGACAATTTTTATTTCTCATTCTTTATTTTTCCCCCTTCCTATCAAACGTGGTGTGGTAGAAAAGGGAAAATGTACGAAGTGTATTTTTTTAAATAGGAGTGGCGTACAAAATATTTATTCAATCTTTTAAAACTTTTTAAAAAAATATTATCATCACATCCTTTTAACGTAATGAAAAAGATCAGATCCAGTTTTATTTAAAAAATGAGCTCAATTTTATTTCTATCATGATAAGTTTAAATGACGTACAATCTATTGACTAACAAAAACCTTAAAATAAAACTAAATATCGAATATTAAACCTACCATGATAGAAGAAAATGAAAGATATCTTAACTGTTGTACGATAAAATGTGTTTTAATGTTCTCTAATTGAGGGCAGTGAATTACAATGAAAGGTCCTATAAAATGTTATTCACAGTGGGAGAGAACAAGTGACAGGATAACCTTCCCTTTTCTTTCATTTTAAACCATTTCTCAGTCTCAACTCTCAACTCTCAACTCAGCTTCAATTTCATTCATCTTTTGAAACCAATAACTACTTCTTTGTGTTCCAAAAGGAGACACGTTATCAAACACCTACCTCTAATCTTATTTACTTTTTTTTTTTTTGGTTTTGTTTTGAAAGTTTTTATTCACTTAGTACTCAACATCCCTAATACTCTATTTTTTAGCATATCAAATTACCAGACACATCATTTTTTCAAACTGTAAAATTCACTCAATTCATTGTTATATCTTCGAGGTTTTCAATCAAATAAATATGTGACTCTGATTTAGGGTACATGTCAATAGGAGGACATTTTATTAAAGAATGTGACAATATTTTTGAATTTAACGTACGTCATCAAATTAGTAAACTATCATGAGATATATACATATATATGAATTGAATACTCTCACTCCATAGGAGTTAAATTTGGGGATGAGGTTCTTCAAAAAATGAGTGACATATAGGTGAAAAAAAAATCAACATCTCTACCATTTTATCCAAGTTCTATCAGGAAGAAAAGAATAGAATAATAACCTATAAAATGTATACAATTTTATAGTTTTACTTTCCTAAAAAAAAAATTAATTAATTTGAGGGTGAGTAAGTTCGAACTCTACATTTAGAGTCAAATATGAAATTACCACTAGACTATATCTGTAATTATATATAACAGTTTTATTATATACCTAATTTTTCTTTTTTTTTGGCTGATTGGGATATAATTGCTTATCACTTTTCCCTTTGGTTGAAAAGTTAATTGGGCGCGTATGGCAATAATTTTCATAGGTTGTGTATGACAGAATAATCACTCATGACAGCGTCATCTTCAAAGACATAATTTTGATTATAAAACACATTTATTACTGTTAATTAATTTGCTAGAGAACGTATGAATTGAACTAAAACCTTTGAGAATGAAAAAATGTCACAAAAGGAAAAGGAGAAAAGGAAGACAGAAAGAGATGGGTGGGAGACTTCGTACAATAAACGTTTAATAAAATAAAATAGAATAATCATCACTATGATTCTATAATGATTATTGACAATAAAGTTTAAACGTAATCAAAACCTTTACTCAAAAAAAAAAAAAAACAATTAATACTTTAATTACTGGCAGCAGCTACACAAAACATGAAGACGATGGACTAACTTAGTGTTGGAGACTGACTAGCAAATACTTTTTGCCTTTGATTCCTCCCTAATTATGTCCAACAGCTTATAATTCAAAATTAAACTTGGATTTTAAACCAATTTTCAATTTTGATGATCAATTCATTCTTCTATTGCTAATGATTCCATTATTTTAATCACAGCATTGAATGTTTTGAAATCAAAATCAAATCCTCACACACCCGATCTTAACTTTAATTTGGTGATGAAAATAGGGGATCAATATTGGTCTCATCTTGTCCTTTATTCCCAATATGTATAAAAGAAATCTTGAGATCCATCATTAATACAAAAAAGGTATAATCCAGTTATGCTCAAAGGACAATCTCGGTTACTCTCACCACCATGATGATTTAAAAGGGGATCAATATTGGTATCATATCGCCCTTTATTTTCATTGTTTATAAAATAAATATCGAGATCCATCAACGAAAATAAAAAAGACCTAATCTAATTTTACACTAAGGACGAGCTCAATTACACTCCCCACCGTGATGATTCAAAAGGGGATCAATATAGGTGTCGTCTCTCCCTTTCATTCCCATCATATGTAGAAGAAATCTCAGGATCCATCAATAAAATAGAAAATGTCTTATCCAATTCTACTTGAAAGACGGACAATTCCACTCACACCATGACGACTCAGACGTTACATGGTTCATTGATCAGGCATGACCTTTGAGCAAAGACTATCGAATTTCTAACCTTAAGAAAAAAACAGAAATGCATCATTATCGTCGCACCATCTGTAATCCTTACTCTTTAATTAGTGTATTACAAGGACCAAAAAGTAATAAAAAAAACATATGATAAGCCATGAACAAATTACACTGTCTTGATCAGTTAGAACTTTTCAGTTTGCATACTGGAAACACCGAAATGTCATGATGGTTATATTTTATTTCTTTTGAGAGCAAAATGAGGTGCAATTATGAGTTATAATTGGCAAAAGCCCGAGAAAGTGTCTAGAAAATTGCCAATCAAGTGACAAGGCAAAAGCCATGAGATTGATTAATTGTAAACGATACTGTTCAATTCTCAACTCTTACCTAACGAAAAATCCAAACACCACAATAAATCCTAAGTTAAGATATATATATACAAGTGTGTGTGTGTGTATTTTTCCCTGATACAAATGGTGAGAAATTATTTTCGAGATTTTGAAATCAAGTCTTAATCTGATGGTTCTACCAGTAGCTAAGGTTCAATGTTCCAAGTCTCAATCAATTGGTGTTTCAACTACATGTTTCTGCATCTTCCTCTTCTTTTAGTTGGAACAAACTGTGTCAGTGTGCGGGATATTATACATAAATTCTAACCTGGTGTATTATTCAATAAATATAATCCAATATTTTCAACTCTACAATTACACAACATTTTAATATTTCGGTCAGGTTATTTTCTCGGAAACTGTATTACATAATTCCTTACAATTTAGTCCAAACACCATAAAGAGACAAAAGTCCGACCATCTTTGTTGTGGGGAGTGACCTGTATTTTGCTACAGTCAAGTCCGCAGCTTCTTTTAAAACTAAACCAAGGTTGTTTCACACACACACACACACACATATATATATATATATGTATGTATTATGTAACACACACCGCACAACAAAATCCATCAAAGAAGCCGAATATAATATAATAATATTATAAAAAGGACCCATCTTCACTCTAGCTTCCCAAAATCACCATTATAAAAACCTTCTTCTTGTTCCTTCTCTACAATGCTCAGACATCATAACTACAACTAAAAAATGAAAAAAACACTTCTCTCAGAAAACAAATATACTTTCTCTTTCTATCTCTGATGATCAGCTGACCAATTTTTTTTATAGCCACCCACAACTCCCATGAAAATTCCCTCTATTTCTTACTGGCAAAAATATTGATTGTTTTTGAGCCAAAAAAAAAAAGAAAAGAAAAAGAAAAAGAAAAAAATGGAAAGGCAAATGAAAACCATGACGAGTAGTAGTACTACTCCATCGGCAACATCGCCAGCACCAACGACCTTCGTCCAAGCAGACCCAAACACCTTCAAAGACCTGGTCCAGAAGCTGACCGGCTCGTCCGGTGACTCCGAGAAGCTCCCGGTCACCCTCCCCAGCAGGCTCTCCAAACCCACCATCCCGGTCGACCCCACCGGCCCTCGCCGGTCGCCTTTCAAGCTCCAAGACCGGAGGCAGACGATGAGGAAGCTCGAGATCAAGCTCAGCCTCGCCACCATCGGCGGCGGCGGAGGAGGAGGAGGATTGTCGCCGGCGTCGGCGTCAGCGGCGGCGGTGGCTCATCAATTCCACCTCTCGCCGCGTCAGATTCACTGGGTCGACTCGCCGATTCCGAGCCCGGTGACGCCGTTGGGGTCCGAGTCGCTGTTCGTACCGAGCTCGGGGTCGCCGTCGCCGTCGTCTCCGGCGGTCTCTGAGGAGGAGAGGGCGATCGCAGACAAGGGGTTTTACTTGCACCCGTCGCCGCTGAGCACCCCGAGGGCGTCGGAGCTGCCGGAGCTCTTGAATCTCTTCCCGTTGACTTCTCCGAGTCGTCACCGTGATCATCACGACAAAGCTCGGGATTAATTCGTGATAAGGAAATTACTTGTTTTTGTGTTTGGTAAAAGGAGGGGGAGAAAAAAAAAAGAAGAAGAAAAAAGAAAAAGGGTTTTTTTTTTTTTTTTTTTTTTTTTTTTTTTTTTTGCACTTGCAATTTGCATGTTGATTGTTGCATGGGCTTCTTTTTATTTTTACTTAATACATTGGGGATGTTATTTTTTTTAAATTTTTATATTAGTGTTTATTATAGAGATATGTAGCAGCTCATTTATATTTGTGCATGGTTATGGAGCTATATACATATATTTTTAAGTTACATACAATATGCTTTTTGTTTTAATTTCTTTATTATTTTCAAATGGTGTGCAATGAGTTCTATAGATTTCTAGCAAAAGGGAAAACAAGTGCAATATTTGCCACAGCTCTCTATTTTCTTCAGTAAATATTATATGTGTTAAACTTTTTTATTTGTATTCAGCCTTAAAGTTATTGACTTGATGACTGAACAGGGAACATGCCAATAATGTACATATGAGACGGCTTTGAGCAGATGGTTTCCCTTTCTGAAGTGAGATGATCTTTGCATGGCATGTGCTTACTTATGTATACATGTAGACGTACACACACACACACACACACACACATATATATATATATATGTAATGTACATAAATATAAAATGCACGCTTAAAAATGGAGTGGCATTTGGTAATTTAAGGAGAATTATGCGCCCCCTCCCATGTACCAGTTGTAACATGGCTTTTGTTATGTTTTACAAATTAGCTAATTCAAATATAATATTTTTTTTTGTTATATTTATCATTTACATTAATATTTAAATAAATATCGTGTGATGAGATTTTAATTAAGAAAAGGTTCCAAGTGCATGATACACGTATCATGTAAGCAATTATTCCTAGATATATATTACTAACAAAAAATTGGTCCGATTAGCTTAATTTGTTTATGGATTAATAGGCTCTCCCAACTTTGGGTTATAATTTTATTATTATTATTGTTTTTTGGGCAGGCTAAAAAAAAAAGTTCCACTTTGTACCTGAAATTCAATCTACCTTTTGAGTGATTTTTTTCCCCCCCTAACTGCCTTTAATTGAAGTTGTGAGCAATCTTTCCGAATTCCAACTACCATAAATCACGAACATAGATATTATTTGCAGTACAGTTGGTTTCACTTATTATTTTGACATTTATAGGCTAATTGATCATCAAAGATATTTATAGCTGTACATCACCTGCCATGCAAAATATTCTTCCACTATAATATTTCTATTTTGCTGTCCTGTTTCTTATTCTACAAGAGATTAATAGGGTAACTAGACCAAATTTAGTACTCTAATTGTTTTCAGTTATGAAATTGCTTCTTTTTTTTTTTTTTTTTTTTTTAACATAACTTTAAATTAATCTTCCCATATATTTGGGAAATTATTTCCTGATTCCAGGTAATTAACTCTCAAATCCCAAACAAACATGGTGTCAACATAATTTTGAAAGACCACATTATTTATTTAATTATTATTATTTTTTCAATGATTGGTATTAGGTACTCATCACAAGAAAAAGCAAAGTTTATGTGAAGGAAAATAGGGCTTGTTTGGTGATCCATCTTAAATTTAAATTTTTAATCTTAGTTTTTGTCTTTTTCAGAAAAGTCAACAAAAATTATAATTAATTTTTAAAAAGTTAATCAATTCAAATTTAAAAATTTTAACTCAAACTGTTTCATCAAACGGAAACATAGTTTTTTTTTTCTTTTTACGTATTTTCATAGTTCATACTTGTAATGCTAAAATAATATTCCAAAATAAGTAAACAACTGAGAAATTCATTCCGCTCTGAAAATGAAAAAATCTAGCCGTGGAGTCGTGGACACGTTTTCTCTAAAGAGTCTACACCTTTTATTTTTTATTTTTTCAATCAAAAAGTAAAAATTAAATAACAACAAAATTACTTATAAGTCTCCATACAATTAAAAAAAAATGTAAATAGTGAGCTAAACACTTAGGCCACATTGTTAAAAATCCTACAATTAGAAGTATTACGTTGTATATATATAAAGCTGACCTTCATTATTATTCATTTTCAAAAGTGGGAAATATCTATGCCCAAAAAAAATCTATGTTAATTATTAGAATAAAAAAATCCAATAGTTTTTAGCATAAAAATTCCATATTTCTAAATACTTCACAGACAAAACTGTTAAAGTATCTGATCATTTAAATGATTACATAACCTAATAATAATTATAATTGTTACTCATTTAAAAAAAAAATAAAAGGACTACTCAAAAATATTAATTACAATCTAAGGCGGATAATGGGGTCTTCCACCTCTAATAAACTTTTCTTTTTTAAATTTTACTTTTAAAAATTTCATATTTTTCTTATTTTACCGGTTAGAGATTGATAATCATTTTATAAACTCCAAAAAAATTTATCCTTTAATATACATTTTTATTAAAATAATAGATTAACTCTTCTGTTGGATATTATGCCTTTACTTGTCCACCTGTGAGATTTTCACAATTTGTTAAACGTTTTCTTTTCTTTTCTTCTATTTTTTTCCTGAAAAAAGCTTGATAAACCATTATATTAGATAGACCCCCACCCCGCCTTCCTTATTTTTTGTTGTCAGGTAATAATATGTTATATATAGTTATGTAGCAAAAGGAGGGAAAAAAGGAAAGAAAAAAAGAAAAGGAAAAAAAAAAGGATAATTACGTGTAGTGTCAGACGTGGGCCCAGTGAGCATGGAAAAGTGTCAGTGGGGGCCACAGTGAGGAAGGGGCGTGAGAGAAGTTGAAGATTGAAGAGACTTAACGGTGTGGATGTTTTTCTTCATGTGGGCCGGTTTGTCGGAACACGGCGCTAAAGGCCCTCCTCCTCTCTCCCCTTGATTTCCCAAAGAAATTACTGTCTTCTTGCTGGGTCCCACACGGTCTCGTCTCAACAGCAGCGTGGGCTCTCTCTCTCTCTCTCTCTCTGAAAATTTTCATGTTGGTGACTTTTGCGGTGTGACAAAAAGATTATCAGATTATAATTAAATAATAATAATTTAAAAAAGAATAATATTATAAGAGATATAGATTTTAATATTATTCTTTAATATAAATTTATGTTTTATATTTTTATTAATAAATATAATTAATTGATATGATAATATTTTTTTAAAAAATTTAATATAAAAATAATAATTAATATATCACATATATTTATATTTAAAAATTAATATTAAATCTTAAAAAAAAATAAAAAAAATAAAAAAATAAAAAAGCCTTGTGCCTAGGCCACCAACGACATGCTTATCATGCGGTGACCCCAATCGTTGACTTGTGGACTTTTTAAAGACCCGCAACACCCAATCACGGCCTTCTCTCTAGTTGGTCCATAATTTTTCTTTTTCTTTTTAATCAACCTGGCCAATAAGTTGGAATTTCGTTCTAAATTATAAGTGTGTTTGGATTAAAACATGTAGTTACAATGGGCTGAACCAGAATAATATAGGTTTGAATCTTTATCCAAACATCACCCAACAATTAAGAAGTTGGGAGTTTACATAAATTAATAGATTATTTACGTTTTTGGATCACATTTTAGTTATAAATAATGTTTCGTCATAACTTGATTTTGTTGTTAAATTTTGAAATTAATTTTTCAGTTTGATAATTGGTTAAAATACTCATAGATGTAATTCCCTTCGTTACCGATAAACTCTTATCAATTTTGGTGAATACAGAATTTGATCCCATGTTGTTAAATTTAACAATCAAGTACAATAAATCGTTAAAAAAATGGTTCGCTTTTTTTCTTTCGAAAGAAAGCGACTATAATGTAGGAATTATGATTGCAAAGTAATAGAAATAACAGTTATGTATGACTATAAAAAGTCCGTCCCAATATGAAATATGCTTTTAATTTTATTTTTTACCAAATCAATAATGCCTTTTAATAACAGTGGTGGCAGGTATAACGATAAATTCACATATGATTAAAAAAATAAAAATAAATTGATGTTCAATACGTATGTAACAAATTTTTTTTGGTTAAAAGATCTGATAATAATCTCATCATTTTCAGGTTTTTCAGTTTCATAGATAGGAACACATCCTTAAGTATGACAGAGTTAGGTCTTTTATGTTAGTTTCTCTCAGTCGTCTACATGGGCTTACTTTGTCATCACCAACCTAAGTATCAACAGCCGAGGTTAGAGTTAAGACTTAAATGAAAGGCATTGGAACTTGAACCCCGATAAACGAAGGGAAAATATCTAGTAAAGGAATATAATATTTTGCTACCCTATCCACCCCTTTATATAACAAACGTTGTTGCACGAAGAATTGCGCGCATTAATAATACGCGTCTACTAAATTTAACTTTCGTATCCATTTCATGGACGTATAGAAATCCACTTGAGTATTAAATTATATTTTGATATTTGAGTATTACATAATATCGATGAATGATTTATTTAATTAATTTTATGAACGCGGTGTTGAAAAACGAAAATCAAACATAGCTACTTAGATAGTATTTCTTTTGGAATATTGAAGTTGTTGAATTTTTATATGATCATAGATATGTTCATATTATAGATGAAAGCGAAGTTAAATGTACAAAAATGATTGGCACTCTCAGACAATATTCCCTCACGAAATTATTTTTTTTTTTTTTTTGACTTTTTTAATAGACAAGTGTGTCCATTGGATTCAGAACTTTCATTTGTTTTTTTCTTTCGACATTTTCATACATTGTTTCTTTTAGAAGATCATTAGATTCCTCTCTTCTCTGCCTCAATGGTCAATGCATCATCATCTGTTTTTTTTTTTTTTTTTTTTATTTAATCCCACATTGAAATTAGGTTTCTCTCTTTCCCCTATTTCATCTTCTTTTTTTTTTTTTTATAATTTTTTTATAATTTTTTTTTTTGGTCTCAATAGTCAATGAGTTCATCATAAATATGTCAAAAAAAGGAGTACTGACGAGTAATGACCATTTCAGATAATACTCGAGAGTTGATAGGGACAAGCATGAATATAATATAAGCATTTTAAATTAGGCATGATTAAGCTGTACTCTCTAACTTTCGTAATTTACCATAATTAATTAATTAAGTCGTGACCAAGAAAAAAGAAAAAACTTTGACTTTTATAAAATTAATTATCGGTTAATTAGATGACAAATTAGGATATCAATATGCGTGGCGTAAAGGGTCTTTATTAGCCACGTGGATTGTCAATGTTTAGCTCTCTTTCTTTTCTTTTCTGTTTTTTTTTTTTCATAATTTTTCATGTCTGGTTTTTTGAATTTTGGTTTCTTTGTTTAAACTTACAAAAAAAAAAAAAAAAAAAAAAAAAATTATCCTCTGAAGTGTCTATCTTATATTTATATATGAAAGCCTTGACAATTGCCTTGAACGAAATTTTGACATGAGATATATGAATGCCTAAGCGGCCGTCATATATTACTTAAGCAAAACAGTCCATTAATGCTTTTCACGATTTTCTAGTCATGCCAATTAAAAAAAAAAAAAATGGTATATGTGTAACACGATATTTTTTTTTTTTTAGGGAAACATGATTTCTTATACTTGTATTTTTATACGAGGAACTATAAGAATCCTTACCTCACAATTTTCCTCCTTTTTATGTTAAAAGTTCAAAAAGAAAGACTGATCAGCGTTAACATATCTCTCTCAAGCATTAATTGTCAAAGGTGCTCCCAAAGATATTACAAGGAATGTTCGTTGAATGCCTGACAGTTGTGCCATATCTTGAACAAATATCGTCATCCCAACCTAACACGTTAATAAGAATATATAAAGGCGTTGTCTCAAGCACTGTATAAATTGAGTACTAAATAAGTAGAAAACAAGCCTTAATATTTAAGTTACCCAATATTCAAACTTCTGACCACATAATCATCAAGATAATCTATTAATTACCGTTACACCACCCCACCCGGGACTTTATGATTTTTGTCAAAAACCCATCTATATATAAATACGAATATCTTTCCTCCTTATAAAGTCGTGAATCTAATTATGTAAAAGCATAAAAATGTATTGCTAAAGAAGGAATTACCATCGGTTTTAATTTCTACCACCAATAATTTTCAAGAGATAATTATAACCATTGGTACTTTAGACAATTTGGAGTTCTCATCCACGTATTTGACCACTTGCAATGTTAAACTTTGAGCATATTCCAATTACTTGGATATTATTATCTTAAGATGAGAAATCTAAAAGATTCACATCTATTAATTAATATGTCGTTGTACTTTGATATCCCAGGTGATTTTGTGGGTAACGTGGGTGGATTTGCATGGAGTGCTTAGATTAGAAGTAAACAAACAAAATCCGCATCAAGTTGGCAAAAATCTTAACTATAATTAAGGCGATTTTGTGACCGGTTGAGGGACAGCCGACAGAGATTAACCGATTAAGTGCTTCTTCTAAAGACTAAATTGTTTTGTTAATTAAGCTGTGGGAGTTGAACGTGGTTACTTGCTAAGTACATGCATAAGTTAGGTAACAAGTCACATTTTGTGGGCTGGTGCTCTCTTATCAGCCTATCCCCTACATATATATATATATATATATATTTATGCGCTCAACTTTTTGTGAGGTTTTCAGATTTTGGATCTTCCAATTCTAGATAAGGAAACTTTACCAATTAATCTTCAATTCTATGCATGAAGAATAATCACTTGTTCTCAAAGAATTTCAGCTTAACTCAGTGATACTATTTATCTCAGCTTCTACTCTTATATATATATATATATATATATATAGAGAGAGAGAGAGAGAGTTCCCATAAACTGAAATATAACTTAATTCAAAAAAAAACAAAAAACAAAAAACAAAAATAAAATAGGAATTTCAGTTGTAGAGATTTTACATAACTTTAATATGTATGTATTTATGATATTTATGATAAAATTTTTATGTCATCGTAAAAGTCCCTTAATAGTTGGTTTCTCCTTCAAACACACTATATAGTAAAGATAAATAGGTATACATGATTTTTTTGCTTTTTTTTTTTTTTTTTTACTTGTGTGAAATGTGTATGATGCTTCAGTGATGAGGGTTTTAGCAATGTTAGGGACAAACCTCCAACAGACAATAAAGTTATATTGAGAAAACGTTAGGTGTTTGTTGGGAGGTAACAACAGTTAAAAAATAAATATTTGTAAGGTGCAAGTGTATAATCATCTAAGATATATTATAGATATGAGAAACAAGATTATGGAAGAGCACTGAAAAAGGCTAATTAATATCTCCAATGTACAAAATTTCGGCACACAACAACTTGAATGGATAAGACAAGACCTATTAGCTACTCTACATCTAAAGCCATTATTTGACATATGCCCTTTTAAGACTCTCTCTCTCTCTCTACATATATATGTATATATACACACACACACATATATACAAGACTTTTAACCTATAAGCAAGCTTTTACACTTATCTAATGATTGCTCCATGATTCTGGTAGACAAGAAAAATCCTTTGAGATAATGAGATGTCTCCCACACAAATTCTGGCGAAGGTTTTTCATTGTTTGGTTTTTTGAGCATTTGATTTGCACATATGGGTCAAGGAAGTGCTCAAGAATCGCCATATATACAGGTAGAAACATCCATGATTGATGGCTCATTTTCAAGGGTCGGAGTTGTGTGTTTACAAATATTATTTTATATACGGAAACTATGAAAGAAAAAGAAAAAAAAAAAAAAAAAAGTTAAAGAGAGAGAAAGAGAAAAAGGCCACTCTCTTTTTTATTATAAACTATTGAAAAATGCTAAAGGTAGTGGATTTGAGCATATCTAAGAGGGTCATGACGAAGAGCATATGCTTGATGAAAAGCTCCAAGTAGTAGTAGTAGGAGTAGGAGTACTTCTTGTCATTCACTTTTTATGAAAGAAAAAAAAAAAAAAAAAAAGATTATTCTAAATGCCTGACTGAAGGAATGCCAATAAATCATTGCAAATTCTAGAAATATTTGGACCACCCCACAATGAATCACTCGTGCTCCACTGTCAGCCCAATTGGCTTGTTGGAGCATAAAATTAAAAATTTAAAAAATAAAATTTCAAAGTGTTATTAATAATGTTGGGAGAGAACTTAAGGTAGTTTGGTAATTGTCTATTGAACTTTAAGTTCTAACAATTAACCCTCTAAACTTATCTAATAATCACAATATGACCCAAATCGATAACATTGTTTAAATTGACAGCAAAAATAAGGGAGTATTACATGTTAAAATTAAAAAGTTCTTGGGGAGTTTTCGTGAGTGCAAAAAGTTTAAGGAGATAAATGTAAAAGATTAGATAGAATAAGAGAAATTACTTCTAAAAAATTCAGTTTCCATTTTAAAATGTCAACATGTTAAGTGAAGTGATCAAATACTTTTATATGTCTATTATTGTTGTTATATTTTGAGAGAAGGGGAAAAATAGGCCAGAAACCTCTAGTAATAAAAAATAAATAACAGAAAGCTTTTTGAGTGATGATAAATAACATATATATAAATAGTTTTCTTACAAAGCATATTTACGATAAAAATTATCTTTAAAATATTATTGTAAATAAAATATTTGTAGTAAATATTATATTGATAATAAATAGTTTATTTATGAATTATATTTACGATAAAATTACCTTAAAATTTTTTATAAATAAATAACTTACCATGAATGTGCTATTTACCTCAAACATTTTTAAAGTATACTATTTACTTTAAATTTTTTTTATAAATGACATATTTATTGTAATTTCTCTTGTATTTTTATATCATGGGACTCGAATTTCTTTTTATCCAGAATAATAAAGCGACAAAAATGTGCATCGTATATGGGTATTTCCATCGCCAATTTAAATTGAGTTATAAATTTTTTGACCTCCATTGCAACACTCTGTTTTCACACTTTCCTTTTTTTTTCCCCCTTTCTCTCTTTTCCTGATATCTGTTATCTCAGTGATATTGTTGGTTCAAGTATTGACTTGTTTGCTGGTTTCCCATTTAATGGGTATCATGTTGGGCCTCCACTTGAACCCACAAAAAAGTGGGCCGGAAAAGGCCCATCGGTACGCTAACATTGCTGCAGCCTCACGACTGGACAAGAAACTGGAGGGAAAAAAAAAAAAAAAAAAAATAATAATAATAATAAAAAAAAAAAAAAAAGAGAATCAGACATTTGAGAGTTTGGGCACATTATAGTCCATAGCTTAAAGGCTTTTTAGAGACATCAAGCTTACACATCGATGTGGTGTGGGTGCAAGAAGCCCATCATTCGTGTTAACGAGGTTGTATATATTAACTGTTGAATTTAATAATTTATTTATATCGCTTTGATATGAAAATCAGATTTCAATTTTTCTACTAAAATCATACATTTCGGTTCCAAATTTTATAAAGTGGTATTTCTCTAAATCACCCAAACCGACCAAGAGGCAGTTTTTGCAACCTAAGCTCATAATGAGCTTGAAACAACCTCCTTTTTTTTTTTTTTTTTTTTTTTGTGGGTGGGAATGAAGCGAGGTATTCTTTGCTTATACGGCAAAAGCAACAAAACCCCAAAAGTACATTCACACGAGATAGCAAAGAGCTTATGTTTCGTTGAAGTCCACTAGTAACAAGCAACCAAAGAAGACTTTGAAGCAATTAGAAAAAATAGGAAAACTTTTGGACGTTGACATTAGGGCCAATTTAGGTTTTTTTTTATTTATTATTTTTTTTTTGGGTGGTAAATAGGCCAATTTAGGTGTTTGTTGCATTAGGACGGTGGTGAAATAACCAAGAAAGCAAAGCAAGTATACACGTAACACATGGGCATCATCAATAATATTTATACTTATATATATGTTTCTCTATATTATGTCAAGTGTCAACATTCAAATATTAACATAGGTATCACGTGTGTGTGTGAACCTCCTTTTTAGTGTGGTTCAACTTTTTCCCATTTGAATTCTTAAAATCCCAATAACAAGTCAACTCACCTAACATGTAACCAAGTTGACTTTTTTTTTTTTTTTTTTTTTTTCAATAACACATAAAACCAAATTGGCTTTACTTCCTCTAACTTGAGGAATGGAGACTTTGAACCAATTTACCAAATTGACTACTTTTTTTTTTTATTTTTTTTTACTTACTTATAAAAACTTTTTCTTTTTTTGACTGCATTTTTCTGATCTCCGTCCACCTGCCGTCCATGCTTTTTATCTCCTAGTGCACCGTCCATTCCTTGAAGTGGTCTACCAAATTCACCCGGCTGGTTTATAAGTTGTTTGTTATATTCTCTCGTATACAGGATTAGCTTTCAGTCTGACAGTCATATCTATCTGATAAATATAATTTTTTATTTTTTTAATATGTGTGTAAGCTAGTATAGTTTCATATAACGTTATGTAATTTACTGTGTAACATTTTGTTTTATAAAACTTTTTACTAAAAATTAATAATATCAATCGAAAATATTACACGTTGATTATATTTATGTTATAAATTTTACTTTGTTAGACCTTTAGGGTCATCAAATTGAAAACCTTATGTTTATGCATTTATATATATATATATATATATATTACACGCTTTTAGTCTTTTTTTCTCTCCCTTTTTTGCATTTGTCATTTACAACTATCTAGTCATTAAACTATGAACTTCCGCAAGAAATATTTGAATGCCCGATTTCACTAGGATTACTGCGAGAGATTAATATACATTACATATATCATTAAATGTGTCCACGATTTGAGTCTAAATTTGATGTACATTATTCTATCACTGTAAAATTAAATCCACATGATTTTTTCAAGATATTAATATCGTTTAACTATTACGTTATAATATTTAAGTGTTTTATATTATTATATATATTTTGACAAGTACTTTATAAATTTAGGGTTACGTTTACGTTCTTCATGAATGATTGATACGTAACATGTATTTATGTTATACAATCGGAGGCAGAGTTACGAATTTTTTTCAGTGGGAGCGTACACAATTTTTTTTTTTTTTTAGAAAAACAAATTTTAGTGGGGACTATATGAGAATTTTTTATTTTAGTAGGGACAAAATAGTAAAAGTATAAACTTTTTTTTTTGTCGAAATTAATATTAATGGGGTTATGTGAGAATTTTTTATTTTTAATGAGGACAAAATAAAGATTGTATGAAAATATTTTATTTTCCGTAGAGACAAATCATAAAAATTTAAAAATATTTGAGACAAAATTAAAAAACAAAAAATTTGAATGGGGGCTGTAGCCCCACTCACACCCCCTTCCTCCGCCCCTGTATACAATAACTTTTTTTCCTTTTTTTTTTTTTTGGGGGCGCGGGGGCATATATGTAACAATAACTTTAGAAATGTATAACATTGTTACCATAAATAACCTATCTTTATAGAATTATTTTTTTACAAATAATATCATATTCACATTTTAGTTCTACATGTGAGAATCAATTCTTTACGCCAAATTCCTATGTTAACACTTGTACAATAAGCTCAACAAAAGATCACATCTCCGACCAAAATAAAAGGTGATATTAATCCTAAATTCGTGTGCGGACGAGACCCCACACAAAAAAAAAAAAAAAAAAAAAAAAAAAAAAAGAAGAATATACCCTTCTCATTGACTAATGCTGACATGGCAAAAAGCCACTGGCTTTTGGGGTAATGGAAAGCTGAGGTCGTACACGCGTGATTAGTGATTAGTACGCTAAATTCCGAATTCTTTTATTTTTTATTTATTTTTAAATTCAGTAATTCATTTCTATAAAAAGATGTCAAATGGGGGAGTCCAAAATCCGCTGTGTGAGAAGTAGTCGAAATCGAGCCAAAAAAGTCCACAGCCTCATCCAATGAAAGTGGCTGTTATTTGCTACTTCCTAGGCTCAGAACCGCATTTTGTCCCCCAATTCCTCAGAATCGACCTTCTCCACTCTCTCTCCTCTTTTGGGCTCCATTAATGCGTGTGTCGTTCTCTACCAAGCTCAAACACGAACACACACACACACACACACACACACACACCAAAATCCTTCTTTTGTGGCTAAAAACTTAACCCCAAGATTTCCCTCTCTCTCTCCTCTCTCTCTCTCTCTTGTCTTAGCCATAATTTCCATTTTTCCAAAACCCCACAAAGAACCCCTTCTTCTTTTCCTCCGACACTTTGTTCTCTTCCCACAAACCACCACCATGGACTCATAGATTAACTTTTCTGTCTTCTTTTTTGTTTTTTGTTTTTTTAATCTCATTTTGCACATTCAGATATGAACAACCCTTCAACCGCGGCGGTTCAAGAGCCGAGTCCCGTCTACGACTTGGTTTCCCAACTGGGTCGCTTCGCCTTCACCTCGACGTTTAGCAATTCCGGCGCAGATGGGCGCTCCTCTTTTCTCTCCAATTTCATGTTCTGCGATTCATTTTCCGGGAAAAAGCTCAACGCTGGCGGTGCTTCCCTCAGCTTGAGCAGTAAGAGCAGTTCCAGTGTTAGGAAATTTGTGGTTCAGTTCAACAGAGCTATTAGGCTCCATTGCGAGAGGATTCCGATTGGCTTCGCTTCGCTTAGGATTGGTTATGGGGATAATAACGGTGGTCCGGGGAGTAATATCAATGGCGGTGGGGACGGTAATAATGGCTTTAAAGACGGAATCGGTGTTTTGGAGGAGAATGGTTTGGCCTTGAATGGCGTGGAAGCTGAGAACCCGAAAAAGGTTCTGATTTTGATGAGTGATACCGGTGGCGGTCACCGGGCTTCTGCAGAAGCCATAAAGGCCGCTTTCTATGAAGCATTTGGGGACCAATATCAGGTTGGTCATTCACTTTAATGGGCTTTTTCCATAATGCGATGGAAATTGATAATTTTGGTGATCGGAGAATTCTGTAGTAGCGTATGAAAAAATATGTTCGTCACATCACATTAGAATCATATCACATAAAAAGAATAAAGTATGTTCGTCACATGACATTAGAATCATATTTTGATAATTTTAATAGAACTTGATAAAAATTTGTCAATGAAACAATTCATTTTTAGGGTTGATCGTGTTATGCAAACTATTTGGTCTTAGTTTGGGGTTAATATTGTCTCTAGGTGACATGAGAATTTTGAAAAGAAAGAGTCCACAAAATGAAGTGTCTCTCATTTCCTTCATTGGATTTACGTGCAATAGGAAAGGAGAATTCAGTTAATAGGTAAAAGCTCATAATTTTTAGTCAGTTTGGTGCTTTAAGAATTAAGAATGTGTGTACACAGGTGTTTGTTACCGATTTGTGGACGGATCATACTCCTTGGCCGTTTAACCAACTTCCAAGGAGCTATAATTTCTTGGTGAAACATGGTTCTTTATGGAAGATGACATATTATGGAACTGCACCGCGAGTTGTACATCAGTCAAATTTTGCAGCAACTTCAACATTTATAGCTCGGTAAGACGTGCTTGCCTTTTCACTTCCTTTATTTACCCGCTTTATCATATCTTGTGTCATATTTATGGTCCCAGTGATTGCCTCATCATGTTTCTCAGTTGGGTGTAGTTTTGCCCATATGAACTTTTGGGCTGATCATTAGTAGGATGAGGAGATAGAATGTAGCCAGGTTAACGTCACTGAATTTTTTGACTTAGGAGACTTCTTTCTTTAACCCTGTCCCAGATGTAGCTACCTTTTAAATATGCTTGAAATAATGAAAAGGAAAGAAATTTCTACATAACTTTTTACGAGGAAAAGAGCAGACTGCTGGTAAAAATGTAATAGAAGTGGCATAGAAAAAAGAGGCGGTCTATCAAATACTAACAATGCTTTCGTTTTAACTTCAGTGCATGACAATATGTTTCTCTGTCTGATACAGCTAAATGTGATGTTTTTTTTTGGCCTCGATTAAAGTGTTGTTGAAGATAGCAATTATGATCTAATGATTTCTTCCTTTTTTCTTTAAATTTTTTAGAGAGGTTGCTAAAGGACTGATGAAGTACCAACCAGATATTATTATCAGTGTACATCCATTGATGCAACATGTACCACTTCGTATCTTGAGGTCGAAGGGTCTATTGGAGAAGATCGTGTTTACGACAGTAGTTACCGATCTAAGCACTTGCCATCCCACATGGTTGGTGCTCATAGTTTACTCAAATAATTCCCAAACCTTATCATAGTTTTTGACGTTGTGAATCTCATTATTCAGGTTCCATAAACTTGTAACAAGATGCTATTGCCCAACAGCTGAGGTAGCAAAAAGGGCACAAAAAGCTGGACTCAAACCTTCCCAAATCAAGGTTTATGGCCTCCCGGTGCGACCTTCATTTGTTAAGCCTGTTAGGCCAAAGGTTGGTTGCCTTTCTAACTGATCTATTTTGATTATTTCTTTATTTGTAAACTCTCCTTCACTGCATTACCTTCAATGGGAATCAAAATTTGCATGCATTTGCCTATATGCGTGTCGGAATATATTTGCATTTATTGTCTGACAAGTACAATTTCTTCTGCTACATGACTTTGTGTTTTGGTTCCTTATAAATAAGATGAGTAACGGAGAGAATTCGTTTATATTCTCCATTTTATGGAAATCTGATACTATGGTGCGTATTAACTTATTTGGTTAATCATATTGCATGAACTTCTATAATTGTTGGTGATCCTGGGTATCTAAAATATTCTTTTTGTTGCCAAACATAACTATTGTTGATGATATCACTACCTATTGCTCTGTTTTTCCTCTTATTACCTGTAGGTTGAACTAAGGAGAGAATTGGGTATGGATGAGGATCTTCCCGCTGTGTTGTTGATGGGAGGTGGTGAAGGGATGGGCCCTATTGAGGCTACTGCTCGGGCACTTGGGGAGGCATTATACGATGAGGTTCTTGGGGAGCCTAGAGGTCAGGTTCTTGTGATTTGTGGCCGCAACAAAAAGCTTGCCAACAAATTGCGTGCAATTGATTGGAAAGTTCCTGTCCAGGTATTGCCCTATCTCCGCTCGATTACAAATTAAGATGATTTGGCATCAACCGGTAACAAGAAGGTGGCCACTTCCAAGGGCTTTTGTTGCTTGGCCTAACGTACCCCCATGCATATATTTTATTTATTTATTTTTGGTCTCAACATCTTTCCTTATTGCCACACATGTTATAGCAACATAGATACAGAAATATGGAAGTTGCTGATATGGATCAATGTTATAGGTGAAAGGGTTTGTCACCAAAATGGAGGAATGCATGGGAGCTTGTGACTGCATTATTACCAAGGTAAGTTTCTCATGGAAAATGTTGATCGTCTTGTTCTATTTAATCATCAGCTGATCTAGCTACGATCACCCCTGTTAGGCGGGTCCAGGGACAATCGCAGAAGCCATGATACGAGGGGTGCCTATCATTTTGAATGATTACATTGCCGGGCAGGTAATTTATACCATCGAGTCATGTTATACTCCGTTTTTCCTCCTTCCTCTTATAGTTCTAGAATATCATGCAAAATCTTCATCTTGTTACAGGAGGTTGGGAACGTGCCTTACGTGGTTGAAAATGGATGCGGGAAGTTCTCAAAATCTCCAAAAGAAATAGCAAATATAGTTGCTCGATGGTTCGGACCGAAAGCTGATGAGCTCCAGGCCATGTCACAAAATGCACTAAAGCTGGCGAAATCCGACGCTGTATTTAAGATTGTTCATGATCTTCACGAGCTTGTTAGACAAAGAAGCTTGATACCCCAGTATTCCTGTACAACCTAAAACTTATGTTTCCCAAAAAAGCAATTTTGCAACGAGCTTCCATGGATAATGATGCATCAATCTTTGAGCGATATGGATTTTTGTATAATGCCCCTTTCATTCATTCCAATTCCAATTTTGATTGGTTTTTTATTTTTCAAGCATGGAAGTCTCATCTAAAAGCATGCATCTCTAAGAGCTTTTCTTTCTTGGAACCCACGTAAGACGTAATGCTGTTTAGTTTTGTTGTTTTGCTTCACTTTGGAACATATGCAAGATGCAAGAATGCTACTACTACACTTTGGCAACGTGCCGGCTAGTAATCTTTTTGAAATAACTTGATTTAAATATAACCACTAATTATATGCGAAAATTGACACCAAATTCTGACAAGAAAATTGTCAATGATGATCAGTTCATCTCGAACACGAAAGTTTAAATATGGCGAAGAGCATCCACAAGAATTTTAATCTCCTTGCCTGAGAGGTCACGTATCACAGTTTACATTTGAATTTTCTATTAAAAATGGAAAGGTACAAGAAAAAGAAAAACAACCAAATACAGACTAGTTTCACGACATTTTGGTAGCCTGGATTCTCCAATACAAGACTATTAATACGAGTAATATAGTACGTAATGGCGTGCCAAACAAAACCCTAACTCATTATTACTACAAACCGCATCACTAAGGCTTTAATTTTACATTTTAGCTCGATTTTGCATTTCTGATATAAAATCATTCCATCTCATTATGATCAGTATTGTAGGCCTCCATAGTCAACAAGTTCCGTATATTTCACTGCTTTTCTCCACACAAAGTTTTGGCAGCTTGCAGGGCAAAATATGTGAGGATGATATCAGCCCCAGCTCGTCGAAGGCACATCAATGATTCCAGCATAACCTTTTCTTCGTCGATCATTTTAAGAACTCCACCGGCCTTGATCATTGAGTATTCACCAGAGACCTGAACACACCGATGGAGAACTTATGTCTTGAGTAAAATAGAGATGAATAAAATTCATCCAAAATGCAAACATGAAGTAAGAAAGTCCATGCAGTCCCATTTAAATGATTGGTGTTTAGTTTTTTCTTTTCTTTGATGGTTACCACTAAATAAATGAGATTACCTGATAAGCCGCAATGGGTAAAGGAGAATTATCCCGAAGTAATCTGATGATATCCAAATATGGGAGACCGGGTTTCACCTACATATCATATTAGGTAAAGTCGGTGTATACGGTTCCCGATTAGATATGTCTCAAAATTTTCAAAGCAAACAATACCAACCAAGAGAATGTCAGCTCCTTCAGCCTCATCTTCACGGGTTTCGATTAAGGCTTCTCTATAATTTGCTGGGTTCATCTGATAACTTGGGTTTTTGAAGCCAAATTAATTACAAAAAAAAAGTCAGTAACAAATGCCTAAGCTAAAGAAAATTCCATGAAATGACACTACAACAAATTACATACGTTTTCTTGTCACCAAAACGTGGGTTTGAGTCTAGCGCCTCTCGAAATGGACCGTAGAATGAACTTGCATACCTGTTTGCAGCACGATAAAGATCAACATTGGTAACAAAGATAACGCATACCACAATGGACCAGACAGTGGATCAGACTAATATAGGAGGTTTTCAGCTATACGAACATATTTGGTCTATAAAACAAAACCAATATGAAATCAAAGGTAGTTGGTCAAGAATCTCCTATTTGTTTGGGAAGGCAAACCAATGTGTGTTGAGAGTCAAGAAAGAGGAAAGGATGCATCCAAAGAGAGAAGAAAAGGATTCTGTGGGAGAGATTCAAAATGACAAATTGAATATTACTTTGCTGTGTAGGACATGATAGAAACATGATGAAAGCCTTCAGCATCTAGAGCAGCTCGAATTGCTCCTACACGACCATCCATCATATCACTAGGACTGACAACGTCTGCTCCAGCCCGAGCCTATTATTTGAAGTAAAAGGGAAGCAACCGAAATATGTCTAGTCATAATAGTCACAAAAGCATAGACCAGTAAAAACAAACACTGCTGTATTAAATGTTCAAACCACCAGCAAAAATATGAATGTGGGACACAAATTTAAGTTCCAATGACATAAAAATCAGGAAAAACAACTGTGCTCTGCCCATCTCAAGTTACCCATGAGAAATTTGAAAAAGTTGCAAGGAAAGATCAAATGCGAACACAAATTGTACGAGTAGGCAATTGAATTGCAGGAATAAAAATGCATTAAAAATAGTTGCCACAAAATTACCTGGGCAACAGCTTGTTTGCATAGTTGATGTACTGTTTCGTCATTCATAATAACTCCTGCAGTGGATCAAGTTCAAATTAGAGAATCAACAACTTAATGTCATTATCTAAGGGAATAAACTATTATGGAAAGAGGATTGGCACAGAGAAATTGTCAACTGGAAGTTTAAAAGTTAATTTGTAATTGTTAGGAAAAAGGAATAAACTTGACACAGCAAGTTTTTCACCAACGGAACAAACTGAAAAATTTAAAGCCATCAAGCATATTTGCCTTACCATCTTCCCTAACGATTCCATCATGGCCATCAGATGAGTAAGGATCTAAAGCAACATCAGTGTAGATAACCTGATGAAAGACGGGTTAAACGACTTTAGAAGATAATCTACTTCCATACGGCACACTCACATTACAGTTATCTAGAAAGCAGTTAACTCTCGAACTCTAAATAGAAGTGTTCAGTGTTTACTTACAAGATCAGGGAATTTGTCCTTGAGCAATCTTATTGTGCGAGGCACTAAACCATTCTCATTGTATGCTTCATCTCCTGTGGGAGACTAAGAGACAAAAACCAGTCGAACTATGAAATGCTGTAAAACATAAGGTTAACATGAAGAAAGCGAGAGCAAGTACCTTTAAACCATCCGGAACTTTGGGGAAAAGCACAATACTATTAACACCATAAGATCGAGCCTTTGAAACCTGCTCAAACAAGGCTTAAAGAATGATTCTAAATGCTTGAAAATGAGCAAAGAAATAATAAGATAATTTACGCAAAATAATTTCATTAAAATATCTATTCGCACAAAAGAATTATCAAAATACATATACTGACTTTATAGAACTTCTAAACGTCACAATATAGACATGTCATACATTTCGAGGTGCTTATTTATCTCATCATACTAATATAACATCACTTTGACCATTTTTAATTCTTTCTCGGTGCCTTCAGTAACTCTACACTGAGAAAGTCTTATAAGTGGATTACATAGAACAACTACAGAGTATCAAAGCTAATTCCTTGAGAAAAATTTATACAGGGTATCATTATCACCTCTTCCACAAGTCCGTGTCTCCACCCAAGTCTATAACATCCCGGCATGGCTCCAATAGGTGTGTCCTCCTCACCTGCAAGGTTTGCAAAAATAACAGGGTGACCAAGCAATTCGTATAGATAAAAGCTTTTGAAGTACTTGATAGTTGGTTCATTAGCTTGTAACCGATAAGTACTTACTGCCTATAGTTGGGCCAACTTTGTTAGTAGTTCGATAGAGTTTGTTAAAAAGAATTTGTAGTATAGATAGGAGGATTAGTAACTAATGACGGGTATGCACGATTTAGTAGGAAATTGGGGAAACCCATGGGAGAGTTCACAATTATCTCGAATACTGCAAGTTTATTGTTCTTGTAGTTCTTTTATCTTTAATTCACCATTAATGTTCAAAAAAGACAGTTTCTTTCGCTGAGTTTGGCTATGAGAATTAGGTTCCTAGCACATGAATTGAAAGGAAAGACTCATGTCCAATTGGCATAATCAATAACGAACCTTCATGAATAAAAAGTGGGTAGACTAAATTGGCAGGCGATAAGGTTGTTTCCTGAAATGCCGCCCTTACTGCAGGCGAACTCCGATTCCGACGAGGCCGCCGACTTAGTGGCTGACACAAAAAACAATGTCAATGAACAAGAAAAACAAAATCACTCATAGACATGACCCACCCCATACAGACACGATCCTAAAAAGAACAATCAAATAATTATATACATTAAAAATGTCATATATCATAACTGACAATGGACCCAATTAGTCAGAATTTTTGTCAAACTGTCACCTGACAGTTCTTTTCGGCGGCCACGACATACATTAGCTTAGGAGCGGAGCCAACCATGGCTGAGTGGGGGCTTTGGCCCAGTGAATTTTTCTTTTTTTCTTTTTTTAACCTTACCTCTAAAAACTACATTTTACATTTTTCTTATTTTACCGCACTAAAAATTAATTATCCCTGTATAAGTCTCCCTAAAAACTTTATCTTTGGTGCATGCGTCCACTGAAACCAATGGTCATACCTAGAATTGCTCTATTTTGATTACCCCATTTGTGTGGTTAATTGAATAAACCAACTAAATTAGCCTCCCAGGAACTAATTTACAAGTATAACACTAACTCCAAACTAAATCACAGCTTATGCTTAGTATAACTGATAATCAGCTCACTATGTTCACATTAGAAATTCTCAATTTTTGTAAATGTCATTTAAGCATCTAATGGAATAACCAATTAAATTTCATGACTTTAACTCACAAGCGTAGGGACCACGGGAGTTCCGGCAGGTGCCTTGGGCTTAGGCGGAACCGGCGGCGCCACCGGCACATTCCCGGCGACGACGGCGGCTTCGCACTCAGCGTCGCTCAGTCCCAGCTTCTCAAAGGGCCCGCTATGGGATTGGCTCGCTCTCACGGTCAATCGACGGCCAGGATTCGCCTTGGTTGAAGAAGTCCGAACACAATTAAAGCTCTTCGCGCTCACCGACGACGGCCTGAGACCGACGTAGATTTGGCAATCCAAGCCCTTCATCGCGCTCGGCGCGTTGATTATCGTCGACGCCATGGAAATTCAAGCAAAACTGCGCACAGTACTTCAATAAAAAGAAAAAAGTGATTTTCCAAAGAGTAGGTAAGGTATAGAAAAGGCACGAAGAAAAACATGAAAAGAAATGACTGTGTTTGGCCGCCGAGAAAATCTTACCTTTGGATGGGAAGCTGTGGCTGGAAGAGAGAGAAAGTAGAGAGAGAGGGATGTCCGGCGAGGAGGACCAAACCAAAGGGGAAAGGATGAAGAAGGGTGGCTCGGCTGACAGACGTCTTTTGGATCGGGATTCCCATGGGCCCCACGGATGAGACCAGATGTGGCCTCAAGCTCAACGTGCTCCTTTAACTGCTCCAACTATGTTCTTCTACTTTTGTTGTTTCATGGTACTCAATGTCGTTTCTTAAGGGGGCAAAAAAAAAAAAAAAAAAAAAGTTAGATGTCGTTTCTTGAGGGGAAAAAAATAAAATATAAAAAAAAACAGTTGGAGATGCGGGGTATCGATCCCCGTACCTCTCGCATGCTAAGCGAGCGCTCTACCATCTGAGCTACATCCCCAAGTTGCGCTGTTGACTTCAATATTTTTTTTATTTTGATTGTAAAGATTAATGATGTTTTGTCAGTTACGACGCGTCGTTTATGGGAAGTAAATCGGGACGAAGTTTTAAGAAATGTCGTTTGCGTTAAGTAAAGCCCAGTTTTCAGTTATGGAATGTTGGGAATTTCACTCTAAAATTTTAATGCGTCAATCTAAAATTTTATGATTGAGTAATTAATACATTATTATTTTTATGTTAAATTTGATTATGTTATATATTTTGTTGTTAAATTCATAATCAAGTTTAACATCGTGTTAAATGTAAAAAACTATCACATTGTGAATTTTAAGAATTTTGGTAATCCACCCAATCATTAGACACTTAATTCGAGAAGTCTGTCACAAATAGATAAACACACCCAAAAGTTGCAACTAATAGGAAAGATGTAAACAAACCCCTTATACACCATCAATATCAGACTTGGGAAGATCTTTATTTTGAGAAGTCTCCACGAATCTATAAACAAACCAATAGACAGATTAAACACTTCTTCAGACCCAAGCCATGGCCATATAGGCAAATCACCAAGTTCAAATATGCACAGCATCAAGTTTGTCGATTACGTACATGCATGGTAATGTTTTGCTACATTTTGAGAATCAATCATCAAAATAGCATCAGACTTCCGAGACAAAATGTGATTAAACTTTTCATTTTAATTACCAGACTATGTCATAATCAGTTTATTTAGATGGTGCAAAAATTGTCTTAGATCTCTAGATTAATGCTAATTAAGGCAAAAAGTTTCACTTTCTATAATAAATTTTATTGTTGACCGATGATGTCCTTAAACCTTCCGTCTATCATCCATTTAAAAATCTAGTGGAATTAGAGGTGGAACAACACAAGGAACTAACTCATTAGGAACTAACTCATTCTCCCATCAGACTTAACCTTAAAGTTACCCAGTCCGTCATAATTTTATAGTTCTCATAGAAAAATATCACTTTGAAGACTGGATCTTAAAATGAGGACATGTGATTTCAAACTGTAATAATGAAACTATAAGATATTTAAAACAAAACATTTACGATCGCTATATATACCACCATCACCGGGGTCACTTTATGTAGTAGTTAAACCTGACAAACTATAGATGACTTGAAGAACGATAGAGAAGGATTTTCAGTCTAAATTAGCATGCATGTGAGTGTAGATCCTGAAAGAATTAAAGAAGGTGGTAGTCTTTGTCGTCGTTTTGTCTTTTTACATGAAGATAGAAAACATGAACACATGCAAGTATATAAATCCATAGAGATCACACTCCTTTCTTCAAATTTGTTTCTTCTTTCTCGAATCATTCTTGAACTCACGGGCTACACAGGCCATATTGCGTATATAAGCAGCCAAAACATATACTACAATAATTAGGACAGCAAATTACATATTTCTAGCTTATTTCTAGCTTTCGAGTAACGATGTTACGTCTTGCCCCATGACTAAGGTGTCGAAGAATAATTTCATGATCTTGTGTAGGCTCTCTTCGTTTAGAATATAGAGAAGAATATATATATATATATAATATATTATTTATCCAATTTCTATCAATTTACGTTTTTGAGATAGATTGGTAACCCGTTTACGTGGGAATTAAGTGCATGAATTGCATTTTTTATATTTGTAGTCACGAATTACATTGTTCATAATCATAATGGTTGTTTTAGCAATGCAGCTGTATATATATATATATATAAATTTATATTTTATTTGTTTAGTAAACGTCAATCTAAGATCTAGTTCTTCAAATGGGCCACAAAATCCGAACACCAGAAACAAACTGTCCCAGTCAATTCAGTTGCTACTTGGCTATATAATTAGATAATGACTGGTGCCCTTAATTCTAATTTGATCATGTTGCTATAATTACGCCCCACAATATAATTAGGAATTAATTGTCAAATTAACTAACATAGGCGGCTCTAACCTAACACCATCAAACTTCTTATTGGTATATGTGTGTGTGTGTGTGTGTATTTTTCACTTTTTCCCCCTTCTTTTATTGATTAAGCTGAGACCAAAAGTCGCAAAAGCATACACACCAAAAGAATAGCTAGGGCTACAACCCTACAATACAAAGGTTGTGCGTATATGTCAAAATATCATTAACTATTTATACAGGAATTATGCAAGTGCGTTCGAGTTTATATGTGTGTGTGTGTGTCTGTATGGATAGAGAGTGTGGAAGTGCATGTGAATTTATGCTAACCCTTAATTAAAAAAATTTAGGCTAATCTTCTTCTGTTAGGTATGAAAACCAGTAACAGATTGTAATTAAACAGTTTTGATTCTTTCTGAATCATCCTAATTTGATAAAAGTTTAGTCATCTTCTTTTATTATTTCAAATATTATATGTTACGAAAAATAACGAGAATGGGTAATAGAAAAATGAAAAAAAGAACACACAGATTTACATGTAAAACCTTAGATGGGAAAAAATCACGGGCAGAGAAGAAGAAAATCTACTATATCATAGATCAGTACAAGAAGGATGTGATTTGAGTGGCTAGAGCAAAAACATAATGATGAAACCCTAACAATATATTATATATATATATATATATACACACACTCAAACTTTAAAACAGGTCCACACAAACCACCAAAAATAAAGCTCCATCACATATACGTACCACGAGCTTTTCGAACAGGGCCAAACAGAATTCTGGTTACCGTACTCTAACATTATAAATGATGATTCAGAACATAATCTTCTAAAATATAAATAGAAAATACCCTACTCTAGATTTTTCTACTGATCTAGATCTTATAAATAGGAAAAATCTAGTCAAGATATTGCTCACTGCAATTTTGGTTAATCTCCCTTTGTAGAATCTACTCCACTCCAGATAGTCATAGACTCATAGTCCCGAATTATATTAGTAAGAAAATCGCTTGGCGATCTCATAATGAATTAGACAATTAATGAATTACGACTTTTCGTTGGATTTCAAGAACCAACCACTTATTTATTTTTTTTTTTTTGCCTTAAATAAGAAGAAAAGAAAGTGAATACACACACATATAAATATGTATAAAAGAAAACTAGCGGCAATTTTGGTTACTGGTTTGGACATGAAGACCGTAACCAAACCAGTTCTTTTTCTTTTCTTGTTTTTCTTTTTTTTTGGCCGAGGCACTATTTTTCCTCTATTTAATTTTCAATAAATAGAGTTTCCTTTGAACCGTTTTCTCAAACCCTTCAAAGCAACACAGGCATATCATCTTTTTTGCACCAACTAACATGCAATAATTTACGCAATAAATATTTATAATATATATATATACACACACATATATATATATATCAAAAAAAGTCACTGATATATTGGAAAAACAATACTTAATGTGGTACTGAACTACCCGATCTAGCAGCTCTTCTGTCAACCACCCGATCTTCCATTATCCTATTTTCGTGGCGGTGGCTTTTCTTAAAGGACTTAAATGAAATAAATAATATATATATATATATATGTATTCTTTGATAAAAAAGCGAAACATGTGGTCCAACATCCAAGTCATGAATAAGGGCATGCATATATAGTCTTAAAGGGGTAATGAAAATCTTCAAAGAAATTCTGAGAATCACCACAATATAATTGTATATGCTGTTAAAACATAATATGAAGGGAAGGCCACAAGTTGTTTTGACCAAATGTTACTATATATATATATATGTATGTATTTACATATATTCATATATATATATATATATATAAAGAGAAAACTTAAGTGGTGCACTATAGTTGTGCCTGTATATATGTTTTTTGTCAACAATAAAATCTTGCAGGATATCATACGTACCGTGGTTAAGCAAAAGAGGAGGGTGATATTCATGATTTGAAGTAAAGCGAGTCATGGATTATATCCTTGTAAAGCTTTTAAATTTTTTTTTTCCACAACAAGATTATATAAAATCACGCAAAGGTGGTTTTCTTCTTTAGAACTTTAGTTTCAAAAACAGTTTTTGCATTAGTTTTTGTTTTTGCTTTTAATTAAGCAACAGAAGATTATAATAGGCGAAAATCATAACTTCTCAATTGAGAAAAAGTTAGAAACTGGACCTTGAATATAACTTTAACAAGCTCTCTCTAGACACTGATGGTAAGTATATTTGATTTTGTTTTCCATTAGAGAAAAAAAAAAAAAATGTGTTAGAGATTTACTATAGAAATTATAAAAGTTTCATTGTGGTAGATATCATACCTTACGTCTATTCAGCTATATATTAATCTATAAAAAAAATTACCTAAAGCTCTCTTAGAAGCAACTTCTAGCTTTTGAATTAATCAAAGAAAAAACTTCTAAGCTTTTGGAGGGGGAAAAAAAAAAACCGTTTTTTCTAAAAACTTTTCCAAGCAAACGGGCTGAGATTTTACGGTTGAACATAATAGTTTATTATCGTCAGGTTTCAACGCATTGATTATATAATTTTATATATACAGTCACAAAATGAGAATATATACTGTTGTCTTCGTGATTCCATATTACATTTAATTCAACGTGAGTGACAAAGGTATATATATATTTAAACATATATAAAAAATAATACCGGTACTGGTAGTTCTTGGATTGAAAACATAACCCCTAGATTATTCTATGAAAAGGAAATTTCTAAATCAACTACGTTAGTTATATAATCATTTACTTTCACAAAAATAAGCATTATATTATTGACATGTCATACGTATAGTTTAATGATTATTATAGTATAGTACTTAATTACGTGTAGAGTTAAAATCTTGACTTGTATAAATTCAAAAAAGAAACTTTCAACCAAATAATAAAATTCAGAAAGTTAAATTATTATTGAAAAAACGTTATTGATCGTTAGAACATAAAAATCAACGTTAACCTACTTCCCGTGTCAGGTTTAAGTAATTAAATATATATATATATATATCTATCTATATTTTTGCAAAGAGCGCATTGTTACGTGATTCGCCGACGTTATATCTGGTGCTCACATCTAATACAGGCACGTGTGGGGCCCACCTATTTTAGGCGCGACCAGCTCCGAGAAGCCGAAAAGTATTTTTGTTCTACAGTTGCATGTCTTAATTTCTTCTTAGCATCTTGTCATGAAAAGAAAAGAAAGAGGGAAAAGAGAAAAGAAAAAAAGAAAAAAAAGTGTAAATGCATGCCGAACATTTTCATTATTCAAAAGCTAAACCTAATCAGCGGGTTGAAAGATTCTTTTGGCCTTTTCATTCTTATAGAAAAATGTAATAATTAATTAAAACTTAATCACCGTAATTACTGAAAGATATATATTTAATTTAATTAATTCCAAAACCCTTTTTGTTGAGAGATCACAAGACATTGTGGGGATTGGGACGGTGGACCCCAATTAAAGCTGACGGGTTTTAAGACATGGGAAATTTCCTTACAACATTGAGAGAATAATGAAAAATGAAAAATGAAAAGGAAAAAAAAAAAAAAAAAAAAAAAGCAAACTTTTAAGGAGGCCCAGTAAGAGATCTACTGAAATCTTACAAGATTTTTGGGAAGACCCTGATTAAAAGAAAGATGGTCGAAGTTAATATCCTGATTTGAAGTGAGAAAAGGGGCCACAATGCCTCCCCTTAGTCAAAGTAACAGAACAAATGGAGACTACTATTAGACCATATATATATGTGTGTGTGTGTGTGTGTGTGTGTGGACGGCACGATCCAATGTGTACGAGAAAAAAAGACGGCAAACGAACACGCTTTTCTTTTGTGAACAAAAAGAAAAGATTACAATCAAAAGCTTCTGAGATTTCAGATGATTTTTCTACATCATTCACGTACAGAAGAATTGATACGTATATATAGTGTTTTTTCTGTGTGCACCGTGCACATTAGCCTCGTAAAACTATATATAAATGTTTTTACGAATCTAAACATAATATATATAAAGTAAACATTTTATATTGATACATACACGTATTTTTAAATTTTATAGAATGATAAATAATAATCGTTTTATTGAGGATATTATGGATCTCTCTTTTTAACCATAAAAGTATATATTTATGTTATATCACGTGAGTAACACGAATTAAACTGATTCAACTAAAAAAATAAACAATAATAAAAATTGAAACCCATTGGAACTCATGTTTTTGTGGCTAACTATTGAGTTTGTTGATTGCACTATGGTACTAACTACAATAAAAACCTCTTGACATTTAGATTGGTTCGATTAACAGAAGTGAGGGCGACAATAAATAAAAAAGAAACAAGACAGAAAAACAAAGAGAAAAAGAAAAAAAAAAAAGAGCAAAAAGAAAAAACACAGAGAAGAGAAAGAAAACAAATGGAATCATTATAGATGATAGCGACGTGATCGAGCGGTTCATGTGCACCCACGTCCGCTCCACTGGTGTCCACTGTCAGGAGTATGATAAGAGCTACACATGGAGCAGCTAACACGTGGCAGACAGAATATGGGACCCACAACACAAGCGTGACAAAAACAAATTTAAGAGGACCCCAGTTATATCTTTAAAAAGGAAGAAAAAAAATTTCTGCTTTGGACATCCTCGATGGGAACAGATTCGAAATATTGGAAGATTTTACAGCACAAGAGCAAAAAAAAAAAAAAAAAAACGCAGTTTGGCCCCCACCAAAGATTATATTTGCAATGACCCCACCCCAAAAGATTTTACCACAAATTTTTTTTTATTATTATCATTTTATTTCCCTCCCATGTGGGTCCCACCAACCCAAACCTCACCCTCAAATTTATTTCCCATGTCTCCCTCACGATTATGGCAAAAGATTGATTCCATGGTCTCCACTCCACTCCACTGCTTAGATTGTGTATATTATACCTTGCATATATATATATATATATATATTTGTACTGCTAACAGTAATTATGATGATAAAAAAATCTTATTTAGAATTTTTATTTTTATCAACTTTTAATTTGAGTTTTTTGACGTATTTGTTTTGTCTAGTTTTTGATAAAAAAAACTTACAACTGTTCTTAGACTTTAATATAACGTTAGAAGAAAATGTGAAGATACTATTTATCTTTTTTTTTTTTTTCATTGATCGATAAATATGAATACATAATATACATTATATATATATATATTTATATTTGTAACAGTTGTGGTCCTAACTTACCCTTTTCAGTACTCCAAAATTCTAATAATTATGTTGGCCTTCCGTAAGTCTGTTCAAAACTGGGTCGATTCTCTGTCCTCGATTTTCTAAGTTTAATTTGCAATATTGACTGGGATTCTTTTTTTTTTTTTTTTGTAAATTGTTTTTTGCTGTTCTTTTTTCTTTATCTTTCCAAAAGCGATTTTGATTTTGTCAAAACTACGTCCAAGATGGGGCATCTCACTTTTTTAATTTTTCCCTCTCTGTCTTTTAAAATATTTGATAAGATATTATTGTGTTGTAGACTTGTGGACTGTTTGGACGGTAAGTTTAACTCAAATTAAATTGTATTTTTTTAATCTTTTTTTAAAATTTTTTTTTTATCTTTTCTAAAAAGTCAACAAAATTACTATTGAAACTTAAAATTTTCAACTCAAACCCATTCACTAAACAAACATGTAGTTTAATATTCTGTCAACGGTAATAGTCTTAGGTATCTTACTGTTAACTGTTCCCTTCTAGCTCTATCTATCTAGTTGGTTAATTTTTTTTTTTTAATATTGTTTTGCCTTTTATTTTGCTTCACATGAAATGAGTAATTTAGGCTAAGTGACACATAAAGGGGAAAATGAAATAATAAAAAATAACTTTGTACATAGTTATTCTTGAAGTATATAATGCACGTATATGGGTATTTATATATATATATATATATCATAAAAATGGATATCAGTAGATATAAATATACACACTTGGGAAGAATATATAAGCATGTGTTTGCTTCTTAAGTGTGAACCTAAGTTTTTATTTCAATTTTTGTTTTTGTTTTTTTTAAATCAATAAAAATTATAATTAATTTTTAAAAATCAACCAACCTTAATCTAAAAATTTCAACTCACATCGTCCGTTTTCAAACGGAACATAAGTTGTCTAGCTGATATAAATATTAGTCACATCTTATATTCCTAGGAAGGGATTTGTAGGTGGTGGGCACCGTTTGCGTTGGGAGAAAGATTTCCAATCAAATATATGATTGTATGCACATAATAGTAATTTGTGAAATATTCCACGTTAAACAAAAAAAAAAAAAAAAAAGGAGAGGAAACTTTGGAAAAGAGAAATAATTTGTAATAATAAATGGAGGAGAAAGAAAGGTCAAGATCAGAAAATATCTAATCTAATTATAATAATAAAAGATTGAGCAGTTTAATTAGTTAACCACTTTTGTCAAAGTCTTTAATCCAATCCAAATTCAACACTGATCCCCCAAATCAACTCCTTTCTTTTATTTTTATTTTATTTTTTTAACATCATTATCATGACGAAGTGGGAAAAGATATACCCTCGGGATTTTCCTTGGCAATCAAACAAAATCCAAAGGAAGAAAAAGGAAATATTGAGAGAGAGAGAGAGAGAGAGGGACAACAAGTGGTTGTACCAACGCGGTGGAGAGAATCTATTGAGAGATCACAACATGAAAAACTCACACACAAGAACACATCGACAATTAATATACACATCACTTTCTCTCTCTATTTCTTTTTATTTTTTTTATTTTTTTGGGTATAAAGTTTTGCTTCTCACCTACTCGATAAAACCTACGGAACAGACACCACAACCATCTCTCATTCCCCTTTAGCACGCCTCTCTCTCTCTCTCTCTCTCTCTATTTCCATCTCCATCTCTCTCTCTCTATATCTATATCTACATTTCTCTCTCTTAAATAAAAGGAGGCTTATATAGCTAGCTAGTTTGATATATATATATATATATATACAGAAAAGAATATACAAAAACTAGGACTGATATGAGGTTCTGAAATTCTATAAAGGGTTTTCTTGTTTCACTTTCATGTGGTAGTAGTAGTAGAGTAGTACCTCTTATTTCTTTTTTACAAAATATTATTAACAAAAAAAAAAGAAGAAGATCAATATGGAGGTGATAATGAAACCCGCAGATCATGTTGGTGTAAAATTTGAACCACAACAAGAACAACAACAACAGCAACAACAACATTTTCATGTCTTGGCTGTGGATGACAGTCTCCTTGACAGAAAGCTCTTGGAGAGGCTTCTTAAAGTTTCCTCTTACAAAGGTACTTAGTCTCAATATTATATATTTATCTCCTTATTTGATTAATTATATAAACATAATGTAGTTCTTTTTTCACACTTTACCCTTTTCTTAATCTTTCCCTTTAAAACGACATCCAGATATATATATATATATATATATATAAGATAGCACATTAATTTGGATTTCCCATTATTAATTAGTGGCCTTTTGCATGTCACTTGAATGTAATACACACACACATATATATATGCATATATTGTTCTGGATTAAATGTTTATCTTGGATGTGCTACACTTTTACAGCACTTGTATATAATATCTATATATATGTGTGTGTGTGTGTGTGTGTGTGTTGTAAATGTGTGTGTCTATATATATATATATATATATATATATATGTTGTAGAACTTACTATTGGATTATGCTTACAAGCACAGTGACTTGCGTGGAATCCGGGGACGAAGCTCTGAAGTATCTGGGTTTGGTTGATAATGACGTGGACAAGAATTCTCCTGCTTCTAGTTCTTCATCATCATCTAATTCCCCGCAGTCGCCGCCACAAGAGGTGAGATTTTTCTTTTCTCTCTCTCTCTCTCTCATTTATAACTTTTTTAATTCTTTTCTTCTCTCCTAATTGATCCCACTATATTCCAAGTTTTAATTAGCTTCTGGTAAAGAAATTTCGTATTACAATATGAGCTCATGTCTAAAAAGTGAAACTTTAAGGAAGCTGCCTGATCATTTAATCTTTTAAGAGGGAAAAAAAAATGAAATGATCGGAGGTACATTTTTAAAATATGCAACTAGGAAACACTAATTCAGGAATCCCAAATAATAAAGTTGTAATTGCATACGTAACGGTAAATTCACACTTAATTGTATTATAAAGTATAAAACTTTGAGTTATAAAGTATATAAAAGTTTGAATGACCACACTTCTAAGTTTTTATTTTTTATTTTTTATTTTTATAAAGAATAAAAGCGTGTTGAAAAAAATCACTTAGAAAGAATATTTTTAAATCCTTCTGTTAATAGACCAGAATTTGAAGCTAACTTTAACCTTAACTATACATATATTAATCTAATTCCGGATATTTCTTCCGTTTAAAAATAATTGTCCTTCGATATATGTGTGCAACAAACACAAATAAACATAATGCACTTTAAGAGTATGCTTTAATTTATCTTTCATATATACATATATATATATATATATATAGATGTACATACGCATATATAGACGCACATGTGTCGATATTTTTCCGCGTAATGGAAGTTGTAGTAGTTGAAACAGTTGCCGTGTGAATTAATGCTATAATTACAAGGGGCAGTACATAATTTATATTTGATATCTTTGAGGCATTTACAGTTATATATCATGAAGTTTTAGTATATACAATGAAGAACGCGAGTGGAATATATATGTGTGTGTGTGTGTATCTCACGAAATGTAATGTATATTTAATATATGCACGGAAGCCAATATAGTAGTACTACCAATTAAGATCAATTAGAAGAGAATTAAGGACACGTGAAATAGCACATTCAATAACTAATCATGAAATGAGGCTATGATTTTACGCGTGTGGACCCGTGATCAAAAAAATGGGTTAGGGCATGTTATGAAGGGGAAGGATAGGAAGGCCATTATACCTATATATATATATATATATATATATGCACATATATGTATATATAGTGCTTACAATCTAACTAGTCATGTTCATACATATGGTTTGACCCGAAATTATTAGGTTTAATTTGTTCATCGTTGGACATCATGTTTAGTTAGATTTTTGAGCATGATAAAGTTGACATTAGAGATCTGGAAATTTTTTAATATTCCTTGAAGTGATTATACATGTTGGAATATGGGAAATCAAAGCATTTTCTTGGTGTAATCAAAAACAGGTATTAAAAGTCAACTTGATCATGACAGACTATTGTATGCCCGGGATGAGTGGCTATGATTTACTCAAACGCGTCAAGGTAAATTAAACACTTCCTCAATGATCTCTTCACCAATGTATGTATCTAGTTGTGGAATAATTAATTATACTATTATTTGTCAAATATACCTTATTCGGACAAACTTAGCAGATGGGAAGAGAGTTTTAGGGTCCTAGATATTCTAGATTCGAAATATTTTCTTTGAAATTTGAAATATTGTTTTTTAAATCAATAAAATGAATGGCCATCATAATGCTATATACATGTGTGTGTGAAATTGAGTCACATAAAAACAAGAGAGGAAATTTCCTCTTAAAGCATACAAAATATTAATCATATCAAAGTAGATAATTTGTTTTATTATTTGAAAGCATGCACATTCATTGGCCAATCAATTGGCTCGACTATACAATTGTTACAATTTCATTTCATAGTAAAATATCTGTATACTTTATGACTAAGTTTTTAATCTATAAGTAGTAAAAATCAATGACTAACATACATCATTCTTCTTCCATTCTACGTATATATAAGAGTAGTAGACTCCTATCTTTATAAAACCTTATTGTTCTTTTGTTCTCAATTGTTTTGTTACTAAAAATTCTGGCCTATAAATGCCTCTTGCAGGGATCTTCTTGGAAAGACGTTCCAGTTGTGATCATGTCATCAGAGAATGTACCTTCCAGAATCACCAAGTAACTACTCTTCCATCATTCATAAGTATATTACACAAACACACACACACACATATATACACACATGCGTATATATACACACACACACACACACATGCGTTTTCTCCAAAAAATATTGCATATATATATATATATATATATATGTACTAAAAGTGTGACTTTAATTTTGAACACAAACAGGTGCTTGGAAGGAGGTGCTGAGGAGTTCCTCTTAAAACCTCTTCAGCTATCAGATCTAAAGAACCTTGAGAACTACCTTCTCAAAACCCTCGACCAATCTTGCCAAAGCGACATAGTCACCGAGAATCGTTTAACAGCAAACGACGATGTCGAGAGCAGCAACGACACGAATAGCGACGATGTCATAGACAGCAAAATCAACAGCAACATTAGTGTTATCAGCAAGAGGAAGGCAGTGTCTCCTGAACCCTCGGAGACTAGAAGACCGAAATCCAAAGGATTAGCCGTCGTATGAAAAGTTTTAATTGAAAACAAGGGTAAATAAAAATCATCAAAGTCACGTCTATCTGAATCCCTATGCATTTGTAATCCGGTGACTTTCATACGAGTCACTCTGGAGAGTAAATAGCTTTTACTTCCATATATGCAAAGTTTATTGCGGTCAATTTTTTTTTAATTATTTTTAATTTTTAATGTTCCGTCGCTCATAAGTCTAGTTAATTTGGCTGCTTGCTTGTGTCACATGGGTTTTAGATAGACAAGAACTGGTTTTACTTTTACAAAAATGACAATAATAACGTTAAACGTGTTGTTTTCAGGAGGGAAGAAAACGTTCAAATGATTTTTGGTTGATAATTGTACTTTTTTTTTCCTCTCTCTCTCTCTCTCTCTCTCTCTCTTTTTTTTTTTTCCACTCCTTAAGAAGCACGCCTTCGTAAGGACAAGTTTTTATGTTGGAAAGTGCAACCCGTGGCTAAAGGGAAACTATCATGTGATGGAGATGGACCCCACATGCCTGATAGCCTTGCAAGTTGCAGAGTAGGATGACTGACTACAGTTGATGATAACGCAGAGCAAGTAAACGACAAGGTTCGTGAAGCCGTCCAACTAGATCAGCCAAGCACAGTTATGTCGTATCCATTGCGGTACAATTATTAGTCATTGCTAATTCTCAACATATTTCCCAAGAGCTTGAAAGCAGAATAGATAAGGTTCTCGTCAATTGGATATCGACGCTCAACATGCCTCCAAGACATTGGTGTGAGATTTAGTGCTATGCAAATGGATGATTTTCAAATCAATGAGACTAACTCAGCTGATGAAGGAAAGGGCGTTTGACATTTAGGACTCAAAGTCTCAAGTTCAACTTTGACGAGCGTAAAATTATAAATTAGGTTAGTTTAATGAGGTGAGTGGTTATCTATATAAAAAAAATTAAAAATAAATAAAATTAAAAAAAAAAAAAAACAGTCGATGTTTTTTATTCATAGATGGAGGCCGAGATAAGATAGGTAAACTTTATTGCTTGAGGTAATGCTTAACTGCATCTCATCACCTGTCAAAGCAATGCTAAATGGAACTATTTATGATCGATATATCATCCACTACTGCGACATTTTACAATGCCAAGATCATTACGGTATAAGCCAAGATCATTACGTGTTATCGAACTAGTTCAGTGGGTGGAAGGGAAGGGATTTTGAGTAAGAAATCTCATATTCGAAACGTGAAGGTTTTTCGGGGGTTTATTACGAAGGATAGGCAAGTGAGATGACTTTTTGAGACAAATTAAAATGTAGAGGGATCATCAAATCAAAATTCCATGGTGGCAGAAAATAGGGGACCAAACTTCGCACATGCCGATGACGATTCATTCTAGTAATCATTATTAGATATTAAGATATATTTTTATTATTTTTATTATTTTTATTTTTATTTTTATTTTTAGGGAGATAAGAATCAGGGGAAACTCCGGTAGTGAAGACGTAACTCAACGTTCTTCTAATTTAAAAGGCTCCTACAATCACAACTTTTACAATGTAGCCATCCCTGAAACTCTCCGTCGCTACAAATGCAAAAATCCCCACCACCTATTTTATTGAACGAAACAAAATACGGCTATAAAAAAGGAAAACATAAAAGTTAACAGGTAAGGGAGGGAAGGCATTTGGTGCTACTCTTGGACTTCACGCATAACAGCCGCCACACCGCAATGTCCGCCGGATCTTTCATGTACTGCAGAGCAAGGAAATATATATTATATGCACAATTTCAACTTCAAATAAGAGAAACGAATAACAGATATGAATACTTAATCCTTGACAATTTACCATTCGAGACGGTTGATCTAGATGACGAGGATAATTAAACTTACGACTACCACTCTCTATCTCCAAACACAGGCTTTGCCGTTATTCGGAAAATTTTTGACCCAAAAATCATGAACCTCATTTTATGTTGTCAGTTCAAGAAGCTTGTTAACTTTTACTACTCAAAGTTCGCCTTTGATTCCGACAAAAGATATAAACAATGAGAAAGGTAAATCGTGAAGAAAAAGCATCTTTATCAATGTCATGAAAAGATTATGTTTGTCAGACTAGATCGAGTAGTTTTTATACTTGTGTTTCTCAATCCCCAAAACTGACTTCAAAAGAATTTGTGTCAGTACTAATAGCAGAGCCTAGAACTTGAAAACACACGACCTTGAACGGCATAGAAAAGGGAAGAAAATGAAGATGAAAATTGTGAGTATGGTCCTAGCCCTCTCTGTGCGCTCATAGTTTCAAATGCTTCTAAACCAAATTGCAAAAAGCATAAATCCTTGAACAAAAGTAAAATAAATGTATTAAAAAAAAATCCGCAGTTACCATGTTTAGAGTTCATCTTTTCCTGATTCTTGCTTTTCATCCTCATCTGTCTTGTCCCGGTTCTTTTCGATGAAAGCAATGATGTCTTCCTTTGTCCTGTCTTCATCATACGACAAGATTTTACCACTTGCGGTCTTAAAATATAATGTGGGATAACCCTTGACCTCAAAAGGATCACTTGGAATATCATTTGCCGTAGCATCCTGGAAATTCACAAGAAACAAGTTATACCATGAACAAATTTTCAACTGCTTAAAAATAAATAAATAGAGATGCAAGGAAAAATGTTGTGCAGCAAGCAAAAACGTGAATATAATATAGATATACATATATCTCCATGCAGCAAATATTATCATAGAAGTAAACAGCATGCTCAACATAATTATGCAAGGTCACGGCACTTACAAGCTTTGCGATAACTACATCAGGATCCTTTTCGTATGAGACAGCAACTTCATCCAAGATTGGAGCAAGGTTTTTGCAGTGTCCACACCAAGGAGCATAAAACTCCAATAATACTGCAGAAGATTGTCAATTGCAAACATTATTCCAAAATCTCAATTAAGGAAGAACAAGAACAGCAGGCATAGACAATATATGAATTGCACGTCAGTCCAAAATCTTTAAGCTTTTGTTGGTATACAATCCTTTCTTTCCATTTACATATTTATAACAAACAAGGTAAATGACTTGTTTTCTTTCGTTTCTTTTATACCAAACACCATAACAGAAAAGACCTCTCCATTTCCCCCACCTAAGTTATCTACTTCTCCCTCCAACCAAACAAAGCGTTAAAACTTGCCATAAGGTTCAAGAACCGACAGTAACAAAAAGAACTAAAATTTAATAACCATTACTTCAATTAAAAAAGGGGGGAAAAAAAGGCACAGCTTAAGCACCATTTTTGCCAGAGTCAAAAACTATCTCCTGGAGGGTGTCAGCGACGACCACTTTAACAGGCTCATTGTTTTGCTCAGGGATAGGTTCAGACTTCTTGTACGGTTGCACTTTGCCCTCCTGCAGTTTATTATATTCATCCACGAAAGTTAAAAACGTGCCATAAACAAAAAGAATACTAATAATAACGTTCTTTTCCTCCTGTGTCACCTTGAATTCCTTCACCCAAGATTCAATATGATCAGCCTCCAGATTTGGCTTCAAGTACTTTTGACCGTCAGTGGTCTGTATGACAAGTAGGGGCACTTGATCCTCTTTTAGTCCAAAATACTGCAATGCAGATCAACAGAACAATTAAACTACCAAGAAGCATATTAACTAATTGTGCGGTTTCACTAATGCGGATTGGAAAAGAAAACTTGATAGTTCTGGTGTCGAAAAAACAGAAAGCAAAAGATTAATAGAAAATGGCTACTGAATAGCCACCAACCTGGAAGGCACCTTGACTGGCATCGAGATCTCCCACAAGAAAGCTTATACCCTCTGCTCTAAATTTCTCAGCAGCTTCATGATATTTTGATCTTAAAGCCTCGGCTCCTTCACCGCTGAAGTTCAGAAACAACATAGCCTACAAAAGTCCAAAACTTATTAAAGACAAATAATTGAAGGTATGAAACTTCCAAAAATGCTTAAGAGTTAAGATAGAGCACTCAATGGTAAACTCGAAGATGATGCAGAACAAATTACAGCTAAGCAAGCATAGACATCCAATAACGGTCAAACTGGAAACTAATTAACGCGAGGAAACATTTAAACCGTATGTATAATAAATAGAACTAAAAATTGATAACCAGCCAAAAAAAATTATGTTACAACATAAAATCTGCCTGTTAAAATAATTTCCAATTTGACACCAAAAAAAAAAGACACATGTACTAATATATTGAAACATCCAAGTATTGGTTGCTTGTTTGATAGGAGCAAACTTGCTAAATATATTAGCTTAGTTTAAAAAAAAACAAAAAAAAACAAAACGTGATATCATCAGTCATAACCATCCAATTATTATGACATGCATCACGACTAGATCAGCAGATGTAAATGTGTGTCCCAGGTACAAAATCATCCTAGTAAAGTAAAATCAAAGCTATACAAGTACCTTTGCGTTCTGGTTGTTGAAGAATTTTATGACAAACGGGTGATTGCTACGGTCATTGTCAAACACGGTCACAATTGGCACACTTTTCTCTTCAACAAACTTCTCCAAGGCATCAATATCGAAATCCTGTATACATGATTCCTTGGTAAGATATCTTGCCATAGTCTATCAAAATTATAACTATTCGTAAAAGAAGTTACATAGCATCTGAACTCTTTCAAAGTATGTGGTACCTTAAAGTCAACAACAAGTTCGTCGAACGGCTTGAAGAGTCTAACCAAAGGCCCAGTGACTGATGATTCACCGCGTGGGAGGAGCTTGGCGTCCGTAGTATGACCAAAGTCATAATCAGAACGCAATTTCTCAGATAAAGCTGTATATTTCTCGTACTCCTCTCCAGACAGTTTTGGGAAAACACCAACCTGCAAAAGCACGTGTATTATAGGCACAAAGTTATACAATCTAAAACTCCCTAAATATAGAACGGGGAAAAATTCAAAGCACTTACAACGACAATCTTATTGTCTACAATAAGATTACTAGCGTCTTCCGCCGTCTTAATTTCCACAGAAGCAGGGCCACTTTGCTTCTTCAGATATTCAACAATACCCTCTGTTTCACGTGGTCCGTTGTAATCCTGACTAGACTTGCCTCCATTTCTCAGAATCTTAATTGTAGGGAAACCCTTAACGTCAAATTGAGATGCAAGCTCTCTATTTACGTCCTCGTTCGCATCAACTTTGGCTAAAACGATTGGGGGAACATGACTGCTCAATATGGACGCAGCTTTTTCATACTACAAGTCATAGATTTGGCTATCAGTTAAACTGTAAGCCTGAAATGTTCTCAACAACAGAATTACACTTTTTCTTTAAGGAAAATCAATATTAAGACTCTCTTCTTACCTCTGGAGCGAGCTTCTTACAGTGGCCACACCTGTAGGAGGAAAAAAAAAAGAAAGAAAAACAAACCATGATTGAAATTATAGAAACATTCGATTAGAAATCAAAACTCGTACATGAATTAAACAAAATCGAGTTACCTCACAAACCATTTAAGTGCTCCGATTGCAAAAATTGAGAAATTAAAAGCACTATAATTTTCAGGCATGCATGGAACAAGGGGAAAAAGTCTCGCTTTCACAAACTAAATCTGGAGAAATCGAAAAATTGAAGGGAAAAATATAGTTTCAAGCTTTGTCTCGAATTCGTAAAATCAACAGTTAATTCCAACCAAAATCAAGTCAAAATACACGATCTTACAATATCAATCAGAAAAAAAAAAAAAAAACGCAAAAAAAAAAATTAAAGATTCAGAAATTGACAGTCAGATCCGAAAAATTCCCGAAGACAAATTAATGAAACGAAAACCACGACGATCAACAAAGGCAAAACATTGACGGCGATAACAATTAGAAGAAAATTAGCCATACCACGGAGCGTAGAACTCGACGACGATGAAGTCCTGCTTGCTGACGATGTCGGAGAAGTTGGAGTGGTCCAAAGTGAGAACGAACTCCTTAGTTTCAGACTCCTTCGATTCAGACTCTTCGGCGCGCAATCCGATCAGAGACGACGCGAAGAGACAGACAACCAAGAACCAAATCGGAACCCTAGACGCCATTTTCTCTCTCTTTCTCTGCTTCTCTCTCCGGTAAGCTATGGCGTTATGGTAGTGAGTTTCTGGGTTTTAAGGAGGTGTAAGCGCAAGCGACGGGTGGATTGAGTAGAGCAAAAATGAGACAAACATGGTGGTAACACGTGACACTTTGATCAGATTTTTTGTTTCCACACTCGCGCGAGTATGCTTGTTGCATGAGTACTCGCTCTACGTGTGGTGAATTTACACGTGGAGATGTTTCATTGGGGGAGTCTTGTCATGGCTTGCTGGTTTGGCTATTGAAAAGGGAAATTTTTTTAAAGAAAAGGGTATCTGTTGGATAATTATTTATTTGGTATTTTATGTGTTTTGTTTTATTTTTTTGCTGAATAGAATTTATGATCTTAATTATCATTAGTGGATCTGTTTGGTTATTTACTCATATATGGTACGTTATTTATTATAGATAATTGGGATTAAACAAATAAATGAATTTATAGTAAATAATTTGGTGGTTCAAGACCAGAGTAACCCAAAAGCAATGGCAATAAGATGGTAACATGTAGGCTCTCTCTCTCTTCTTGAAATTATCTATTTTTCATAAACAAAATTCTCTTTATTTTTGAATAAGGTATAAGGTGTGAAAAAAGGTTGTACCGATAATGTTCTTTCATTCTTCTCAAATAAAAAAGTACGGTTCTTTAATAAATCCTTACATTTTAGTTTATCTCAGTGTTAATTATTTGTTCAATTTAATGTGATTTTAACTAAATTTAATGTTCAAAAACATATTTATACCGAAGGAATTTTCCAATAAAAAGCATCTTTATAGCTTAATTTTTCAAAATTTTAAGTTAAGATATGAAAAAAAGAAAAAACTACAGACGTTTTATTTTGAAGTCAGAATTGTATCACAAACGGATTGATTTGCATTTTTTTTAATTTTAATGTGAATTTAATTAAGTTTAACGTTAAAAAATATACTAATATCGACAAAAATACCCTACTATGAAAGAAAATTAAAAACCTTTTCCATTTCCTTTTGACTTTTGGGAAATTATTTACGGCGGATATACCCCACGAGTCCTTTCAAGAAAATTTAAATAATAATAATAAAGATTTTTATAAGTTTGGAAGAGAAACATGCCCAAACACAGGATTCTTATTATTATTATTTTTAAATCCCCTAAAAAAGCAATACTATGAGCTACTATATATATATATATATATATATATATAAAAATAGTTGAGGCCACGCATGTGTGCATTGTTTTTTTTTATCTATATTTCTTGCATATCTACATATGAAAAATTGTGTGTCTAGTTTTTTTGTTTAGCATATATAAAATTTTGAGTCTTATATAAGAGATTTGTTTAGAATAGGTGAAAATTTGCAGAATAAGATTGTAGCATTATGGAATAATTGATTGGTTGATACCTCTCAATAGTTTGTTCCTGAGTTTAAATTTTAAAGCTAATGGGAAAAATAATTGTTGTTAACCAATCAAACATAAACTAAATGGATGATTTTTGTAGATGATGTAAAGTGAAAAAATTACAATGTACTTATGTAATATTTGAAGCAATTAAGGGGGTGTTTGGGTGATGAGTTTAAACTCATCACCATCAACTTAATTTTTATCTTTTTTTCCAAAATTTTTTTATCTTTTCTGAAAAAGTCAACCAAAATCACTATTTAAACTTACAAATTTCAACTCAAACTCATTCACCAAACACCCCCTTAATATATATACACACACATACAATATATGGATTAGAAACAATGAAACATACTTGGTTTGGTTGCGTGAATGGTATTAAGATTGTGTCTTTAACCTGAAACGAAATTTAAAATAAAAATAAAAATAAATAAATAAAAAAAGGAAATGAATTAGAACAATAAAATTAGAAGTGGTAGGAATTAAAATGATATTGGGAAGAACAAGTTGCAAAGTCAAGGCAAGTTCATTTTAGATATGAAACACACATAGTATCAAGTCCGATATTTATGATTGGGAGATTTAATGTTGTGTACTTTTCTCTTATAAATTGCTTTTCAATAGTAATATCTCAATACCATTAAGTATAACCAAAAGTTAAAAACACCGTTAATTTTAAAATAAAATAAGGAGACAAGACCTTATAAAATACAAGTTGCAAATCATTTCTCATAAACAACAACGGAGGTTGCTCCCTAACCCAACCCAACCCCCGTAGCACAAGTGGTATAGAAAGAAGACAAATGACACGTAGCTAGAAATTTCGCTACGGAATTTCACACTTTTTTTTTAGTTCAAAAAGGTATGATTGTCTTCCAAATCTTTACGACTCCTGCACTCCAAATTTTGTTACCAAATCCCAAAAAAAAAAAAAAAAAAAAAGTAACTTTTAAATAGTACATGGGAAACAAGAAGAAAAAGAAGAACAAAGAAAGTTTGTGTTAACAGACAACTTTTCCATTTTGCGTCAATGTCCCTCTGTTCTATTTTGTTTTCTAACGATTGGTATGTTTCCTGTAGAGATTGCAAGATGTTTCTAGCTTGGAAATAAATAAAAGGCTCATCTAAGGGAGCACAATTATACGATGATAAGCACAATTTGATCACAAATATCATAATAGCTGAATGAGATTTGATACAAGATGTTTAAGACGTTACAAATGAATCCCAACTTAATCTAACACAACTCGGACTTTGACAGTTGTACCTACTGCTACTACTAACATTCCAAGCTCATCGCCTATAAAATCAAGATCAAGTGCTTTTACTACTACTACTACTACTACAGAGAGAAGAAATAATATTGTAATAGCTAATGAATTATGATACTATTCCAATACAAGAAAACCTTGTGTTTTGGTTTTGTATTTGCACAAGAAATGTTGTTAATTTAATGCGCCTATTACTACTACACACCACCACCATAATGATTGGTTGACATTTCAAGCTCCACCACCACCACCACCACCATCACTACTACTCTCAACTATAATGATAGTTTGACATTCCAAGGAGTTATAATTTCCGCATCTCTTGTGAAAAGTGGCATGTTAACTTCATGGACTTGTTGAACGGTCCTCTCAAAATCCTGTTAAGGTTTGGAGGGGAAAAAATGCTCTAGTTTTCAGTTTTTAGTAGTTGATGAAGAACAAACAGAATGAATGTGAAAAGCATCACATAGACATTGAGAATGAGAGCATGGACATATGCTTTGTACCACAAGAAAAGGTGAAACATAATCGTTGAATAAGACGATTTATTTCCCATAACCAATCTTGTGTCATACAAATAGTTCCTATAGGGAGGTAATTATAGAGAAATTTTGAAGCCTATATCAGCAATTTATTTCCCATAACCAATATTGTGGTAATTTATAATGAACAAAGAAAAGAGAATCATCAGTCACTTAGGAATTAGGATCTTATTCTAGAGATAAAAGACTATGGAAAACAAACCATTGATTCAAAACAAATACACAACAAATGATAAGCACAGATTGGAATCCCATGAGGCTCGATCTCTAAGCAAAGCAATCCTAAAATCACGATCAAATTAAGTGGTTTCATTTTTCAGAATCAGCCCCTAAAAAGTCTAATGCAAATGAAAATGGTTTATGAAAGCTAAAGCAACATGGAAATATACCAATCTGAACAAGAATGGTAGCATCAAGTTCTAGTAAGAATGAATTACCTCACTAACATCTTCCTTGATTCTGCACTTGTACTCCAAATTTATTGACATTTTCTTGATTCGATACTTGTACTCCAACTTAATTAAGTCAAATAACTATCAAATTAAAATTAAAAAGTTCAAAACTCATAATTCTAACTATCAAAAATCAATCACATGTAAGGATAAGACAAAAAAACAAAACATAAATATCAAGTATCCAGTAGTAAAATGTCAAAAGTTCCAACTACCCAACACGGTAACACAGGAATTAGTCACTTATTGCATGCATTTAAAACTGAAAAGGATATTTCTGGAAACCAAGAGCCAACGCAAAATCACCAGACCATAATGGAATTTAGGATTTAGGGCAAATGCAAGACTCAACACAACTTTAGACGACAGGAATAAGATCGTAGCGGAGAAGAGGGGGAATCGTCCTTAGAGAGGGCAGCTCGCCAGCTAGGCGTGCGAAAGACTTGAGAATGATCAGCATGCAAGGGAAGAAAAGGAATCCCAAAGGAATATTTATTAAAAAAAAAAGGAGGAGGAGAAGATGATCCGGAGAGAGATTAAAGGGAGAGAGCGGGAGACCAGAGAAGCAAGGAAAAAAGGATGAGATAAAGAAAGGAGAAAAAACACAAAAAGAAGGAAGAAATCTTGTTGACACGTGGCTGAAGCACCGGGTGAACGAAAATTGAGCATCTTTTATTCTTTTATAAATTGGTGCGAGAATTCGATATCTTTTAACCTTTTTTTTTTATAAAATTATTATCAGACTATAATTATAATCATATATTATGAACTATACTGCTGATAATCATTAGTCATAACTTTTCAACTAATTACACTAATGCAGTTTCAAGGAGGTATCCATTGTCCAAATAAATATAACATACTAATGTTACATTTAAGTTCACTTTTACTCTGATTGCTTTAGATAAAAAAAATCCATTAGCAAAAATATAATAATAAAGATAAAAAGAATCAAAATGTGGTGATTTTCTAAGGGAAAAATTAAGTTCTTTTGTTCCTTAAAAATTTGAGTTATTTCATCTTAGATTAAGATCATTCACAATTTCACAGTCCCAATATTTTCGATGACTGCTAACGATATAACATGGGTGTTTGTTAAAAAGATAATGTAACAACTTATTATATACACAAATCAATTTCTTAAGATGTTCTGTGCATGTCACGTTATTTATTTATTTATATTTTTTTTGGGGTTACACTTTAGCTCCAAGTTCCAATGATTGGACCTACGAGTGAGAGATTGTAAATAAAGAAACCGGAAAAATTAATAAAAGTGAATGCAGTGGCCAGTACAATGTAGTACCACCACTTTAGAAGAGCTTTTCAAACAACTGAGAAGACACTGCTCATCACATCACTAGACCAGCTTAGGATATTCTTGGGGTTCGTTTGACAAGTAAGTTTGAATTGAGTTTTTAAAGTTAAAATAGTAAATTTTGTTAACTTTTTAAAAAAGACAAAAAATTTTTAAAAAAAAAGATAAAAACTTTTAAAGAAGAAGGTAAAACTTGAACTTGAAATACCAAGTTCAAATTTGATTTCCAAACGAATACTTAATTTTTATTTTTTTTTTTCCATAAAGGGTGAAAAGAAAGAATTTTAAATCTTTCATATTACTCCTAATATCAATCTATCAAGATGTGAAGATAACAATAATGGAATCCATACCCAACAGGAGATTTTATTTTGAGATTCATAAATGACTGATCATTTTTTAAAGAAGTTCTGTAATAAATTACCAAAATTTTGCAATATTAAAAAATAATCTTTTTTAAAATATATCCATTAAGTAAATTAATGATTGATTATAAATTTCATTAATTATAAATTAATTAACGTTAATATATATTTTTCATTGATTGATTGTGATTAATTATTTATTAACTATAATCAACTACTGATAAATTATCATTTTCTTCAATTAAAAATTCCGAAAATTTATTTTTAACAAATGTTTAAAAGCTGAATATATTTCTAATTTTTGCTTCTATTTTTCCTCAATTAAGTAGAAACCTTTGTCTTACTTCCTAATTTATTTCCCTCTTACCAAGCATTTGCCTAAAAGGAAGTTTGTTGGAAATTCGGATGATAAGACAGTTCAGACAAATCAAGGAAGCAAATTAACCCAAAACAAATTGGTACAGGGAAGAGATGTCAACATGGATTGATAACAAGAAAATTAAAAATAGATTTTATCTAATATTATATTCAAAGGGCTCACATCCAAAATGGTGATGGTTTTCTGGACTACAAGCTAACTGATAATTCCTCCCTCCAAAAACATTGCCAATCACAAACAAATAACAGCCACCTACAAACCAATTAACCAATAAATGAATTTCTGTACAAAAATTCCTATCCAATCTATGGAATGGGTTGTTGTTGTTGTTGTTGTTGTTGCAGAAGAAAATTTCAAGATCAATCAAATGGATCTCTTCTACAAACACATCTTTTCCCTCTCTTGGGGAATCTAAAACTAAAAACTCCCCCTCTACCTGAACACCTCAGAAGTTGCTCTCCTTCATGCGTAAAAATTTTACTCGCACAAGAAACCGCAACGGCCCCTTTTGTGTGATTCTCATGAAAGTAGCAACTTCACAAAAAGCGTACAACTTTGCTTAATTATACATAAGTTACAGCTACCTTATGCTACTCCGGCGTTTTCAAGCCTGACTTGCTCGTGAGCTTTAAGAACTTCCGACGTGAAGTTACCCAAAGCCTCAAAAATTGGGGTCAAGCCCGCTTGTAAACTATTTGAAGCCGTGTCGTGAACCAGTTTCATTGCCTCCTTATGCCTTGCTCTCTCCTCGGCTAGTTTCTTTCTCATTGAATCTAAATCCACCTTTAGATCATCCAACGGAGAAACCCCACCTCCGGAAGGCACTCTTGACAGAGCAGTTTTGTCTGAGGACGCATCGCGGTCCTGCTCTAGTTTTCCTCTCTCCATGCGCAAGTGCCTGAGCCGTTTTTCAAAATCCTTGGAGAGAAATTCTGCCTTTATCCTCTGCCGTTGCTCTTCATCTTGTCTTTCCCATAACTGGTGCAGTGTTGCAGCAAATTCACTCATTGCAATCGATACCCTCTTTTCTGATATTCCTTCCATTGCTTGAAACCAATCATGACAGACTATGAAAATTGTCGGGGCTCCGATCCGACCAGGGGAGAAGGGGGCTATACCGTCAGCAGTTTCTTCAGGCTCATGGAGCAAGCACCTTGAAAGCCATTCATTTAAGGACTCAACATAGGATTTTTGGGTGTTAACCCAATTGTTGAAGCAGGTGCACCAATTCATGAGCTCCATTTCAAGCTCAAGAGTAGCTTTCAAACCTGTATCTCTACGACCGGTGTTCATTTTAAGAGAGCGCATTTTGCTCTCCATGATAGCTTGGAACTGTTTCTGGTGGCATTTAAACATGGACTTCCACATTCTTATCAATCTACAGATAGAAAAGCATTCATCATAACAAGACAAACGAAACCTGAGAAATTATACAGTACAAATAAGTTGAAGTAGCTCAATACCCGTGAATTAATTCTGTGACTTGGGGAAGCAACTCTTCATCCCTCAACTTGTGTATCCTAGCTGATATGACATCAACAGCTTTGATACAAACATCAATTTTTGTCAGCAATTTTCGTATTGATGCCTGGGTAGCATCAATCTTACTAGACTCTGCTCCATGTTCATCCAGATATCTTAGTCTCTTGCACGTCTTTTCATATATAAGCCGGAGCCTTTCTTCATCCTAAGGCACATGCAAAAAAATATTGATCAAGCAAATACGAACCAGCAGAAGCACCGAAAAACTTAAAATCAATAAAACTGATTATTTTTATATTCATATGTGTTTTAGGTTAATTATTTTTACAGGGAAAGAAAATGAATACGTATGTTGTCTTTTACTATCAGCACTCGGTTTCACTGGAACAATTCAACTGAGCATTAAGGATTAACTATCAATATAATCGAACTTGTATGCATAATTTATTACTGCTTCCGAAGATTGACTTTAAAATCATAGTACTGTGCATGGATATGATCAACAAATATACCAACAAGAATCTCACTGTCTTTTCTGCAACCATACCTTAACTTCCTTATGAAGCTTCTTCTCCCATGCATAAAGTTTCTCCAAAGTTGATGAAAGGTTTCCAGACTTCAACTTGGAATCTTTTCGAAGTTCTTCATTGTATGCTTTTGCCAACTTAATTGCTCTAGATGGTAATCGTATAGACAGCCTGGATGGAGGATGTGAAGATAACATGGAAGGTGCTATAAGGTACAGGATCCTGGAAAAGATAGCTGCATAGAGATGCAGAAATTCCAATAAATAAAAAGCTTAGTGCTTGTTTACTCAAATAAAACTTAAACATCATTATTTCAGTCGAAACCCGAGATTAATTCATGTTGGACAGTTCCAAGTCTTACTTGAATAGCTTTAGCCCCATGATACCAAAAACAAACTACGTCTTAGAAAAACCAAATACAAAATTTTACCGTACAAATTGTGTAACATTCCTATGTGGGGAATGACTAATTACTCTGCATTTACAGACCTTTCAGCTAAAAAACATAAAAATAAAAAATAAAAATAAAAACAAAATCCTCCAGCCTTACTTGAATAGCTTTATCCCCATTAGAAAACTAATTAACCTAAATTGGCTTGCCATTTATCAGATTGTCAGAATGCTAAACTAGTATGCATCACCCAGATTGTTAATTTCGGGCTCTAAGACAAGTTCAATAAGCAAAACTAACGAAACCGGGACGAATGTAACATCTTGGATGTCAATATGCGGTCAGAAACAATGCATCCACAGATAATCCAAGTATGAAACATCCCCAGCAACAACAACAAAACTTATCAAAAAGTATTACATGATAAGACACAGATTTTGGAGTTATCAGAGTTATATACCTCCAAGTGCAGTGGCTCTAGGGAGCTGATATGGCAGCTTTCCCACCTCAAGCAACATCGCAACCTCTTTTCCATAGCCGGAGGCAGTCTCAAACTCATCCCTGATTTCCTTAACAACTTCCTGAAGGTCCCTCGTACCATGGACCGACAATGTCGTCAAGCTACTAGGCTTAGAAGATTCAACCTCCAAATTCTGTGCCTCGTCAATCTCAAAACTCACTCCTTTCTTCCTAGTAGACTCTTCATCAGGGCTTTTAGACACAGTAATTGTCTCAATCGAATCAATCGTCCCGGAACTGGTCTTCACCTCTACAGACTCTGGACTGTCATAAGTCCTCCTCATCGGCACCGGCCTAGAACTTCCCTCGCCGCCGTTTTGCTTCGGCGGCACAGCCGGTGAAGAAGTCCCCTCGCCGGAATTCCTATCCATGTCCCTGTTCACACCCTCCTGATCACTCACCTTCTTCTTCGCCTTTCCCTTCTTCAACCCCTCCGTCTCGGTCTCATCTTCCAAGTCTGGAATCCCCTCTCTCTCTCTCACTTCGGCCGAATCCGGGCTACTCGTGTTCGACCCGTACCCGTATCTCGGATAGTTAGCAGGGTAACCGCTGTTCTCGTAAGTGTCGAAGAAATTAAGGTAATCCCAAGGAGTCACCTTCGGCGGCGACGGCGGCGCCGGGGGAGGAGCCGGAGGATTCGGCTGCCGGTACGGATCGTAAGCGTTTTGCTCCGGCGGCGAACCCATCGAGAACCCGTAAAACCCACCGCTGCTATACTGCGGAAACGAATATCCCGAGTTTCCATAGGAGGAGGAGGAATAATATCTCTCAGCTTCAGGCTCTTCGTAAACCATGGACTGCATTGGCGTCTCGGACTTCTTGGCGAAATGCATGAAGGTATACACTTCGGGAGGAACCGGAGAAGCCCAGCCGCCGGGATAGTAATTCTGAGGAGGAAATTGCGTCTCTCTTTCCTCCTTGGGGCTAACGCTCTCTTCCATTCGAATATGACCGGGAGAGGAGCCCAATTCGGAGTCCGAATCCGAACCAGACGCCAAATGCAAGTGTGAATCCTCAATCTCTTCGTCCCCTGGCGAATTCAGATTCGAAATCGAGGCCGACGAGGAGGAGTTCTTCGGTTCGTCGCCGTCGTGCAGCTTGTCTTTGTGGTTGGCCTTGGGCTTGGGCTTCCTCCTCTTGCCTTCGTCGGAGGGCAATGTGAGGACCGGCGAGCCCGGAAAGGAGGACGAGTCGGCGCCGGCGACGACGATCTCCTCGTCGACGAACTTGCGAAGCGCGTCGCCGATGTCCTTGAGGGACTGGAAATACGAAACGTGGGCGGCGGCGAGGGCGTAGCGGTGATCCGACGCCGCTTTGATGAAACCCCTCCGCTCTCGGCACAGAGTCACCAACGGCAAGTCGTCGACCTTGGAACTTCCACAGCCCATATCCACCGCACGACGATGATCTCACAACAACCCCTCATGGCCGTCGTCGTCTTCTCGCCTGTCCGTACAAACCAACCATCGTGAAAACAAACTTCCCACTACTACTTTCCACTCCAGATCAAAAAAAGACCCCAATTTTTCATAGAGAAAAAACCCTAGAAGAAGAGAAAGAAGAGAAGTTGTATACAGATATACACATATAGATATAGACGTATAGATACAGGGAGACACACATACACAGGCACGAAGAATGGGGGCGATTGGCTGTAGGTTCTTCCATGCCGTTTCTCTGTTCTGGTCTGTTGTGAAAGAACAAGAATAAAAAATAAAAAACAAAAAAGATTAATAAATGCAGAGGAAAACTGACAGAAACAGAGGAGATGATGAATATGGTGCGTGGAAATGAGTGAAGAACGTGGATGCGAATCTGACCGTTGAGATAGACGGGAGTGAGTAATGGCCGTCCATGCACAGAGAGAGAAAGAGGAGAGATAGAGAGAGAGAGACTCCGACGCAGAGCTCGTTCCGTCGAATTCGACAAGAGAGAGAAGATACTAGAAAGAAACACAGGTTTTTCTTTTGAAAAAAAAAATGTTGTGTGAATTTTAGAAATCTTTGGTTTAAATTGTGGATGATTTAATTATATTAATATAATAAAAAACGGTGCTTGGGAATGCGCGCAGCTAGAGATCTGTGTTCCAGTTCCATCATACCTCTGGTCTCTGTGCGTTGCGCGGGTTGTTTTTTTGTTCGTGTTTGTTTGGGGTTTTATTATTATTTTTATTTAAAATTTTATTTTCAAAATTTATTTTATTTTTTTTTCCTGTTCTGGGTGTCTTGAGACGGAGAAGGCTCGTGGAACCCGCCACCACTGCCAACGAGACCTCGTCATAATTACCGTTTTCAGCCTTTGATTTTTTCTTTCTTTTATTTTGTTTTCATTTTTTATGAAATTATTTATTTATTTAGGACCGGTTTGAAATAAGTTTGGAGTTAGATGTTTTGAAAGTTAAAAGATGAATTGAGTTGTAAAAATATGTTTCGATAAAATTAAACCGTTTAAAGTAAAAAAAAAATGTAAAAATGTTAATGAGTTTGGAAAAAAAAATTAATATGAATTTTATTTTGTTATTCTCAAAATTCTATATAAATTTTGTTATATAAAAAAATAATCTTATTTGAATTTAAAATATTAAAGTTATATCCTTAAAAAAAATTTATCAAAGTTATTAATTTTTAAAAAATTTGAGTATGTCATAGAAATTACAAACAGTAAAAAATAATTTTGGGTTGGAGAAAGACAAAATAAAAAAACAAAAACAATTGGAGATGTCCCCCAAAAACACCCCCTTATTTATTTGTTTGTTGATTTTGGTGTAATTTTTTTCTCCCCCCTTAAGTAAGTGTTCGGAAAAGGACGATCACTTGGGTTATTAAATGGAATCCTAATGTTTGCTTAAGATCTTACATGTGGATTCTATCACTCAACGAAAAAATATGCCATATCAACTTTATTAGATGCGTTAATAATAAAGATATATAATAATGTGCTTCTAAGTATTTTCTATCGAATACTAAATTAATATAAAACAAGTATTTATATTTAAAATTTTTAACAAAATCATCTAATACTCAAATATTTGATCATTAAATAACCTATCACCAATGGTATACCGTACTAAAGTGGTGATTTCGGTGTAGTTTTGCCATCCAGCGGTGAAATTTTTTCCAAATTTTGCAAATAAAACAATCGTGTAAGAAAATCATTCTCAGTTCTTTTTCTTACAAAATAGCCTCGTGTATTTTCTTTTTCTTTTCTAAATCTTATTATATTTTTTCAGTTGGACTTTTTTTCTTTTTCATACTTGAGATAATAGGGCAATAGATAAGCAATTCTTATCATCATTGCGGACTACATAGCAGCCAGCCAATCAAAACTTTTATTATTTTAGAATTACTTTTTTTTAGGAGATAATTACTATTTATTAGGTCTGATATTATTTCTTTAATTAATCAGCCTGATCAGGTTTAATTATTCCTCAAGCAAAAGCTTAAAAGCTTTTTCTTTTTTCTTTCTTTTTTTTTCTTTTTTTTTTTTTAACTTAAAAGATACAACTCTAATCATACCGCTCAAATCGATCCAATATGAATTTTCACAGGATTAAGAAATCATTCAGCAGGGGAAAAAAGGTCTCTCTCTCTTTTTTTTTTTTTTATAAATATCATCTTATACAAAAAGAAGGGTTAGTTTGGTGTATGAGTTTGAGTTAAGATTTGTAAGTTTAAATAGTTATTTTGGTTGACTTTTTCAGAAAAGACAAAAAATTTTGGAGAAAAGACAAAAATTGAGTTGATGGTGATGAGTTTGAACTCATCAACCAAACTAAGCCGAAATATCTTTAAATCGTGATATAATTTTTTTCTTTTCTTTTTTTTTTTTAAAGATAATCTAAATGGTGGAATCATTATTTTTTCTTCTTTTTAAAAGATTAAAAAAAAAAAACCATAAATGTTGTAGCTGCTAGTACAACAAGCCAAACATTCTTAGGCCCTGTTTGATAACCGGTCCTGTTTAAACTTTTTTTTATATTTTTCCCCAAAAGTTTTTGTCTTTTTCTCAAAAAGTTTTTTGTCTTTTCCGAAAAGTCAACAAAATTTACTATTTAAACTTATCAATTTCAATTCAAACTTACACACCAAACACCCCCTTAGAAAGATTGCATTTTACAACTCGAAAGTTTATCATGTTGTTAATTTATTGATATTGTACAAATTATAGGTTGATCTTCTATTTATTTATTAACTTGGATGGTTCTAGTTTGCTGTGGAGGAGGAAAATGAAAATTATTGGTCATGATTCATTCAATATAGATATTTATTTTTTGATAATTCATTTAATATATATCTTCCTAAGTACGATGGCAAGGAAACTGATCTTTTTTTGTTGTTTTCACCCAAAAAAAAAAAAATATATATATATATATATATACACACACACACACACATATTATTATTATTGCATATTGCAGATGTACATGTGTTTAATTTTCCCATTCCCCTTGGATCTTTTATTGCTGAGAGATTTTTCAGTACTGCAATTTTGATGCATTTTTACGTGATTTTGCTTACCAATACGTAATTAATGCATGTGACATTTGTTTATTTAATGCTGCATATTTTCTGTTTATTTAATCAATACCACAGTTGCATTTAAATTACAACGATTTCACTTGCAAGATTCAAAATATAAACAACAACAATAGTAAGGGATAAAAGCAGTTTTTCTTTTTTGTAGAAACTTTTCATCTAGAAAAATGTTGGAAATACTAACTCTCGATATTAATTTTTGGATACCAAATAAATTTATGTGACATATGAGTTGTTATTATTTTATTAATAGGTGTTTAAAAGATTAAAACATCGATTGATTTTATCAACCAATGAAAAATATAATAGTTTATTGTCACATTATTACATATTAAAAAATTAAAATTAGAATTTATATTCCTAACATTATTATTTAATTGAATCCGGAAATAATTGTTCAAACAATCAAATATATGTCACTCGAATCCATTTATGTTACTGAACATGAATAGCCCAACTTCAAAACTATCCCTAAATCGATTTAGATAATCTCATGAACAAAGAAAATTCTACACTAGGATGTAATTCTACGTGATATATATATATATATATATATATGTAGTTGTGTGTGTATGTATTTGATTAACAATAAAAAGGACGACTCACTCCTGGTAGTAATTTTTACTTTTTTTAATGCAGGGTGGTATTTACTATTTATACGAAAATACGCACCAAAATGCAAAAAGGCTTTATGACAGAGTCAAAGTCAAACTAAGTTTGTTCTAATTATTATCATTGGGTTATTATTTTTGCAACAAGTTTGTCTTTATTTAAAGGTCAAACTTTGGTTATTGTATTTACTTTTCTTTTTTTCTTTTTTTTTTTTATCCCAAACCCCGGTTTCCCATTAATTGCTTCTACTCTTTCGTTGTTTTTTGCACCAATGTTTCGCCGTATTTTATTTTATTTTATTTTATTTTTATCTCCTTTTACATTTGCACGACACGCAATTGATCAGTTTGAATATTGAATTCTGGGCAACATTTGATGGTCATATACCTGTTGACAGAGTTACTCGGTCAAAAACAAAAATGTAAAAATTAAGAAACGACACAGGACTGGATTAGTCGACTGTTTCATTGTAATTAAGCCTTGTTGATCGGTTTTCTGATGCTTTACACACAGATGAATATAAAATGTTGACAATAAAAACATCCCATGTACAATTTTATATATATATATATATATAACTTCCCTAAAATGAACGATTATTACCTACAAACACTGCAGGAAAAGTAGAGGATGTTGTCTAATTATTGTCCTTACGTAAAGTTAGCAAGCATATTGACTAATAATTAAATCTCATTGTTGGATGTTAAGAATTCACATCTGTATGTCTAATAAATATACGTAATACTTATTTATTTATATATATATATATAGATTAAGGGGAAATTTCATTAATAATTTTATTTAAGATGCACATAATTTAAAATGAAAGACTGTAAATTGACTGTTTACTTGTTTTTATTAGACTTCATTGTTGTGTGTCTAATTTATTAACTAAAAGATTACATAATTGATTGTTGTGATATTATTCAACAAGTGATCGCGACATATATATGTATATATATTTGTATATTTGTATATATAGATATCGTAACTTATGCGTTCACTTAAATTTCTCACTCCTCATTGATGTGGAACTCGCCAAGTGGTTACAATTTTTTTGGTATATACACACAAAGGAGTAACACACTTACGGGTCAATAATTGCTTGAAAATTATAATTTAATGCTATCAACTAATGGAAACATCTCATAATCAATTTGTCCCATAAAATAAAAAAAAAAAAAAACTGTGGTACTCCTTTGTGTGTATATCAAAAAGACCATCTCACCAACTTTATCTCCTATTTCTAGTTCAGGGGTATTTAGGTAATTTCATTTGTGCGAGTCCTACAGGTTTGTAAGCACACCCTCCATTCTTGGGGTTTCGGAAAAGAGTCTAGTGGTAACAAAACACAAAATAGGAAAAGCGGAAACTTTAAATTTAAAAAAAAAAAATTTTGTTTTGAAGCAGAGAGCCAAAGTTGGTATAGTTGTTTATGTGAGAGAGACTTGAGGCATTGGATATATACACACATGTGTGTATATTATATAAGAAAAACGTTAGTAACACTAATTTTAATATTAATTTTTGAATAACAACTTATGTGATATATTAATTATTTTTTTATTGATATGTGTTTTTATTAATATGTATTTAAAATATTATCACATCAATTAATTATATTTATTAATAAAAATATAATATTTAAATTAATATTTAAAAAGTTATAATTGAAATTGGTGTACCTTTCACCACTCGTTATATAAAGATATAAAGATATCCACATATATACATAAAGTGAAATGTTGGATCCGTTGGTGGTTAGTTGTTTGTTGTCGTTGAGGAGTTGTTTGACGGAAAGGGGCTCCTTTGACCTTTGTAAGATTTGGATGGCAAATCCTTTTCTTCAACAAAAGACACACAATTTTAGCAACAAAAAAAAAAAATATATATATATATATATATATATTAAAAAAAATACTAGACACACACAAAAGTATCTCTAGTTTTTCACTTAATTTAATGTTGAGTTGGGTTGATTCCGACCAACCAATTAGGCTACCAAGCTAATAAAATCCATTCGACCATGGAATCAACGACAACGACCACCTCAAGTCGGTATACACTTTTCTCTACCGAGGTAGGTACAAAATGGACCCCCACAACAATCCCCTTGTTTTTTTCTTTTATTATTATTTTTTAATTTTTTAAAAATTTTTTTGGCTAAAAGGCTTTGTTCTTTAATGCTTGGATAGCTTTCAATCCCACTCGGATTCGCGTAAGCACAATATGACGTTTAATATGCTTAGATTTGTAAGAACATATCCGATGCAATTATGTATTGTGTCAATGATGAATTGTAATATTTAGATGAAGAAATACTCTTCAATAGAGTGTTATTTTTTATTTATTTTTTTTGGCTAAATTTGTCATGTACTAAACTTTATGACAAATTGACCATAAGATATAGTTAATATCAAATTTAATATTTGATTTTTATTGGTTGTTATCATGACATTTTTATGTAATTATGATAACATTTTCATTTTTATTTGTTTAAGTACTAAAAATTCACATTTACAAATTTTAATACATAATAATGATAAAAGTAAAAATATCATTAGAAATAACATTACGCATTTAAGTATAAAACACAGTAATTTTATTTTTTTTTCACTCTTTTGCATGTAGAATTAATATAAATAAATGCATTAAAGATATTCTAATAATGTTTGCTGTTAGAAAATAGTTATTGTTGTAGTGTCAAAAGTTTAACCATTAGCTTTAGCAAAAAAAAAAAAAAAAAAACGGTGTTTAGCCATTAAGCTTTAAAAGTTGTTCTGTGAAGAGAGACGTGGTCTCCAATTATGGAATATAATCATATTGTGTAGCTCAAAATTAAGTTGTCATGATCAAGCAGTAATGTAGTAATTAGTATCCACTTTTTATTTATTTATTATTTATTTTTTTTTTTTAATGATTCCTGAATGAGAAATGTGGACTGAGTATGACACAAATGGCAAGCTAGCATCACGCGCCTTCATCGTCTCTTTGGAGGCCGGAGCTTCGGTGAGAAGGCGTGCTCAGTGAAGCCATTGATGCGGAGTCTCCTACATTCGGTGAAGAACGAAAAAATGCAATGGTTGAACTATTTTGTTTAGGGATAAAAATAAATAAATAAATAAATAAATAAAAACCCATGTGTTTAATCCAACTATAAACATGTACTTTCTGTTTAAAAAATTCTCAAGATTATCTCATGTCATTTTATAGGCAAAATCTATTTATGTGTTTTCTAATAAATTAAATTCATCATGAGCACTACCTTCAAAAAAAAAAAAAAAAAAAATCATCATAAAGACTCAGATTTAATCTAACAACATGAAGATACTTTTTTTTTTTGTTTTTGTTTTTTTGGTTACCATATGTATAAAATAAACCATGCACATACTTTAAGGATAACAATATTGTGAGTATAAAGAACTAGTTGCGCCTTTTCACACAACTAGTTTTTGTCCAAATTTTACTATAGGAGTATATTCATATGATAAACAATTGAAAAAAAAAAGTATAATTTTGTTTAATTTAACAAGTACATGGATAATATGACCATCTAGCACAAAAAAAAAAAAAAAAAAAAGTACATGGATAATATCATCACTTTCAGAATCTCAGGCAAAATTATTGTATTTTTACTAAAATACAACATAATTTTTTTAATCAATAATATTTGTTGTTTACTGAAATAAGTAGTTTATTCTAATCGATGATAATTAAAGCGGGAAAATTATAAAGTGCTAAAAGAAATTTATTTATTTATTTATTTTATGACTAGTGATAAAAGAAAGTTATTACAAGGGATTAAAAAAAAAAAAAAGTGGGGCCTACTTTTGACTTATAAAACAAAAAGAGAACGGTCCAGTGGGGAAGTGGATGTGATGATGTCTGTCTGAGATTTGGGGGAGATGCATTTAACTTCCCAGATCGTCTTCCGAGTCATCCGAACGACGTGCTTCTATCTCTATTTAATATCAACATTTATGATGGTCCCCGCCTATGCGTTTGCACCGCGTCACACTCTATCATTTTTTTTAATAATTTAAATAAGACTTGATATTTATTTTTAACCATAAAATCACGTGTCATATTATTATTATTATTATTATTAGATTTATAAATCACAAATTATTATTATTATTTTTTAACATCTGCATTCAAGACACTCCTCTCTATTGTTTTTTTTAATTAATAAATCAGCCCAAAGAGATAAAAAAAAATATATAACAATTTTATTTACAGTTTTTTTAACAATTAAATTCGGTTAATTTTGTGTTACTTTTTTATTTTGAATTCTAATTTTTAATCATATCTAAGCCTCTGTTTTGTAAGTTAGTTGGAGATAAAAATTTTAAATTACAGTTGGTTGATTTTTCAAAAATCAGTTATAAATTTTGTTGATTTTTTAGAAAAAGATAAAAATTAAGATGAAAAAATATAATTTGAATTGAGTTAAATTTGAATACCAAACATATGCTAAATCTTTCAAAAAAAAAAAATATACAATCACTATTTATATTGTTTCGTAAAAAGCTTAAGAATTTTTTTTAATTAGGTATAAAAATTAATTTTCAACCATTAAAATTGGAGTCATTTTAAATTCTGAATAGAAATCTTGCATGAAGACAAACTTGATTGATGACATAACAAATCAACCATTTTTTTTTTGCTCAAGCAAAACAATGGATTTAATTTTCAGACAAGTATTCACATATAAATAGTTTAACTTAATTTCTAAATATTTAGTGGACTCCATTTGTGAGTTTATTATGATTGTCTAAATATTTTTGTTGCCAGATATACTTCGTGAGATTATGTATTTGTTATTTATGGAATATCAAAAAGATGTGATGACTTCATATGGATAAAGAATGAATCATAAATGTAAACTCGATCAGTCACTATTCTAGTGCTTAACATAAAACGAGATTCTGTTTTATTTTATTAGTTTGCTAACACAAATGTAAATCGGATTGGTATGGGAAAATGAACCCTCACGAGAATCTTGCCATCTTGAATTTACGGCCCGTGAGAATTGAATTCCATGAACGACTTCTGCGTTGGCTGCATCAATTTCTTGGTCAACAATAGGAATATCGTGGCTTGGAATTCAAACTTGGAATCAGCCAAATTTCTATTTTCCCCATACTTGGAAGTTGTCAAAATAAGAGGTGTGAATTGGAATTATTTTTCTATGGGAAAATTTAGCACACGTTTGATACACGGATTTGAATTAAGTTTTTTGGTTGGATTTAAGATGAATTGCTATGTATTTAATATACGGGTTTAAATGATTAAAGATAAAAAATGTAAAAACTTAAAATATGTTTGGAAAAAATACCAATATGAAACTTGTTTCGTTTGTTTGAAATTCTATATAATCTTTGTATTAAAAAAAAAATCACATTTGAACTTATATATATAAAATTATGAATTTTTAAAATTTGAGTTGTAAAATTACATTAAGTGTGAATAGTTGAAATCTAAAAAAAAAAAAAATTGTATTTGAATGTAACTTATTCACCATACAATTGTTTAGTATTAATTACTAAAAGTTATTTATTTTTAAATTTAGTAGATTTAGCCATGTGAAAAATAAACAAATAAATGAGTGTGTGTGTTAAGGCGTGTGATTGTTTATGACACGACTTTTTTGTAGCTTCCATAGTAAATCATCAGGAGTTGATCCCTCCTCTTTACTTTCCACCGAATAAAAGAAAGAGAAAAGGAAAGAGAAAAGGAAAGGGAAAGGGCAATTTCTGTATTTCTTCCCCCAAGCAGATGTTACATTTTCTTACCGATTGAAAAGCAAAGACAATCCCTGGGGATTTACATGTCACATCATGAGTAAGAATGGGGTCCAGTATTTCTCCAGGATCAGTGACACCACTAAATTTCTATCTTTATAGTGTAGGGACACGTTATCTGATTTATCTTAATGTATACATTTACCAAAAAAAAAATATATATATATATATATATCTCGTTGTATATATCATTCAAGCCAAAGAAATTAAAAATGATCGAAAAATCAGATTTGAAAATTTGATAGTGATAAATTAACCTCATTTAGAAGGGTAGAAATTTAAATTTTCGTTTTTAACCCCACTACCCTTTCCGCCTTGTATCTTAGACGGCAACCGATAAAAAGTGCTTAATTTACGTATAAAAAAGCATAACTACCTAATAACTTGACAATGTGATAAAAATTCAACTTTTAACATCCACCAGAACATCAACAATCTTTTATTAAGGTATACATGGAAAAAAATCAATCAATGAGGCATCTCTTACAACCGCAAAAAACAATTTAAAACAGACAAGAAGGTACAAAACTGAGTATAAAATATCCGATTACATATCAAATATGTTGTATTAGGTGAGTCCCACAAACTACAAAGCTAAAAAAAGGGTTAGTAAATTTCTCATGGCCTTTATCCTAAAAAGACTGAAGAAGAAAATGGATTCACCCAAAAGTACAACTCTCCTTCTCTCTCTCTCATGAGAGCTATTTATTGGTGAACATCCAATCTGCTCCCCATATGGGAGCACAGCGATGATTCCTTAGCTTCTTTTTATACTCTTTTGAGGGAAATAAAAAGTTGATAGAAATTTTTCTTCTTGTCCCAATTCCTCCGGTAATATTTTTTCAACTCAATGGGGTTCCAACACTTTCACAAAAAAAGTATAAACCAACCAAAATCCATAAAAGGTCCAAATGCAAGTTCAATATAACCCAGTGATATGATGAATACCGACAAAGTTTTGCTCAATATGGTCAAATCAACCAAAAAGATAGATGCGTTTCGTGCAAATAAATAGGAAGTTAGCTACAGAACACAGCACAACCCTACCACATATATGCATGATAAGACCCGAAAATAACATTCCTGCACGTACATGACTCTCTAGCTCTAAACGGTGTTAGTTTGAAGCCCGTTAAAGATTTAACACTACACCCCACGAGTCACAACTAAAACAGTAACACTTCTGTTTCGCCACCTTGTTTTATTGTTTTCTTGGGTACTTTGAAATAGCTTGCCAGGCTTTTCAATCTCTGATTTACCATTTTTTTTTTCCTATAATTATATCCATATGCCAGTGATTTGTTCTGCAGTAGCTCTCTCCTACATGCCTTGTCTCAGTACACTCAAATTATTATCAGCCACTAGTATTGTCCCTGCTATGACCAAAACTTATGCTTTGCATATTTCAGAAAATTTAAATTCACGGCATATCTTTGCATTTAACCCCTACGATGATATATTGTTCACTGGCGTTCGCTGTAAGCCTACGTTAATATGTAACAAGCCCGACTACTAGCGTGAGCCTATTGGAAAATGCTTGAAGAACTCGAAGAGAGTTTTGTTTTTTTGTTTTTGTTTTTGTTTTGGGAGGGGGGGAAGTAAATTCAGAGGATGAGAAGAGATGATCTGGGCCCCAGAGTTTCAACCAACTCGTAGGTTTATCCTTTTCAAGGTCGAATTACCATGGATCTATACTTTTTTTTTTTTTTTTCTTGGGCAGATAGGATGTTGAACAGAGAATAGATGTTACTCAATCTTACTGTTTTCTCTTCGGAGGAAATGGAGCCAAGTATTTCTTCGAGTTTTTAAACACAGATCAGTCAGTCCATCACAGATGGATAAAGATGAACTCGGCGATACTTATGGGGTGAAATCCACGCAGGGTACTTGTGCCATACGTGAAAATGGGAGAAAAAGTTTGTGATGATTGTGGAAGTTAAATTATGGAGGAAACTCCTAATGTAAGTTCCAGACATCAAAAACCAGGACTAAGATTTTTAACCAACCACAGATACTAAGTTGTTAGCTTCAATAGTATATTAGGAATTCGACACAAAAGACTGACCATTCACAATTGGACAAATGCCTCCATTGAATTGAAGTGCCAACTAACAAAATGTAATATCGTGAAAACATCTCAAATCTAGTTTCCAAGTAGAGATGTCAATATTGCCAAAACAGCAATCACAATCACGATATTTAGAAAATAGTTGGACTTTAACGGCTTATCTGGGCTTCCGCCAATCGCTTCATATTCTGCACGAATCTTCTGCTTCATAGCCTCTGACAGCTCTGTCTGCAATTCAAATAGGTAAACTATTGAATTTTATTCCTTTCTCCTTCATTTTAAGACTTCCAAGTATTAGATGTGAGTTCACACGATTTGTAAAAAGCTTCATCTTGTATTATTTAAACACACGGCACAAGAAAACACGAAACTTGTTTTTAATCCTGCAACAAACCATAGAAGGCACCAACAATGAACACTTTGAGCACACAAAAATTCCAACCAACATAGTCATCTTTAAGCATAAAAAATGAAATAAATTCTTGATTAAAGTTGATTAGAGGAATAATGAGACATAAGTTTTTCATCGTTACAACCTTCCCTGATGAGTACTTAGCTGCTTCAAACTTCTCCGGTGCAGGTTTTGGAGCCTCATCATCAATCACAATGCCCTGAACAGGAAAATAAAAATGCATTTTATTTTATTTGTAAATGCATTTTACAGGATTCTAGCTTCAGCATTAATCGGGCATTTTACAAGTAAAACTAGGTCATTAAGTAGCAACATTATAGAAAAGCGATCAGCTGAAATCAAGGCTAACAAACCTCTGGAGGATCAAATCTAGCACCAAGATTGCTAAGTTTCGCATGGGCTTCAGCATAATCCTTGAAAAATGCTTCCTGATCTTCTGCATATTTTTCAGCATATACCTGAATATTATGTAAATATTTGTTTTAGAGAGTGTCAGAGAGAGAGAGAGAGAGAGAGAGAGAATGTTTTCTCTATAAGCCGTTTTGCTTTACTCTGAAAGATGGGTCATCAAAAAGAGCAGCATCAGTTGGCAACACCAGTAGATCTTCGTCTTTTCTCTCTTTGATATCCTGTATGGAGCAAAAACATTCAGGAAGAGGATCCTCTATATCGTTTCTCTCTATTTTCAGCTTATTTGGTATAGTCACGCGTTGACATGCACAGCAGAAAACATAAAATTCAAACCTTGAAGTAGGAATTGTCGAACTTCAACCATTGCACTGTCCAGGACTGTCCTCCGGGTGCTCCTGGCCCCTCTTTCTGTAAAATATATATATATATATATATATATATTCTAGTTAACTCATTTTAGTTTTGTTCTTGAAATTGTCTTAACCCTCTTCTTTATAGCCTCTGGTAGACAGTCCTCGGCTTGTCACTACAAATTCTAGAATGCAGAAGGATATAATACGTGTACGCTATTCTAACTATAGTGGTTATTGTGGCTTACATAGTAGCATAGTAGTTAAGAGTGATTTTTTCAAGAAAAGAATGTAATAAAAGATTGAAAAAGTAACACTGAAATGAGCATTACATGCAAGAAATCCTCTATAAAATAGATCAATAAAGGTATTCATAAAAATTAAAAAATCAATAAAATCAATAAAGGTTATTTCATTAAACGTAAAAGACAAATATTGATATTTAATAGAAGAAATGAGATGATGTATCACTCCTGATCTGGAATATAAGATCTTAATTGACATTAAAATTTTATACAATGCAAGACGAGAGTCTGAAACTTATGTTATCTAGGCTGTTAAGCTTATTGCAAAACGCAGGAATAAACAAGTTGGCCTGGAAAAGTAAATGTTCATAAAAACCTAAGCGAAAAGGAACACACAGATTAAGAGGAAGAAAGATCAACCAAATGGATACCTATGCGTAAAGCTCGTCATTTGGTTAAAATAATCCTAAATTCAGAATCTTAAATAGGCACATAATATGGAAAATGTATGATAAAGGTCAATGTAGCAGATATATTTTCAGTGCTATGTGCAAAAGATGCTTCAATACCGTATAGTTGGTCTCGGGCTTGCCCCAACCACTACGATCTGGTCTGGACCTTCCCAGAGTGTGTGCACCAGATAATGCAACGATTTCCTGCAGAAAAGAGTATATTACTAGCATGTTGAAATCGTATGCAGAAACCTCTATAGCACTGAAAGTTCACCTTGTCATTTAAGCCCATTCTGTAGAAAACTTCTCGAAGATGATCAGCGGGTGATGGAGGACCAGCGGCTAAAAATCAGAAAGTATGTCAAAAACAAATTGATCACAGCAAGGCAATGAGGCTGATACGAACAAACATTAGTTGTTAAGAAGCTATATATGTTCACTTACCGGGAAGTCTCCCTTCTTCTGGGCACTGTTCAGGTCCTGACACGTCCACTCTTCCATACTTCATGGGGAGTTTTGGTCCCCCAGTTTCCTTAAGTTCAAAAGGACTCGGTGAGAAGAAAGTTTTATTGATTTCGACGTTCCATGTAACAATTTTAGTAAAAAGGAGCAAAAACAACCTCAATTGCAGTAGCACTGGCCAACTGGAACAAGTCTGCGTATGTCACACCAGAATATTTGTCTTTGATAGGCCGAAGAAGTTTCAAAGCATTCACAAGACCTGAAATAGCAGCTTATTAGACTGAAATATTCGTCAACCGAGCTTAACAATGGCATAATGTCCAGACATTTACCCGCATTGGCTGCATGCTTAAGCTCAATCTCAAACCTCAAACTTCCATTAGCTCCACCTCTTTGTGGCCACTCCTCAATGTTCTTGTTGTAAGTACCAGCATCATGCCATCCCAGGCGAACCTGTAGTCAAGAACAAGTTAAATACCGGACACTAGAAAACACATCTATGTTTCTGTCTCGGTATATAACCGATACAAATCCAAAGCGGAAAAATAGCAATCTAAATTCTGAAAAAATAACAATCTAAATTTGAGTGGGGAACTTTGTTCCTCTTCTCCATTTATTTAACAAAAAATATTCCGAAAAAATAAATAAACTCCGTATCAAAGTCCCAAAAAAGCTTGCATCAGGCCTTGATTGCTTTGTCAACCTAGATTCTTACCACTTCTAATCTTTCAAGGAAAATGTCAAATTGGCAAACACTTGAGAGACATTTTAAAACATCAAACTCAATTTACACCTACATAAATACTTCAAATTATACATTCCGAATTTAACAGAAAAACGCGCAAATGCAGTGCGTAGAGAAATAATGGTGAAACACAAACAAAAGAGCCTCCGAACCAAATTCCAGGAGATTAATCACGGAATTCGAAATTAGGAAGAACAATACAATTAAACCTAGCAAATGATCATTAATCACCGATCAGAGAGACTTGACAAAAAATGTAATGATATACCAAAATAGGATGGGCGAAGGTGGACTTGAGAAGCTCCTTGATGTCTTCCCTGGCACTATTCAGCTGCTCCGGATCGGAAGCGAGGCATTTCGGAGAAGAAGCCGCGCTGAACCCTCGGCTCGAGAGGCAAACCGACGATCTCTTCTGAAATCCGACGAACATCAACTTTCACAATCCAGAATGTATCCATCAAAAGAGAGCGAAAGCAGAGAGAGAGAGAGAGAGGAGATACCTGGTTCAGGAAGAGGCGAGAGACGAGAGGAGAGGATCCGAGGCCTTTGAGAGAGAAGGAAGTAGAGGAAGAAGAAGAAGAAGGAGGAGGAGAGGAGAGAGAGAGTTTGGTGGCGGTGGCTCTGGCGGCGGAGGGAAGGAGGCGGGAAGAGGCGGAGGCGGCGGTGACGGCGGAAGTAGCCATGGGAGAGGGAGAAAAGGAGGATTTGGAGAGTGAGAAAGTGGAGGCAGTAGCGAGTGAGAGAGGGTCTGCCATATACTATAGTGTGTGATGAAATTGGTGGGGTTTAATCTAATCTAACTGTTCCGATTCGCTGCCTCTTCTTTACTTTCGGATTTTGGAGACAAGTTTTTGTCCGAAAAAGCGCCAATGCCAAATGGCAACCCGCCAGTTGTTGAAGAGCCTAAGACACCCTCCCACTTTACCAGACTTTCTGATTGCCCAATGTACCAATCCCACCTCTCCTCATGTACTTATTTATATCACAATGCTTTCTTAAAAAAATAAAAAAATAAAAAAATAAAAAAAAAGAGGCTATTTTGCTTCAACAACACTCTATACTTTTAGGGTCAGTTTGGTGCACAAGTTCAGTTTGAGTTGAGTTGAGATTTTTAAATTTAAATAGTAATTTTTATTGACTTTTTCAGAAAAGATAAAAAACTTTTTCAGAAAAGATAAAAAACATGATAAAAAAATACAGTTTAATTTAAACCAAGTTAGAGAACCAAACGGGACCTTAATCTATTCACTAGTTTAAAACATGTGCATAGCACATGTTGTATATATTTAAAAAAATTTATCTATATAAAAAAATTAAAAATTAAAAATTAAAAAATACACCCACAAAAAAAAAAAAAAAACCAAAGGACATGAAAAAAATAAGAGAGGCATGAAAAAAATACAAAAAAAAAAAAAAAGGGGAGAAAATGACTAAAATGAAAAAAAAAATATCAATACAAAAAAGGTACTGAATTTTTTTTTTTAAAAAGGGCTGAAAAAGAAAATTAAAGGATTAAAAATTAAATCCAAAATGAATCGTTTTGGACGAAATACCTTGAACAATAGAAAGTTTTGTGCTTTTTATATATAGTTTATAGATTATTAAGAAGAGACGATACATGGTACAGTTTTCTACCAAAACGGTTCATTTTATACGAAAACAATATTTCTTTTTTCTTTTTTGGTCCTTCAATTATTTTTTTTTCACCCTAATTTTTTTTTTCATTTTGTCCCTTTTAAACAAGTTTTTCATTTTTAGTCCTTCATTTCTTTTTTTTCATTTTCGGACTAAAATTTATCCAATTTTTATTTTAGCCCCTTATATTAGTTTTTTTTTTCATTTTAGTCCTTTTATCTTTTTAGTTCTTTTTTTTTTTTTTTTGAATTTTTCTTTTACATTTTTACTATTAATATGCTTTGTTTGTTTATCCATTCTATATTAATAACTATATATAGAAAGAAAGAAAAAATGACTATTAAAGCGTTTATTTTTTTAAGAATTTCGTCGTTTTTGTATTGATCAATTTTTTTCATTTTACTCTTTTTATCTTTTTTGTTTTTTTTATATCTCTCTTTTTTTCTTTTCATGTCCTTTGTTATTTTTTCTTTTTAAATTTTGTGGGTTTACTTTTTTAACTTATTATTTTAATTTTTCTCTATGTATAAATTTTTTATCAAATATGTCCAACATGCACGTAGCACATAGAAAGTTTAAAAAAAAAAAAAAAAAAAGCCACTATAGTTGTCCAAAACGAAAAAACTTTTTTTTAGTCGTTCAGTTTTCTTTCTTTTTTTTTTTCTTTTTTTTTTTCTTTTGGCCCATTTTTAATTTTTTCCTTTTAGTACTTTTTTTGTTTTCTTTTTTTCTTTTGGCCCAATTTTTTTATTTTTTTATTTTAGTCTTCTTATCTTTTTTTTTTTTAAACCTTTTTTCATGCCTCCTTTTTTATATATATTATTTTAAGTTTTAGGTACTTTGTTGATTTTTTTTTTTTTTGTTTCTTGTATCTATTTTGCATATATGTGTTTTTTCTATTTAAATAAAAAATTTCAAATATTTCCAATTATGTGCATCGCGCATACCTTTAAACTAGTGTTTTTTAAAATCTTAACTTTAACGTACCTGAACAATAAGGACTTATTGTGCCAAAATTTATAAGTATAAGGTTTGATTGTCAAGAAAAAAAAATTAGAGACTATTTGTAATGAAAAAGGCAAAAAAAAAAAAAAAACCCCTAAAAAAATTAGATTCTTTTTCCTGAAAAAAAAAAATTAAACATAGGTCGTTTATTAACAATATTAGATTATCAAATTTATTTTTATTTAAGAAAATAATTGTTTATCAATGCTTGATTATGATTGACCATAATCAATTAGTGATTGAGTATAATAATTGGCCAAAAATACATATTAATATTAATTATTAATTAATGGACAATGACAAAAACTTTATAAAATAACAATGAATCAATCATTATCAATTAAATTATAATTAGTCAAGAGCATTAGTCAGTCAACAAAATTATATTCAATCACTATTCACTATGACAAAAACAGATTACAAAAAAAAAAAAAAAAAAAAAAAAAAAAAAAAGTAGTAGTAGTATCTTGGACATCCCAATTTTTAATATTGACTGATACGATATTAGGTGATGACCATTGGCATTTTCATAAAATGATATTTGGTGGCCGCGGACACCTGTTTTGTCGCGTTCAAAGACTTTGGCCAAGCTTTTTAACGCTACTGGTTAGGAGTGGAAAAGTAATATTCGACTATATTATACAATTTGATCTGATTTTAAGTTGGCATCATATTCATGTACGTATGGAAAACAAACATTTGTTTTTGTTCAAGTCAAAAAAATGGAAAACGGTACCTTAAAAAAAGAATCCCAATGTGTTCACATTCAAGTCTTTCTTACTCCCCAAGCAAAAATGTCGTAGGCAGTGACGTGTGATGCAGCCAAACAATAGAGTAATCTATTTTCTTGAAATAGTGCTTACTTGTTATCATATCACCCATGATTAATGATTATCACTATATATTTTCAATAAATTATAAATTTACATATCAAATATATGACATTATTGCATCTAATGCTATAGATTTAACTATCTACTTATGTTTATATCCACTATAATATTATGTTTATGTCTACTGTAATATTAAATTTGATAATTTGGTTATTTTATATTACTTAAATTATCAACTTTAATATTAGAACGGGTAAATTATAAGGAGGTACTCAAAATATGATTTTTTACCTGATTTTATCTAAACCATAATGGAAGGTCCTACTTAGTTGTACATGTTAATCTCTAACTGATTATTAGTTCATGATCTCTATTTGTGATAAGTAATTTTTTTTTCTATGGGCTTAACACAACATTTGTTGGGCTAGCTGACCTCATTAGGCCCACAGGAGAGCATTCGTTTCAAAGGGGGTTGGACTGATGGATTTAAGAAGCCCATTAGAGATGGGTCATCAATGACCATGGATGCCTGAACATGTAGTGTTCAGTGACGGAGACATAACTTTTTCTTAGAGAAGACTACTAATTCTATGATAGATAACAAAAGAGTTATTGTAAGTAAATTTTTTTTTTAAGGTATAATGAAAATTTAATTAAAATTATAGGCTAACTTTTACTTTAGGCCTTCTTTCCCTCCGTCTCTGTTTTTGTTAATCGTGATGATTTCTTTCAACGGTTGTCGATCCAAATATGCATAGATTAATGTACAAAAATGTATTAATTATGCTAGGAACTATACCTTTACATGTAAATATTATCTAATTATTATATTAGAATTTTTAACAGATATATTTATATAAGTGTCCATATTAAAATAATACACCACACGATATAAAGAGTACTCGCCGAGATTTATAAGTGTATATTTAAAATAGTACACCATTCGATATAAAAAATACTTGTCCTCACAACAATCATTAAAATTTAATTCGAGGTTAAAAAAAAAATACCTAACCTATCCTACCACAATTTCTTATTGTGATAACTTGCTGGAATATATATATATATATATATATATTACTTATTAAAAAAAACTTGCTGGAAATTATTATTTGTTTATTTGTTTATTTTTATTTTGATAAGAACAATAGCTGGAATACTTAGCAGGTTTGTAATCTAACAATTATTTTGAATTGGACTTTTGTAATCAACTGTTACTTTCGTTGATTAGGTTAGAATTTTTTGCGCACGTGATAAAAAAGAGCTTCTTGGGCACAAAGTTTTATTTTTTGGGCAAATTCTCTGCCAAAACGAGAACCCTGTTGTATGATTATATTCGTACTTCCTTACATCTATTTGGATGCAATTGTACTTCATTACATCTTATCTTTATAACTGATACGAAAAAAATAGCTCACCGGCTCCTAGTGGCGTCCTAGATAGATTGACAAGGTGAAAACCATTTTAGTTCTAGGAAAATCTTCCAACCAAATTGATGTTATAGTACTATTTTTCGGCTAATTGAAACATTTATGGGGTTTCCCTTAGCTAATTTATCTACCTCATGCCTGCCTAGTAGGCTTAAAAATCTAGAAAGAGAGAGAGAGAAAAAAAAAAAAAAATTCTTGCTAACGCAGGACATTATGTCTAGTGGGACTCATCAAATGGAGTCTGTTGTATGTAAAAGAGATCTGCTTGAATAGATTCATTGTTCATGAGATGTCTACTACACTTGAAATTTGGTAAGACACCGGCCAAATTCATACCGGCAACGACCACTTTTGTAGAGATTGAGGTTAGAATGCTCATATAATTCCGAGAAGGTGGATGTCTCCCCTCCGTATGATATATGGATCCCTCACGAAATGGATAGCTACTTAACAATCTTCATATTATCTATCTTGCCATGCACAAAAGCAAAAAGAAAAACTTACAATAAAAACGATATTTTTATCAAATTAATAGATTATGTTAATTTAATTATTAGATTAACTTTTTGATATGTTGTAAATTTTTTTATGTGAACACTGATAACAAATCAAAATTTTTAAAAATTTAACATAAAAGTTTAAACAACATTGCTTATCAGGAAAATTTGTTTCTAACAATTTAATAATCTGCAGAAGTGAAGTTTAGTTTGATAAACATTAATGAAATGGCATTGTTCCTGAAAGACTCTGGAAGACTAGATCAACGCGATACTTTTAAGACGGATGGTTTTCAATTATTGAGAGTGACGACGGAATTCTAACTGCAAACTTCAGAATTAATTAAACGATTATTTTATATCTATATATATATATATATTCTAACTACAAATTCCAGAATTAATGCAGAGATTATCTTTTAAATATATATATATATGTGTGTGTGTGTGTGCATAAATCCAGGAAACGTGTGGCGTAGAATTTCATAGTGTTTGTTGTACCGGTTTGTCCAATGTAGGCAGGGATAAAACTTTCTTGGCACATTGTGCAAAATATGCAGGCATGATTGCCGACACTTGGAGTTATGTTGTTATGATATAAATTATTTTAATTTTAATCTGTGATTTTGTGATTAAGCTTACGTTTGGTATACTGGTTTGAATAAAATTTTTAGGTTGAAATTAGTTGACTTTTCAAAAACTATATAAATTTTGTTGATTTTTCAGACAAAATGACAAAAACTAAAATGAAAAACAAAGAGCCAAATGAAAGTTAAAATTTGTATTTATATAAAGGGGAGTAGCTGTGGTAGGGGTTCATTGAGAGCCCCTACCCATAGGGTCAAATTTTGAGCCGTTAGATTTCAATCGTACGGGTCAAATTTGAGAGTGCATTTGAGAGTCCATAGACTCACCCTTATTGTAACAAAGTCAGTAAAAAAAAAAAGAGAGAGAAGGGAAGAGAGAGAGTCGGGGGGGGCGCGGGGGGGGGGGGGGGGGGGGGGGGGGGGGGGGGGGGGGGGGGGGGGGGGGGGGGGGGGAGGTGGAGGGGGGGGGGGGGGGGGGGGGGGGGGGGGGGGGGGGGGGGGGGCTGGGGGCGGGGCCGCGGGGCTGGGGGGGGCTGGGGTGGGGGGAGGAGAGAGAGGAGGAGGGGGGAAGAGAGAGAAAGGGGAAGAGAGAGGAGGGTCGGGGGGGCGCGGGGTGGGGGGGCGCCGGTGGGGGGCTGGGGGGGCGCCGGGCCGGCGAGGGTCGGGGCCGACGGTGAGGGGGGGGTGGGCTGGGGTCGGGGCCCGCCGGGGCTGGGGGGGCTGGGGGAAGCAAGGAGAGGGGAAGAGAAAAGAGAGAGAGAGAAGAAGAGAGAGAAAGGGGAGAGAGAGGGTGGTCGGGGGGGCGCCGGCGAGGGTCGGGGGCCGACGGCGAGGGGGGGGTGGGCTGGGGTCGGGGCCGCCGGGGCTGGGGGGGGGCTGGGGAAGAGAGATGAAAGGGGAAGAGAGAGAAAAAAATTTCGTCGCCGGCGCCGGAGTTGATGCCGGAGGTGGGTCGCCGGCGTCGGGAGTGAGTCGCCGGCGTCCGTCGCCGGCGGCGAGGAGATCGCCGGCGATGGGGAATAGTTTGGGCGGGAATGATTATGTGAGGTAAGGTGTATGATGAGTATCGTATATCATCAATATTTTAACCGTTCGATTGAATCTTAACGGTCAAAAACGAACTCCTACCGTAAGTTGTGGTAGAGTTTCTGAAAGGCACTCTACCACAGATTTTCCCTATATAAAGTTATTCATAAAATAACCGTTCTTATTAATATAGTACTATCGTAAAAATTATCTAATTTTTTTAATAAAAACTTGTTGAAGCGTGCGAGTATACACATCCGATCTCTTCAAATCAATTAATATTTGATACGATTTCTCTGTTGAGTATGATAGATACGATCTCCCTCCAAGTCAATGATTTTTAGCAATAGGGTGAACAAACTTCATTTTAATTCTTAAATAGATAACCTAATTATATTGCACATGTACGTGTGTGTTCCCACCAAATATCATGATGACTCTAACATGGGTGGACCGATATATATATATATATATATATTTTTTTTGGGTATGCACAAACCACACACACACATACCCAGGTTCGAGGAGACCTGCTAAATTAATCAGAATATACCCAGCAAAAGTAGTACTCTATTTTAAAAAACTGTATATACGGTGAGATTTGAATTCTAAACTTGAAAAAAAAAAAAAAAAAACTATTAGTATATGTTATCAACCAGTTCTAAAAATTATAGTTGTATGGATACACCTTTTTATTTATTTAATTCTCTTGGCAAACCAAATTTTTACTGATTTGGTCGAACTATTTTTTAACTTTTTTTGGAGAAATAAGTTTTACACATTGAATAAGGGCATGTTTGGTGTGTAAGTTTAAGTTAAGATTTATAAGTTTAAATAGTAAATTTTGTTGACTTTTCAGAAAAGACAAAAAACTTTTTGGAAAAAAGACAAAAACTTTTGAGCAAAAAGACAAAAAAAAGTTTGAACCAAACCCGTTGCCAAACAAGCCCTTAAGTATATATTTCTTATTGCCTCTACAATATACGTTCCATGTGATAAATTTTATGCCTCTCACTAATGAATCATTCTCTCTATTCCTATTTGGTGGACATAAGCACATCCAAGATTAAATATCTTGGCGTTATTCCTTTTTACTTTTTGTTTTATTATTTTCTTATTATTGAATATTTATATAAATAGCAAAAAAACATTGAGATTTACGAATTACATTTGAAAAAAAATAAAATATTTATACTCAATATATAATTAAAAGATAAGTAAAAAGTGTTTATAAGGGTAAAAAATAAGTATATTTACCCTTACAATTGTCTTTTGCTTAAAAAAAAAAAATTTATATTTTTTACCCTTGTAAACACGAGGAAAGCTCCTTCCTCTTTTTTATTTTATCTTAAAAATATAAATTTGTTTTTTAAGCAAAAGACAATTGTATTTATACTTAAAAAAGAGGAAGGAGCTTTCGATAGACAATTGTATTTAAAGGATACAATAATTCAGAAAAAAAAAAGTATTTAAAGGACATAATAGGTACACTTTGAATTCGGATATATTGTTTTATTTTTTGTCCTATTAAGTATCCCTCTAATACTCAATCACTTTTAACAATTAGAACTTTTTTTTTTGGCTGATGAAACAATTAGTACTTTTTTGAAGTATGATTAGTATTTATTATATGTTTAAATTTTGAATTTATGATGTATTTGACACATTATTTGAAATAAAAAACTATACTTTTGGAACACTATTATAAAAGTTTTTCTTATAATATTTTATCTTATAAAAATTTAAATGTACTAATTAAATTTAATATTCAAATAAATACTTAGATAATGTGATGATAAAATATCATTATGAAACGGTCAATACAACAGAAAATACACTTTCAGAATAAATTAATTAAAAAAATGAAAATAAAGATTTATCAGAAATAAACGTTAACCCATTATAATACTTGAATAATTCTCAAATAAATCATAATCATTAAACAGCCAAAGCAAGAAAATGCACTTTCAGAATAAATTGATAAAAAAAATGAAAATAAAGATTCATAATAAATACATGTCATCCCATTGTTTTCAAGAATAAAATTAGGATACGGATGTGACCCCATGGATAAATAAACGTCAACCCGTTATAATCCTTGAATAATTCTCAAATAAATCAAAATAATTAAAGCAAGAGACAAGCAGGGCAGCCTCGGGTCCAACGAAGAGCTTACGTTACTCTACTGCTCTCTTAAGATTAGTTTGTCTTTATATATAAAGATTGGTTCACATGCACACACCTTTCATCTAAAAAAAAGTTCACACATACACACCAATCACAAAAATCATCGGGAATAAAAATATTTTATATCACCTTTGATTTCCTCTCTCTCTGCCGAAAAGGCCATTGTATTTATATATATATATATATATATATTTCATATTTATCTTGAGCCCCTTTTGGTAATCGAATCTTGTTCAGAAATCGGTCCAGTGATCTGGGAATATCCAGAACAGATGGGAAGCGAAGAAGGGAAGTGGTCGTCGTCGTACGATGCGAAAGAAGAGGCAGCGAAGGTGGTGGGAGAGCTGAGAGAGAGCTTTTCATCTAATAAGACTCGGAGTTACGACTGGAGAGCGTCGCAGCTCAAGAACATACTCAAAATCGCTGACAATCACGAGCAAGACATCCTCCACGCTCTCCGCTCCGACCTCTCCAAGCCCGAGATGGAGTCCTACATCCAAGAGGCGAGGCCCTTCTCTCTCTGGAGAAATATATATATTTTTTTCAATATTTTGCTTTTGTTTTTGTTAGAAATAAGTAGTATATGCATGAGTTTGTTTTCGGGGATCTGCTTTCGTTGTCGTTCGCAGTTCCCTGTTCTCCGCTGACTTCACGCGCATTCATGTCGCGTGGACGAATCTTGAAACTGAAAAACTCTCTTCCACTATTCGTCATTAGACGAAAGTCCAAACTGCTCCGTCAGTTTCATCTTTCCCCTTAAATTCTCCATATACATATATATTTATATTTATATATATATATATATATTTAAAAGAAAATTCAGTTTTTTATACGTCTGATCGGATATGGCGGAAGAGGTGTTGGGTAGAGAAGCGGCGTCGGGGCTAGTGAAGCAACTGAGAGAAACCTTTGGATCTGGAAAGAGCCGGAGCTTGGAATGGAGAGAGTCGCAGTTGAAGAGCCTCTTGAAGTTCGTCACCGATTGCGAGCAGGATATCATCGACGCTCTTCTCTCCGACCTCTCCAAGCCTCCCTTCGAATCCGTCGTCCACGAGGTCCCTCTGTTTTTTTTTTTTTTTTTAAGTAAATTCAGAAATACCCAGAACGAATTGGGTTTTTATTTTTTATATTTTTTGAAATATAATTTATTTGCGTGAGTGTATATTTTCTGAAATCTGTTTCTTACTGTATTTGTTCTCTGACTTTGTTCTCTGGATGGTTGGATTAATACCCAGAGTATGTAGTCCAAACCCAGTTGAATTTACGATGTAACGTGATTCATTATGTTTGAGAAAAAGAGTCTTGTCCGGCGGGCTATTAAATGATATGGGTAGTTAAGGATGAGTGTAATCATGTCGCTTTAGTATTGGAGATAAGAACCCAGAATTTATTGAAAGCCCGTGTCGGGTTTTTGATGGAGAGTCCCGTTGTCTCTTATGCTCTGACAGTTGCTGAGTTTCAATTAATTCTGTGATTTCTGTTAGTTTCAGTTTCTGATTTCTGGGTGTTTTTCTCGGATGCCTTGATTTTGAGGAGTTGTCACTTTTAGTTATGTTAGTACTATTTTGCTGTGGTTGATTGAAATTTGGGTTTCATTTAATGCTACACAACAAACAGTTTTCATTTGTAAATTGGAAAAACGGCATTTATTGATGGATCATGGAAACTACTCGGCCTTTTCACACAACAGATTTTTGTTTTTCACGTGTAATTGGCTGCCGAGAATAGAGAATAGTGTAAAATGTCGGTGCTCATAGAGTTGGTTTTCGTTGTTTAGGACATAAACGCAACAACTGTTCGTTTTAAAAGATGTCCTACTCTAACGATCAAAGAACGTGCTTTGGTAATCTAGAGTAGAGAGAGAGAGAGAGAGAGAGACTCAGTGAAGAAATTAAGCCAGATGTGATATGTGAATTACTCGGGACTCGTTTGGGGAAAAGGTTGGGGGTCAGAAACTTTTGGTTTATATTAAAACCAAAACTTTTTGGGCTTGAACCCTTTCCCCAAACAGACTCTTATAACTTCAAATTTGTTGCCACACGAACAAAGGCGGTCCAAGTAAGTTTTGCAGGAAGTGATCTCTTTGAGGTCTTTTACGCTGGTTGTTGTGGCCATTAATGGTTCTTTTGGCTATTCACCATAGAAGAAACTTGTAGATAACCATAGTTAAGATGTAAATTAAGGACTTACTGCACTACTGTTTTGGATTATGTTTGGTTCGTTTTCAACAAGTTTCTTCCTAAATTTTAAGCCCCTTAACTTCGCGATACAAATGACCTCTTTCTACATCAAACGAGATTAAAAGATGTGTGCGATCCCGTGTCTGTTAGTTTTAAGATCATTTTCAGTTTTTTCTGAGGACCTTTATCAATTGAACTTAACTAGTAGAATTTTCTATGTGAATGGTCTCAAATAAGTCATTTGCTATACTTCATTGTTTGTCACTCAACATACTCTATTTATGGCTTGTGTTCCTTTTTCCTCTCTTCTAAATTTGTTTCCTATGTTTACCGCGCAGATAGCTATGTTAAAAAACTCGTGCAAATTGGCACTTAAGGAACTAAAGCGTTGGATGGCACCGGAGAAGGTATATGTTGTCAGAAATTATCTGCTGAGTAGAACTTTAAACTGCAATATGATCTTTACAAGAACTTTTGCAAGTTTAATTCAGCATTTGCTTTTAATTGTAGGCTAAAACTTCAATAACCACGTTCCCTTCATCAGCTGAGATAGTGTCCGAACCGTTTGGCGTTGTATTAATCATTTCAGCATGGAACTATCCTTTCTGTATGTCGATATCTTAGAGTACTCTTTTCAGATTTCACAATTTCTCTGTCTTCACAAAATACTGATTGTGTAATCTTTGGTTTATCAGTGTTGTCCCTTGATCCAGTTGTCGGAGCTATTGCAGCTGGTAATGCGGTTGTCCTTAAACCGTCCGAAGTTTCTCCTGCCTCATCATCATTGCTTGCTAAATTATTAACAGAATATTTGGATACCTCTTGTGTAAGAGTTGTTGAGGGGGCTGTTGCCGAAACAACTGCGCTGTTGCAACAGAAGTGGGACAAAATATGCTACACAGGTTCTAACCAATTTTCTACTCGTTTTCTTCTCATCCTGTATGATATTGAAATCTCTGTGAGGCATGTAAAGTTGAACTTTTAGTTGAAGATTTTTTTCAGCTATAGGCGAAAAAAGTATCAAACAAGATTGTCTCTTATACTTGAGTTCTGATCAGACGGATAATTTTTTGAATTTGTAGGCAATGGGAGAGTGGGTCGCATTGTGATGGAGGCTGCTGCAAAACACCTCACACCCGTTCTTTTGGAGCTTGGAGGAAAATCTCCGGTTGTCGTTGATTCAGGCATCAATTTGCAAGTATTCAACTTTTGAACTCTTCTATAGCGCTAGTGTCATGGTATATAGATTTTTCATTGCAACTCACTTAGTAACTTTCTATATCTAAGGTTGCGACTAGGCGGATAATTGCAGGCAAGTGGGGCTGCAATAATGGGCAAGCTTGCATTTCTCCTGACTACATCATAACAACGAAAGATTTTGCTCCCAAGTTGGTAAGGTTTTCATTATCATGTCATTGCAGGTTTAAATTAGCTCTCTTTTTATTTTAATTTATTTTGTTCAATTTCAATTCTTCTCCAGGTGGACTCTCTGAAAGAGGAGTTGGAGAAGTTTTATGGGAAGAATCCATTGGAATCAAAAGATTTGTCTCGCATCGTGAACTCTAACCACTTTGCACGCTTGACAAAGCTCTTGGATGATGAAAAGGTTTCTGGTAAGATTATTCACGGGGGTGAAAAGAATCAAGCGGACTTGTAAGTTCAATCGTTTATACGCTTATTCTCTTCATAGTTCGTTATTTTATATATCAGAGTCAAGAGCAATGTTTTTTCCCTTCAAACGCAGGAAATTTGCCCCCACTATCTTACTAGACGTCCCACGAGATTCTTTGATCATGAGTGAAGAAATATTCGGCCCTTTGCTTCCAATTATCACGGTAAGAATTAAGAGACTATACCTGTTATAATAATCTCATGCTTAAAAAATTTGCAATTATCAATATAAGAAATGATAAATCAGTTACAAAGTCGTATTTGTTTTTCTGATCAGGTTGACAAGGTTGAAGAGAGCTTTGATATCATCAACTCAGGAACAAAGCCCCTGGCTGCATATTTATTTACCAGCAACGAGAAGCTGAAGAAGCAATTTGTGCTGACCGTCTCCGCAGGGGGCGTGGTCGTCAACGACACTAGCATACATGTGATATTCTTTCTTGAATCTCTAACACAAACCATGTTCACATGCACAAAGTTGTTTCCTTGCATTTATGCACGCACTCGAACTCAATCTTCTGTTAATCAGGGAAAAATGGCACATGGTGTCGCTGAATACGAGAATGGCTCAATTACAAGGATTGATATTTCATTAGTTTGAACTTTGAATGTGTCCCATCCTTAAAATCAACATGATTAGTACTTTGTAAATTGAAACATGAAAATTCGATATGTAAATTGTTGTATCCTAGTAAATCTATTTCCGAGATCTTGACACGTTATTAATTTTGGTGGTGCAGCTTGCAGTTGAGACACTTCCATTTGGAGGGGTTGGGGAGAGTGGAATGGGTGCTTATCATGGGAAATTTTCTTTCGATGCATTCAGCCATAAGAAGGCGGTCTTTTATCGAAGCTTTGTTGGCGATGCAGCGATAAGGTACCCGCCTTACACGAAAGGGAAGCTAAGACTGCTAAAGGCTCTGATCGGTGGTAGCATATGGGGCATAATCCGTGCTTTGTTTGGTCGGTCCTAGATTTAGATGCCGTGCCTGTCGTCCGTTTTTTCCTTTTGCATTGGAAGAAAGTTTCTCTTATATAGTTTGTGTTTTATTTATAACAACCGTTAAACTGGTTTGATTAACTAATTGATCAGAGCATTTACTATATTTACCCACACAGCTGTTGGTTTCAAAAGATAATAAATAAATTTGTCTTTTTAAAAAGACAATAGATTAGTTAATAAATCATTTAAAACCTCACACGTGGATCCCATTATAATAATTAATCTAAGCAATTAAAAAAAAAAACACACCAATTAGTAAATCAATTTACTATTGAGGATTATAGCTATAATTTTTAAATTTTATTTCATTTATTCTTTAAAGTAAATTTCTCTATTCCTGTCTTTCTAGACAATATCATAACATAAATCTTTGAGAGAATAACATTTAGATAGAATAAATATAACATGATTTAGGTTAAAGACATTCTTCGTGTAGGACTTTAGCAAGGCCCTGTATGTATGTATACATACATTCATACATACTGTATTGTTTATGCTATAACGTCATTAGACCAAGTCCTCGCCCCACAACTAGCCATTTTTGAAGATACCTAATCTTTCAGCTTCGTCAATATCCTCCAACCCAGTTATAACGACTTTTTGAATAAATCAAAAATGATTCTTGCACCTAATTTTTGGTTGTTGCGGTATCCAAAAATAGTTGGGCCAACTTGAGCATTAGTTGGCAAGCTCTCTCTTATTCAGACCAGAGCAAAACAGGTACAAGGTTATTTCTATTTCAATTATTATAACAACACTGCTGACAGCAATAAGCTTGTATTTGAAGCTACAAGATTACCCTCGGAATATAGGATACCAATATGATAAAGTCAAATATAATAAAAGCGGGTCTTCACTCTTTATCAGTAGTGTATGTTTCTGAATTTTAGATCATGTCAAAATTAAGAACAAAACAAAAAAATATGTAAAACTGACAGTTTCTGATATATATCTGACGGCTTATCATCTATCAAGCTAGCATGGCTATATACATATTCTAGATTAATTAAGTTCTATACCAGTATAAAAAACACAAAAGTAAACAATCTCTTTTAATTTTTCCTAACATAAAAGAAAAAAGAAGGGGAAAAAAACTAGTAAAGATGAAAACCAAGAAATCAACCTGAATCTTGCAATATACAAAGCACATCCGATCTCTGTTCATCGGTCAATTCGGAGGGAAAATCGACAAGAAAAGTGACTTTCAAATTCCCTCTACTTCCAGCTTGGTATTTAGCCAGTGCCAGTGGCATTCCCTGGCCTTGGATGATCTTTTCAAAGCCAGGGTAAATTATATCTTCTAAACTCAAGTTGATTATGTCGCCACCCAAGAGAGGAATGGAAAGGCTACAACCAGTTAGAGCCTTCACGAGAGGGATTTTAATGGCTAACTCCAAATCATCTCCTTCTCTTCTGAACAGTTGGTGCCTCTTCTCGGCTATCACAAAGGTTATGTCAGCTGGGTTTGTCCCTGGTTTCTCATTTCCCATTCCTTCAAATGTGATTTTTGTTCCCTCTTTCCATCCTGGCTTCACTTTTATCGTTAACAACTCTTCCTCTTTCACTATTATCCTGCACCATCAAACACAAACACGTTTTTATTAATAATAATAATAATAATAATAATTAAAAATTAAAAAATTTCAACCTTAAATAAAGATGCATTATATATATATATATGTGTATTTATATTTAAAACTTATAGTATTTATTGATAATAGGTCTATTTAACGTGCGAACGTTACTATAAAGTAAGTGAAATTTATGTGGCAATCCTAACTTAGCTGGACGAGTTCAACGAGTGGGAGGAGGGTTCAAGATCTTAAGTACCGATTGGAGCATATACTTCAATTCAAAGTTTTTTATTTTTTTTTCTTTTTGTTTTTTTCTTAAAAGGTAAACCAATTTCACTAATCATATCTTGATTTTTTTTTTTAATTTTCAAAAAACTCAAACTGTCCATAATTTTGTAACTTTAAGTCAAAGTAAGATGATTTTATTTCAAATTACAATAGAATAACGAGAGGAACGAAACAAGATCCACATTATTATTTTTTTAAATAAAATTTCAAGTTTACGCTTTTTAACTATCATAGTTCATTTTCAACCAAACACACAGCTCTAAATATTCACTCATTTACAATTAAACATTTCCAAAACTCCAATTAAAATGTATATATGCACTATACGTCTCCTCAGGTTTCATATTCAAAACCTGGAAGGTTTTCTTTCAAATTGATAAAACGGGTGTTTGTAGGACCCCATATATGTATAAATATATATATATATATATATTTATATTTATATATATAGAGCCAATCTTGACACGGTAATTGGAGTATGTATTTGTCTATACGTCACATGAAGATGCATTCTATCTTCAGTATCATCGAGATACACTATCCTCTATTCTTTTTACTTGTTTATTTCAGACAAAAAAGTGAAACTTATGGGGGGCATTTAATTACTCAAAATATATATATATATATATAATTTGTTAGTGAGAATGCATCATCTGAAGAAATATAGGGGACGAACCCGTTATGTTTAACCACATCTCTTGTGATCTTGATCTTCTTTTGGCATCCATAACACAGCTCCTCAAGCGTGCACTCGAGCTTCTTCTCGATCGCCGGCGATTTCAACAAGCCGGAGGAGTTGGAGAACATGATGTTGTTGGAACTCCGACGGCTCAGATTCTTCCCAAGAAAGGGCGGGGACGGCGGAGATGAATCGGAGCTTTTCCGGCTGATACTTCCAAAGTGATGAGAGGTGGAGTTTCTGATGGGGAGAGGACTACAAGACATGTAATTGAATGGAAAACAAATGTCTGCGCTTCGGTGCTTGTAAACATTGCTGTTGCCTCTTGAGATGCTTGATCTAGGGCTTGTTTGATCATGATCATCGCCATGGATGTTCTGGCTATTGCATCTAAAGCTGTGAACTCCGTTCATGGTTTTTCTTTTCTTTTGTTTATCGTTATTATTTATACCTTGCAACTCCTGAAAATAATGAAAGCATATATAAACTATTTTAACACGAAATTAATGGGGTTTTCTCATAATTTATGCATGGATGTGTGAAATATATTTATGCATATATGTGTGTGTATTTATCTATATATTTTATTTACATTATATTTTGAATGAAATTTAATGAAGGGAAAAAAAAAAAGGAGCATCAATTCTTCTCAAAATTACAAAGCTATTGAGAGGTTTGCAGGATTTTCCTTATAACGAAATGGGTTTTTTTTTTTTTTTCCTTCTATTTTTTCAAAAAATATTTGAAATTTTGTATGCTGTTTTTATGTTTTGAAAGATTAATCTTGTTGAAGTTATTAAGAAAGTTTTTTTGAGAAGTTGGCAAGGAATAGCTTTTGGATTATGATTAGCATAGAAAACTAATTAACCGCGATTTTATAAGCATAGTCAATCCCAAATTGAACACCCTCAGAAAAAAAAAAATTATAATTATTTTTGTATGTGTACTGGATCAAAATGTGTTTACCTCAGAAATTCCCAGCTTATTGGCTTCAAATTGACAAACTCCGGGATCCTTGGAAGGCGATTTCTTAATGTGGCGGCATTTTCTGATAATGGCTTTGTAGGTGTTGCAGATTTTAGCAATGGAGGCTATGCCAAGAATGTGAGGAGATTTCACCATGAGAGAGAACAATGAAGAGAAAAAGAAAGAGAGAGAATGAGATAAGAGAGGAAATGGGTAACTAAATCCACAAATAAGATCAAAGGGTGGTGAAAGGGTTAACCAAATATGGAACTTTTAATAACACCTTTTAATAGCATAATCCGTTAAATGGATATAGAAAGGGTGCGTTATTTTATTTTATTTTTTATTTTTCCTCTTTCCTTTAAGGATAGAAAATGCTGTAACTCATTTGGGTGATTAATTCTATATCTCATAAAAAGAATATATTAAAGAGAAGTATGTGTTGTTTCTCAAGATTTGAGTGTGTAATCTCTCTCTTAGTCTAGCCCACCTAAATCACCTCGAAGCCCCCCCTCAATATTTTCTTATGTATATTTCTATATATGTATTTAAACATAAATTTACAAATAGTCTCTCTTAAAAAGTTAAAAACTTCATTTTATTCTTCTGAAAATTAAAAATTTGTACTTATTAGTTCTCCTCATCAAATTTCTGGCTTTGTCATTGAGCTGACTATCACATAGTTTGCATTGAGATGCCAATTGTACAATATAAGTCGAAGGATTTGGCACTTGTAGAGAAAAAAAAAAATCCGATATTCATGCAAAAAATTATATATAGGCCTCAATAAGATATGTCGGCTCTGTTAGATGTTTGACTTGGGGTGCTCGTTCAATATTCGCTTTTATTTTATTATTTTTTTAAGATTGCCTTGCTGGTTAATGGTTATTAGTGAAGCCTCTAATTATATGTATAGGGTTGGATTAAAACACAAGTACCCATTATTAGCCAACTTATTAGATGCTTAATTATCTGATAGTAATAATCTAGTTAGAATTACTTGGCTCAATGATTGCGATACTTATTATCTCTACAAAAATAAGTATCAGACAATTGACTGTACCTCACTGGAAAAGAAGATTGGACAAGAAAAATCCATTATGAATATTTCCTATCTTAAGAAAATTGCAGGTTTTTTTTTTTTTTTTTCCTCGAGAAGAAAAATTATAGCTTAGCCTTCGTTTGATAAGTTAATTGGAGATAAAATTTTTAAAATGGAGTTGGTTGATTTTTTAGAAACTAGTTATAAATTTTGTTGATTTTTCAGAAAAAAAAAAATTAGGATGAAAAAATATAGTTTAGTTGGAGTTAAACTTAAATAACAAACAGAGGTTTAGTGACTGTGTATGATGGTGCACCTCTAGAGATTTAAAGAGCATTAGGTAATATCCAGATAGAAACAACATCAACTTCTTTCAGCTAATTTATATATAAATATATGTATATATGTATATATTTTGGAAATGGAAACCCACGTTATACTGTCAGTAATTATTTTATTGTAACCTACGGAAATCGAACTTTACAAAACGACAAGCTCCATATCATTTGAATTCGCTGGAGCGTCACTGACATAAAAAAACGACAATATATGTAAAAGCGACAAGGACTTGATATTTTTCAAACCACAATATTGCAAGAAAGCTACCTCAACTTCTGAAACAAAAACATACTGAGAGACGACGCACTCTTTAAAATCTCAAAAAAAACCAAAAAGAATTTGGAAAAAAAAAAAAAACGACATTGAATTGCAAACACAGCAATACGGTTAAGACGACCTATCATTTTGAAATTTTAGTTAACTCTCTGTTGGGGGACACATTTGAAGACAATATTTTGGAGGTTGGAGATGGTTTGAGTTTTGAAAATATGCGTTTAATGAAAACAAACTGTTTGGAATGAAAAAGTGTAAAAACTTACAATGTGTTCAGAAAAAAATTAGCAACATGTATCTTATTCCTTTGCTCTCGAAATTCTATGCAATATGAAAAAAAAAAATCATCTTATTTTGACTTAAAATGATAAAGTTATGAACTTTTAAAATTTGAATTTTTTAAAAATGTTTGGAAAAATAAATAGTAAAATCAGAAGAAAATGACAAAAAAAAAAAAAAAACTTTTAGGAACAAAGTTTCCAATTGTGTCTCCAAACAACGGGGCCTTAGTTTTCCAATTCAGCAAACAGCTACTCCCCAACTGGAATTTTTAAAATTGTTATTAGTCTATTTTCTCCAACAACGATGTAAGTTTAAGGATGCAAGGACGAAATATAGAATTAAATCCACCATATAATTCAGGTCGTCAAAATGGCAAAAAAATTTAAAGGATAATGTTTTTATGTTTCAGCTAAAATGTCTCATTTTGAGTTCCTAGCAAGTTCGTAGATTTATAAAGGGCAAAAAAGAAAATCAATATTATTTTATTGGTAAAAAGAAAATCAATATTGCCAGAAGGGGGAAAAGAAAATCAATAATGATGAAATGCCTCGTTTTGGGTTTTTAGCAAGTTCGTGTCTTTTTCCTTTTCTTCTTTGTAGGGTAAATTGCTAGGTTAGTTAATAAATTTTTAACTTTGTACAACTTTGATATTTGAATTTTTTTTTATAAATAGAATACTCCTAAACTTTTAAAATATTGATACAATAATTTTTTACGTTAATTTTTAGATAAAATCCGTTAAATAGAATCACTTTTTTACCAAATTACTGACATATTTTGTTTAAAAAGTAATAGAAATGATTATTGTAGTAATATTTTAATAATTTAAAAGCATTTCCTGTTTTTTTTTTCATAGTTAGAATGATCATAAACTATTTAAAACGTTACTACAATAGTCATTTTCGTTAATTTTTTGACAGAATCTGTAGTTAGCACCACTTTTTGACCAAATTACTACTAGATTGCGTCCAAAAATTTATGGAAAGGACTTTTGTAGCAATATTTTAAAATTTAGGGGTATTTCAACTACGAAAGAAAGTTCAAAGATCAAAATTGCATAAATTAAAAGTACCCATCATCAAAATCAACGTTTCAGGCAAAAATGCCTAGAAGAGGAAAATGAAAAGTTTTGCCTAGAAGAGGAAAATGAAAAGATTAATGATTTAATGTTTCAGCCAAAATGCCTCATTTTGGGTTCATAGCAAGTTCGTAGATTTAAAAAGGGAAAAAAAAATCTATATTTTTTTTATAGGTAAAATGAAAATCTATATTGCTAGAAGAGGGGAAAATAGAAGTGGGAAAAAGAAAATCAATAATGCTAAAATGCCTCGTTTTGGGTTTTTAGCAAGTTCGTGTCTTTTTCCTTTTATTATCAATGTTGCTAGAAGAGAAAAATGAAAACGATAAATTTCACTTTTCTCCCAAAATTAGGCATTGTCACAAAATGTTTTTCAATAATTTCAATTTGTAATATTATTTTCTCTTGAATTTTGAAATGCTTACGAATTTCTCTCATCACTTAAATTTTTTATAGAAAAAACACACGTGGTAGTATGAGTTCATGGCATTAAATGTGAAATTATTAAGTGATACTAACTAACAACACAGTGGAAATCGTTACCCTTATTTAATGGGAAATTATGAAGTTACCCATAATTGACATGTACGAGATAAAAATGAAAATCAACCTTAAATATTTACTATTTTTACATAATTATAATGGTAACTTCATAATTTTAACCCCCAATTCATTTTGCCAATGAGTATAAGTCCATTTTTCTGTCAAAAATTTAACTTATAGGGAAAATTCGCAAAGGTTTCTAAGTTTGGGGAGAAATAATATTATAAATTGAAATTTGAGGGGTATTTTGTAAATACCTAAAGTTTGGTGGAGAAAAAGTAAAATTTATCATGATTTTTGGGTTTTTTTTTTTTTTTTTCCACACAATATTTTGAAGTTATTAAGAAATTGTACTTTATATCTCATATTAATTCCTCTATTCCTTAACCTCTTTCAATCAAAGGTTGATTTTAAGTATGAAAAGTACCTAAAACTCCTTTTTTGTTCTTTTTCTTTTTTTCTTTAAAGGCGTTTGTTGTAGTTGAAATAAATGTTATAATTTTTGGAAAAATTCATTGGTATAAAAGTGGAAAATAAACAATGATTCTCTCCCCCCCTCCCCCCTTCGTGTTAATATAATAGTACCTTAAAATACCTTTATTGTTCTTTACGTCTTTTAAAGATTTCTAAAGTAGGAACCGTTTTATATTACTATTGGTAATGTGGAAGTAAAATATTTCATATTAAAACAAAAATGTTTAAAGGTAGATGAAACGACAAGTTATTATATAAAAAGAAAAAAAAAGAAAAAAAAAAAACAAACAAACAAACTTGCTAGTATGGTAAATGATAAGACATGCCATTAGATTTATTTAAAAAAAAAAGGGTAAAAGAAACGAACTTTTCTTTTCAAAGAGAAACGATCTTTTTTGCTTGGAGGAAAAGAAATGAACTTGCTAATAAGATACGAGGCAGGTGAAAATGACAACGTTCAAATGCGTAAATAGTGTCAACCAAACATAGTGTTTTAAAAGCTAAGAAGAAGATGGCTTAAAAAAAAAAAAAAAAGATGAAATGACTATGAGAATACAAGCAAAATTCAAAATAACTAGAAATATCGCTTTAGAATAATTTAAGATCGACGACAACTAGTAGAATTAGATCCGGAGGTCAAAATTAATTTTTAAAAATGAAGAATTGAGATTAGATCTAGAGATAAAATAGATATTAGTGGACCGGAGAAAGATAATGCTTTTCTGGATTTGTCTAACTGATCTTTATCATTTTTATTTCTAGGTTTTCCCTTTAATTGATTTTGATTCAAGGCCGTAAGAGAGTTTTCTCTACAGGAACCTTTGTTTATTAAAGGAGTAAAGATATAGAGATCACAAAAGAGCTCAAGAATTAATCATCATATTCGTTAATTAAGACCTATGCAAAAAACGGTGCTAACAAATAAAAAACTACAACTTTAATTGTCGAATTATCTTTTCAATAGCATGATTTATGAATGAGAGTAGTTTTGTCTCGCAATCTTAAAAAATTATAACACACGATACAAAACTTTTTTAATTCATAGATAAGGATCATTATAATATTAATTCGACAAATAAAATTATAATTTCTATCAGCATTAAAAAAGACTGTTGTTACCTAGAAACTCCCCAATCTTTTTTTTTTTTTTTTTTTTTTTTTTTTTCACAACTTCCATTCAAGCCATGAATGGGGGAATTTCCATGTTTTGGACTCAGATAGAGATCAGACAACTACGAAGGTTAATCAATAAAGTGGAATTATTAATGACATGGATGTCTTTTAGCCCGAAAAAAGTATAGGGATAAGTCCATTGAATAGGAAATGGCTTTCTATAAAAGAAGAGAAAAAACAAAAGTCGTCTTTTTTTTTTTTTTTCCTTTTTTCTTTTTTGCCCTTTTCTTGTGCTTAGCTTATGTTAAACCAGAAAAAGAATGCTTTTTAACTTTTTGGGCTCAAAACAACAAAGGAGCTTTTCACGTTGATGATGATGATGATGCCCAAAGGAAGAACGAACGAAATACCAAATCAGATTTTAACACTATACCCCTCAAATCATTGTATCTTTACGAAATATCCCCTATACTTTTAATTTTAAACAATTAACCCCTTAATCTATTGGACCAATTATGCCCTCATACTTTTGACACGTTACCATTAGAGCATCTTCAAGGCAATGTAAAATTATTGTATCAATGATAAATTTTAGTCTTTGGATTAAGAAAGTACTTTCCAATAAAATATTATATTTGATGTCAAACTTATTAGATACTAAACTTTGTGACAAATTTGTCATAAGGTATAACCAAATGCAAATTTAATATTTTATTCTCATTAGTTAATGTCTTTATTTTTTTTTTCATGTAATCGTTATAATATTTTTATTTTAAAATTAATTAAATACTTAAAGTTCACTTTTACGAGTTCTAAAGCATAATAATGATGACAAAAAATATATATACCGTTTGAAATAACATTACATTAAAAGATAAAGTAAGATAATATTATTTTTTACACTCTTTTATTACAAATATAATATTGATATATACAAATGCATTAGAGCTTTTTTTTTTTCTCCATATCTTGACAACTAACCTATTTCTTTCCATCATCAATTAAAACATGATTATCTATTCAGGTTATAGTGCAATGGCTTAATAAGTTGTATGGAAAGTTTAATGAGTAATATGACAATAACTCAATTGAAATCATATTATTATCATGACTTATGGTGCGTTTGGTAAAACGGTTTGAGTTAAAATTTTTAAGTTTGAGTTGGTTGACTTTTTAAAAATTATTTATAAATTTTATTGACTTTTCAGAAAAAGACAAAAATTGAGATGAAAAAATACCGTTTAATTAAAGTTAAACCAACAAACCAAACGCACCCATAATTTATAATCTAACAGCTTTATCGATTTGACAAACATTACTTTTTTTTTTTTTTTTCCTGAACTCGTGTAACTATTAATTGGTGTCCATATAAGGTTATGTAACTTTACAAGTAACAAGTAACATGTTGGTGAAATTTTGAATAAGAATTAATAGAAAATATTACATCATTATTATTCCAAATGTTATATTACAGGACCTGTACAACTGCCAGTAATGAAGAAGCTACAAGTTTTAGTGGTTGGGGCTAACAGCTTTAAGGTTTTTTTTTTTTTTTACAATAAAATGAAATTTAAGATTTTTTAAAGTTAATTATTTGTAAGTTTTAGTCAAATATAATATAAAAATACAATAAAAAATTAAAGGGGCTTAATAAACCCTTCCTGGGCCTTACTGCCTGAGTCCTTGACTGCCTGACTGTAGACCTTATTTATCATCATCCACGCAGAGGAGGAGAGATTTCCACCACAAAAAAAAAAAAAAAAAAACGGAGGAGTGGAAAAGAAAAACATTATTATTAGTTGGAAAAGACTTTAAAAAAAAAAAAAAAAGAAAGAAAAATGTGGGACCCATGATGACTTGTTCGACAATATTTTCCTAAAAACTTTATTTACAGGGGAAAAAATGGACTTGAATTATAAATCTATATTTGAAGGAAAATTTTTTTAAAAAATTATGTGATATAAATAATAGTATTAAAAATTTATTATGTTTTGAGAAAAAAATACATACAAAATAAATATTATTTTGTTCATTTTATTGATATGAATATTTTAAATAAAAATTATTTTATTTTAATTTAAAATAAAAAATATATAAATTTTTAAAATTTAAATTTTTTAAAAATAAAAAAGATGAAAATATTGATTTCGAGTGTAAAATACCGTGTGAAGACGGCGCCGGTCTGGATATCCTTTTGTAAAATGACGAATCTACCGTTGCAAAAAGGCTGTCACAATTAAAAAAAAAGTATAAAAGAGACTTTTCATATAGATTGTTGACAGTCAAACAACGTTCTAGACACGGGTTTTGCGTTCGCTCGGGGAAATGACATGACGACACTTCCGAGGAGCCAATTCTCCACTTCTTCTTCTTCCTAAAATCCGTCAGAAATTTTCCTCTTCCTTATTCACTGAACTTTCCATTTTCTTTTTCTGTATTTTCTTTTCAAAACCATTTTTCTCTCTGCAAAACACGTGGATTTCTGTCACGTGCGTGTGTCCTTAACTACTACAGACCCATACACGCAAACTTGACTTCCATAGTTCGCACTCCAACCTCCAAATCAGCTTAGACTACAGACACACACACACACACACACACATATATATATATATATATATGTATATCATCTTCTCTATAAAAGCCTTAACTTTCTTGTTGGGTTTCTCATCTAATAAATCAGCAGAGAAAGAGAAAAGAGATGTGTAGTGAGAAAATGAATAGAGTAGGACTGGGGGTTGTTTTCTTTCTTCTGTGTTTGTCAGCGACTTTTCCACGCGGTTTCTCGGCTGCCAATCAGCCCCCGCCCAAGACGAAGACTGCCCAGACAAAGAAGATTGTGTCTTCAGCTGTTTTCCCTATTGATGGCAATGTTTATCCTCTTGGGTATGTCGTTTGCTCTACTTTCTTTTTGATTTCTTGTCCATATTTTGTTCGATGATATTGTCCTTTTTTTTATTTATTTAAAAACCATGTTCTGTTGCATTTTCCATGTCTGTCTTACAGTTGAATTTTCCATATTTGGCTGTTTCTGTGGTTGTAATTATTATTCCTGACCGACTTTTTGAAGGGAAAAAAAATGAATTTCCTGATTTGTTTTCCATTTTCTGGGTATTTTTGGGTATTTCCCGGACTATGAAAAACTTGACCCAATATTTATGATTTCTGAATGATAGTTTCCCCTGAACTGGATTTCACTATGATCAACTAATTTGAGATTTGGTTTCTACCTGAAAAGTTTTATCAAATTTAAGCAATATTTTTAAAAAAATTTTTTTTTTTAAAGACCTTTTCCAATACATTTGAATATTCCAAATTCCCCCACAGTAGTAGTTCTAGAAGAAGCTGGAAGAGTCATTTGATTAATTGATGTATAACCCTTTTTGCTAAAGAACAGAAAACTCTATGTTCTAGACTCGTCCTTTTTCCATTTTTTTTTTTTTTTTTCGTTCTTCTCTTTTTTGGAATCATGAAAGGAAAAGTCAAATTTTGTCTGTACTGATATTGGCTTCAACAGGTACTACTCTGTGTCTCTCAATATAGGAAACCCACCAAAGGTGTTTGACCTTGACATTGACTCGGGCAGTGACCTCGCTTGGGTTCAATGTGATGCTCCTTGTACTGGTTGCACTAAGGTACTCTTTTTCTGTTTTTTTTTTTTTTTTTTTTTTTGAATAGAATTGGAGACACTACAACAGTGATTCTTGCTTTTTTCTTTTGTTTGTATTTTTTCAGCCTCGTGAAAGCCTCTATAAGCCCCATAGCAACCTCTTGCACTGCGTTGACCCGCTTTGCTCCGCCCTCCATTCGCACAACAAACACCCTTGCAAATCCCCGACCGAGCAATGTGACTATGAAATCGAGTATGCGGATCATGGATCGTCTCTTGGGGTGTTGGTTGTGGACAACTTTCAACTCAAATTAAGTAACGGCTCGACTCTTGGTCCTCGTTTGGCCTTTGGGTGAGTATCACTCTGATTTCTCTTTACTCAGCCCTCTCCATTCGACGTGGACTAAGAGAATGTTTTTTTTTTGTTTTCTATATGTTTTAGGTGTGGATATAATCAGAAGTATGCTGGTCCAGGCGCACCTCCACCGACTGCAGGAGTGCTTGGCCTCGGCAATGGCAAAGCCAGTATCTTGTCACAGTTGACTCAAATGGGTCTAACTCGAAACGTCGTTGGCCATTGTCTTAGCAGCCGAGGAGGAGGCTTTCTCTTCTTTGGGGATGATTTTGTTCCTTCTTCAGGAGTCGCATGGACCCCCATAACACACGATTCGTTGGAGTGAGTAGTCCTAACTCCTTACGCATGTTCAAATACAAATAATTGATTTCACATACTATAGATTCTGATATAAGTCTTGAGTTCTTGAGAGGCGCACTTGTTACTGCTCACATAGAAACCTATAGAAGTAGTTATGCAAAATTTGCGTGTATAAAACACAGCAGAAACTTAAAATTAATTGCAAAATCACGCATTACTGCATTTCAGTAAACACTACACGTCCGGACCAGCAGAACTCTATTTTGGTGGAAAGCCTGCTGGTGTAAAGGGCCTTGAGGTCATTTTTGACAGTGGAAGCTCGTATACCTACTTCAATTCCGCAACTTACAAGGCCGTAATTAACCTGGTAAACATAAAACGAAGAGGACATAATTCTACATGCCCTATAGCTATCAACTCTTTTAAGGAAAGTTAAATCACTGACATGTCTCAGGTGAAAACAAGCTTAAAAGGAAAGCCTCTGAAGGATGCAGCCGACGATAAATCGCTGCCAATTTGCTGGAAAGGAAACCAAGCTTTCAAATCCATTCAAGACGCCAAGAATTTCTTCACGCCCTTGGCGCTGAGCTTTACCAACGCGAAAAACGTTCAGCTGCAGTTACCACCAGAAGCTTATCTTATAGTCTCAGTGAGCCATCCAAACGGCCTGTTTCCCCTTTAGCAATTTGGCAGATTGAGAATTCAGATGAGCTTTTGGGGAACCTAACTAACCATATCCTTCCCTTTCAGAAATATGGTAATGCTTGCTTGGGGATTCTAAATGGAGCTGAGGTTGGGTTGGGCAATTTCAACATAATCGGAGGTTACAGATGTCTATTATAACAAAGACATTCAGTTTTTGGTGTTTTCCGTTTCCTATGACAATCTGATTTTCTCTATTTGTGTAGACATTTCTTTGCAAGAGAAGATGGTGATCTACGACAACGAAAAGCGGCAGATTGGATGGGGCCCCGCAAATTGCGACAGGCTTCCCAAGTCCTGAACCATCATCATCTTTAGTAAGTTACTTTCTATGATCTGCTTGTGCCGAGGGATTTCTCACCCCCCCTTTTTTTTCCCTGTTTTCAATCAGTGTGGATCGTGAATATAATGGAGATTTTTCCGAGCCATATGCAATGAATTTTGGTATAGTAGCAGAGAACTGTCCTGCAACCAGAAGAAAGTTCCGACACTAGCAACGGACAAGGTGAAATAGAACTACCAATAAACACAGAAGTAGGTTTATGATAGTATATGTGACCGATACTTCTGTATGTCAAGTACTTAGGTGCTACGAGGTTTTTTTGAATCCTTGTCCTTTATATAATCTAAACGGGCAGGAAAATGAAAGGGTGTATTTTACCATACACGGTACAAAGCAATAAATTTTTTGTTCAAAAGAAGGAAATTTCATGTACAACATTAATGCATTCTGATCACTCACGACTTCTGCGGTGGAACTCTTTTTCTACCGCCAGATGCCGGTTGCACGTAATTTACTTGCGAGAAAAACTAATGTTTTCCGCTTTCAACAATTAACATTCTCTCTCAGTTGATGTTCTCCCTGACTGTACAAAAAATATTAACCGCTTTCTACCTGCAAGACGCGCAAAGAAACTGCATTATCAATTTGAGTCGCCAAAAAGGCGTTGCTCGGTTGATTCAAGGGGATATTATTGAATGTTCGAAGTTTGTTAAGAACGAGTTAAAGGTAAGGAAAAGAAGATAATAAAGATAACATTAATTACGAAGATAATAAAGATAATGATACCAAAAAGAATGGCTATTTGCTGATGAGTTACGAATCAAAACCAACCTGCAATGTTAGTTTGGTTGTTGTACATGCTACAATAGGCGAGTCGTACACTGCATAAATGAAGATATAGCCGATATAAGTCAGTCAACCCCAAGAGAGATTAGATTTATGTCGGATGATAGCTTGGGGGGGGGGGATTCAACAGAAATTTCCAAATGGCACAAGATCAATATTGCACCAACAAACTCATTAGAAAGACTAAGAGAAATCACCTTTGCATGGCAAATCTTTGTAATAGCATCCACATGGAAGTTCTGCAGTTCTTCAAGAGTCATCACATCCAAACCGGCAATATCGTCAGCCTGAACATTTAAATTTTTTACTTTTAAGATATATTTCAACTATAGTTGTAAAATTGAGCGTTAAAGGCGCAGACTAAATCAATTACATCCAAAAGACATGCTAAATTTTTGTGGTTTTTCCTCTCAAACTTTGAGCCTTCCGTTCCCCAAAGACTTTGAAAATCGTAAGTTTGTACTAACGTGGCCATTCCGTTAATCTGCGGACAAAAACTGCTACAAACTAACAGAAATATAGCTTTCACGAAAACTTTGCTAAAAGGGGGTTTGCAATGTGCATACCTTCAATCTGGAAATATAGCTTTCTAGCTCTTTGCATCTTTTCTTTTCTTTCTGATAGTTTGCTCTCAGCTCTTCTAAGACACCCATCTTATCTCTGTTTTTGCTGGTCTCATCATCTTTAAACATATCCGAGTGACCATTGGATGGCAGAAATCCATTTCTAACTCTTGAACGCGAACTATCTGCTGAATGAATCACTTCAGATGACACGTCTTCAGCATTGTTGCTAGACTTTCTCAACTTTGCAACATGCACCCACATATTTGCAAGCTCATTTTCCAAGTCTTCCTCATGCCGTTTTGCTTCATCTAGTCTTCTCCTCATATCAGCTTCTATTTTCTCTCTTTCCACTAGGGCTTTTTCAAGTGCAGCTTCTTTTTGGCATCTTGCATTAAGTTCCTTCTGCAACTCCTCAACTATAATTTCATCCTCTGGCTTTTTAGAGCGGCCATCAGATCGACCCCTATTTGTAGTATTTTGCTTGAAATGATATAAAGCAGGGCTCTGAGAAGAAGTTGACCGGTGACCCTCTTTTGCAGCAGCCAACTCACCAGTCAGCTTCGCATTTTCATAAGAAAGTTTGGTTACTTCCTCGGCCAAGTTTCTGAGTTCAATTGCTGCTGCTGCAGCCAACTCTTTTGCATATGATGCTTCCTCTGCCAGTTTCCTATTCTGAACTTCAAGCCCGTCCTGTTCCTCAGTCAGTCTAACCCGATCCTGCTTTAAGTCCTCTATCTCAGCGGCCTATGGAAAAGCTACACGTTAGCGAACTTCTTAATAACAATGAGAATACGACAGCATAACCTCAAAAGAACTGGAATAACCTGCATATAAATTTGGGAATTGAAGTTGCACTCTTTGGAGTCCTCAAGGGATAATATTCTGTTCAAGCTCATTACACTTGTTGGTGTATTTTCATCAGCATAAATTTCACCACAAGAAGCAATCTTACTTTCTCCTGGGTTCTTTTTCAGTTGCTCGTCAGAACAAATATCAAGTGAAGTAGCACCACTAGCACTTTTCTCTGATAAAGAACTGAGCTGTCGCCTTAGCAGAAGAACAGTTTCTTGCATCTCAGCATTCTCTGACAGCTAAATCAGAAAAAAGATAGGATTAATAATCAACAATCAAGAATGGAAAAATAGATAACGCAGATTTGTAAAATTTACCTTCATCTGTAGTTGCTCCTGTAGTATTCTATTATCTGCAGACTTGATCTAGAATAATCAACGCAAGACAAAGAGATCAAATTAGTAGAGACTATTTTTGGCATTTGGTATTGAGTTACCATTCTTAGAGCGTGAAGTAAATATGAAAACAAACCTCCAGCTCAAATGTCTTTTCATTTAGCTGTGTGGCAAGCTTGGACAGGGCCTATACAAGAGCAAAACAAACAAATTAGAAGGAAAAAATATATAAATTGCTTTAGAAAACTTGGAAAACGGGTCATGTTTGATGATGGATATGATAATATATATAAAACCAAGAAGTGGAATTAAGTATGGAATGATGTATATATATACGCACACACACACACACACAACAGTGTAAATGGAATTGATTTAACAAAAGATACTATGATTATGGTGTGTTCCTATGAGAGAAACTACGGTACAGTCATGTCAATCCAAAACACTTCCTTTTGAAAATACCTGAGACACTTCAATGCTGTTTGTATGCGGAGTGATCTCAAATGATCCGATCATGCGTTGCTCCAAAATCCGTATTTGAAGCTTCTTTTCACCAATTTCGTCCTTCAACTTCCGCATTTTTTCCTATATATTATCAAGACGACTATCAAATACTCACCTGGAAAAACGGAAAAAACAAAACAAAACAGATTCAGGCATGATATCAATATTTCAAAGGTTAGCTCACCCTAATTTGTGAATCTTCAGGGTTGGTAGCTGCTTGCTCTGACAGTCTTTTCAGAGAACTTGTAGACAAGGCCACCTCTCCAGCTAACATCTTCACTTGTTCCCAAAGAAGGTCCATTTGATCTGTAATGGTGGTCCCACTCTGAAAGGAATTCATAAGCACAAAAACTGATGATCATTATTTGAGGTGATATGCTATAAGCCACCAATGAACTATTTGTTAAAATAGACACGACAAGCTAGAAAGCAGCATCTTCTGAAATAGCAATCAAAGAAAAACACACGGAAATAAACACGCAATTCTGATTACTAAGGCTTTGGTAAGGTTAATGATTTCATGTTAATCATTTTAATAGTTATGCTATGTAACGTTTACCACTTAATTTTTTATTTAAAAAAAAAAAAAAGAACCCAAGCAAGGTTTTTAACAGATATAAGTACAGAAACTAAGCTGCGTTGTGATATAAAACAGACAATTGTTACGTCCGTAACCTTGAATATACAAAGATATGTTCATTCCAAGCCCACGTCAAAAATGATAATATATTCTTGCATTCCTCCAAATACCCGAGTTGAATAGAGTTTTTGCTTGTATTCATTCAGATGATTATCAAGACAGGCTAGCACCAAAAGTCAGAATACAAAATCTTTTCTTACCGGTGGCAAACGACGATCCCCGACAGCTGCGCTAAATAAATCACCAGCTTGGGTTTTCTCTGGAAATGAGTCAGCAATTGTAGAATCGTCTCCCCTATTACTGACCGATTTCCTTCTTCCATCTTTCATTTCATTAAACATGACTTTACGAGAAGATTTAGAACAAGATGCAGGCGAGCCACTTGCCGAGCTCTCACAATCAGTAGTAGGTGAAAAACCAGCCGTATTCTCAGGCTTCTGAACAGACAACATTTGAACTTTAGTTGAGGTTTATCAGTGTAGATATTAAGTGCTATCTATTAAAGCAGTAAAGCAAAAATATATTGAGAAGTAAAGTAGGTACTTTCAGTTTAAACCAGTTAAGCATTCCACGCCTTCGGTTCCTTTTGTAATCTTTGACCAACTCATCTAGACTAGTCATTTCATCCTTTACATCCACTGGAAACTCAGAGCCATAGCTTCTGGCATCATCATCAACCATGTATTCCCGCTTTTTATCTGGTAAATATGCCAACTGCAATGAAAAAGGGATCAAACTGTAAGTCTCAGGATGAAAGTATAGCCAATATGTTAAAACACCGATCCCTGACAATTCTATGTGAATCTAATTAGAAGTGAATGCCCGCTGGAAATACTTGTCCCGTTTGGCAAATGGGTTTGAAACCACAACTCAAACAGAAAGTTCTTTTTTTTTTTTTTTTTGGAAGAGAATACACGATAGAAAAAAGTTTGCAATTCTGGGTTCAAACCAATTTTTCAAACGGATAAATCACACACCTCATCTTCCCCAAATGAATGCCTTCTTCTATGGCCAGGCCGTTCAGAAATGCTTGTTGGTAACGTATTCTTTGTTGAGACCAATATCAGTTTTGTCAATCGCTGAATTCTCCCCATCAAAGCTGCCTTGGCTTCTTCCTCTTCTTCCAATCTTGACTGTAGTTTAACCTGACCAGCTTCCAGCTTTGGCATCATTAAATAGCATTAATTAGGAACAAATGGCAAGTCAACGATACAACGATACTATCCGAAAATAAATCAAGTTTATGGGCCATGCAAGATCTGTCTGCAAAGGGGAAAATAAATAGCATTGTGGGATTACAGAAGATTGCATCTTGATTTACAGTACCAAATTTCCATGAACCTTGTTGCTTATAAAATTTGTGTTTTTCTGCTAATAGTATTATACGACAAGTAATTTTTAAATGTCAGTGAGCAACTCCACAAACCTGCAGCTTCAAATTAACCAGATCTTCCTGAGTAGAAGCAGCAACATTTGGATTCTCCATCACGCCAAGTTTTAATTGCTGAAGCTCCTGCTTCAAGCTGGAAATTTCTCTTTGATACTTTTTGATGAGAGACTTTTCATCCATAATCTAAAGACGAACCACAAAAGGGGAAAAAAGTTGAATCAGCATCTGTACGCACATCGGACTACAAAGGACATTTGAGACTCACCTTATTTTGAGAAGCCTTTATTTCTACATGTTTGCTACGATGTGCAAACTTCAGGGTGTTGTGCGTCTCCTCACTGTTGCTAGAGGCAGGAGTCACAGTGCAAATAAGCTACAATAACGACACGATAATATCCCAAAATAAGTAATACATCAAATAATTTAGCAACATACAAAAATTGCAAAGAGAAAGAACCGTACAACAAAGACTGACAAGACAAACTGAAAATTTATTGCATAATACTTACAGAAACCCGTCCATGACCACTAAGGGATGACTGTAATAGGCGAGTGAGTTTTGAATCTCGATAGGGAATATGTGTTGCTTTCCCATCTGTTAGTTTAGAAATCACCTACACACCAAGCAAGAATCAATACTAAATAACACAGAGAACTAAAGTCGATAATATTTAAAAACACAATAATATAACCAGATGGAAAGATAAAGTCTCATCAATGCATTATACATGATGGAAAAACAACAGTCAAGCATCCTTGCCAATCAGACTACCAGAAGAACCATTAAGTGCATGCCAATTTATTGTCATTAGTTTGAACCAGTTCTAAATACACACAACACAGTGCAAAGCTTTCATTAAAATTAAAAATTAAAACTAAAACTAAAACTTAAAAACTTCAAGCGTCTTGAGATAATGACCTAGAAAGTATAAATTTTTAGTAAGATTTATGTAAGGGTTTCCATCCATTAAAGCAATGAATAATGTAAAGGCGAATAAAAGGTGTAACAATGAAAATTTCCAATCTTTTGTATAGGACAAAAGAAAATTGATTAGTCTTACAGTTCCAAGGGTAAGTAAGCTTTTATTGATGTATGAGCCCTCTTTTCTTCGCAATCCAGTTGTTTCAGTCTTAGAACTTTCAGAACCTGCAAGATCAATTAAATGCTGCAAGGGAAATCAAAATTAATATAGATCAGAGGACCAAAGTGCAATTACAGGATTGATAAGAATGTATTCAAATGAACCAGACAATAAGGACCAGCAAGCCATATTTAAATTATAAAGACGAGATGTATTACCAACTGGGACAAGGTCACATCTTCTTCATTATGGTCTTCCCCACGTGGACTGCTTTCAATAGTCTGACAGATAATCAGCAGAGTATAAATGCGTAAATACATGAATTAATACTCGATTCCACAAGATATGCTCAACCAGGAATCTCGTATCCAAAGCTTTAAACAAAATGCCATGCTAGTATGCCAATTAAGTAAGATTTATTTAGTAAAAAGACAGAAGCAAATCATAAATAACAAATTCTATGATACTGTAAGTCCAGTTAGAGCTAAGCCTTCGAAAGACATTCTTCAACAATCTAAGAAGCACAAATGCTAGCCTTACAAGAAATAAAACACAATTACCAAGGTGAATATAGTGTGGCTCCGACTACTAAGTAGATTGAAATTATTTGAACCCACGTGCCTGTGCTCTGTATACAAAGGGAGAAAAGACATGTTAAAAGGTGCTGAAAAACAGTTGAAATTACACCGAGGAAAGAAAAGGAAAAATACTATAAGAACCAAAGTTTAAAGGGGGAAAAGGCAACAAGAGCTGGGATAGAAAGTGAGAGAGGGGGAAGAAAATGAATGTTCATGATCATACTTTCACTAGTTTTGAAAAAAGTGAGGTCAAGGGAGAACAACAAAGTTCCTACTTAAAACATATAACCACATTGCAAGGAAGATTGAGCTTTAGCAAATCCAATATAGAGATAACAACTTTTTCTTCAAGTTTAAAGTTGGAAAAGAGCAACCATAGAATTTGCGTACCCTCTCCGGATGCTATAAGTGAAAGAGCATGAGCAGGTGATAAAACAACCTCTTCTTTTATTCCGTCAACGTAGGTTCCCTACCAAAAGACAAACTATTTTCATAAGAAAACTTAATACACTTGGAACCACAAGTGCTTTAGGAAAAGAGAACATGGAGGCAGTGGAAACTAAAGAAAATTGTGTCTGAAGCATCTATGAAAATTGTGTCTGAAGCATCTATCAGCTTCCTTGTAAGGTATAAAAATAGAAGATACTTCACACTTAAGACAATTTTTTAACTTCGTCTATTGATAAAAGTACCTGTGCATCTTCTCGAATTCGAAGATTTTGTCCTGTTGGATCAAGCAAATCATTTATAACCTGAATACAATAGGTAGAGCGAAAACAAATTGTGAGTAAAAGAATCATAAACACCAAACTGAAATACAATAAATATATTAATAAAGCCATGCACGCTTCATTAATGTTGAGATTTAAGTGTCCCAACAAAAAGCTACAGATTACAAGTAAAATAAGTACTTGAAAATTTGGGTCATTTGGAAAAGTGTAGTAAAAACTAAAATTACCCATAACGATACAATCATTTGGGACATGCAGAACCCCCTTTGAGTAGACGATACCAGATGAAATCCTTTTGATTTGGATTAACATAGTTTTCCCTTAAAGTGGATCATACCAAATGAAATCCTTTTGACAAAAATTTAGCCCCAAGTCCCCCAAAAGATACAGATCATAAAGAAGGTGAGAAAGGCTAACCTCATTGTAAATTTCCAAATACGAAACTCGAAGAAGAAACTCTCTCCCAGGAGTCTGAAACATGATGAAAAATGTTACTGAAATGGAAGTGAGGGAAAACAATTTACGGAAAAACTAATCCATTACCTCCTGTATAAATCCAAAAACATCCTTTACTGCCAATGGAATGATTCCGGGTGACTTCTGCTCCCCCTGAATTAGAAGACAATATGTAGAACTTTGTAATTTATAGTTCGCAAACATTCAGAAGAAGAAAACAGAGAGAGAGAGAGAGAGCATAATGCAAGTGAGCTCCCCTCAACAGTTTGACAAGAAAACTAACGGAGAAGCGAACAGAGAAAACTGGTAGTGGATATACCGACAAAGAAGAAAACAAGAACCAGAAACAAGAGAAGCTCAAAAGCCCAGCACTTACATGCATCGTGTGGGTTTTTCCACTGCTAGTAACACCATATGCAAACACCGTACCTGCACAGATAACCAAAAACTAAGTTGTAAACATGTGTGGTATTATACATGTATTTTGCATTTGGCATAAGATGGGCAGATCAACAACATAGAATGGGTTTAGGTGGGAAAGAAAACACTGTATGTATATATATATATATATATATATATGTCTTGATTAATCGTTAAATGTCAAAATCACGCAGAACAACCCAAACAAGGAAACTGGAAAAGAAAAACAAAAGGGGTCATCTTTCATTTAATCTCATTAAAAAAAAAATTAAGAACATACGACTCTATTTAGCAAAAAGCAAAGCTCTATTAACTTATTAACAAACAAATTAAAAAACATAATTACCATTAATGCCTTCCATGGCACCACAAACAACATGCTGAGCAGCAATATCGTAAACATGGCGCGTCGTTGTTGCCGGACCAAACACCCTATCTGCAATACACAAAAAATTCAAAAAAATAAAAAATAAAAACAAAAGTAAGCAGTCGAGGATCCACATCAAGAGCTCTAACTACTTTAAAAAAAAAATTTTAAAATGCAGCTTCAAAACTAAATTTCCACACAGAAAGATAACGTTTTGCAAATATGTGTCAACTGAAAAGGAAAAAACAAGCTTTGTAAAAGGACAAAATTGAAATTTGAAGCAGAAAAAGACTAACCAAAACCGTAGGCAATAGAAGGATTGTACTCGTTCCTCACTGTATCATCTCCATCCGCGTACCAAGCTATCTCGTCCCCTTTGTTAATCTCTCGAGGACTGGTTAAGCCGCATTCAAATCCCAAATTTCACCATAATTAACTCAAATAAAAACAAATTTAAACTTTTTTTTTTTTTAAAGAGTAAAAATAGCATCTTGGCTGTCAACAGCAGCTCGTTGACAGACCAGACGGAGACGACCAAACCGACAACGAGGAGGGGAGGGGAGGTAACCTGAGGGGACGGAACCGGACGGTGACGGTGACATTCTCCTTGGCCTTGGCGACGTCGTGGCGGTCGATGGCGGCCTGGATCGGGGGGCTAGGGCTCGTTGGCGTCACCGGAGAAGCGGATAGCCTGGACGGAGGCCTGGACGACGTCGTCGAGGAAGACGTGGTGGGGCGAAGTCCGGCGGATTTGGAGGACGTCGACAGCGACGGCGACGGTGACGGCGCCGGGGATTTCCGAGAACGGAAGGGCGAGGTGGTTGAGGAAGATCGCTGGGATCTGGAGCTGCCGCCGGCGGTAGTTCCGAACATGGGTGTGGAGTTGTAGAGAGAGAAGGGGTGGGAACGGTATCACGTGCCGGCCAAGGTGAAGCGCCAAAGAGAGAAGAGAGAAGAGAAGTGCCGGCATAGAAGTTTGTGTAATTGTCTAAAAAGGCATTTGGAGCTCCCTCCAAAACCGATAATTTCTTTATGTACTGTTGATTCTTTGAATTTTGTCTGCGCCTATTTCTTGTCTTTGCTTCTCAATTGCCCCAGGAAATTCCTCTTATGCCCTTCCTCAATTTCTTTATTCTCTTCGCGTTTTTTTTTTTTCCTTTCTTTTTTAGTTTCAAAATATACATACATATAGAATAATATATTTTAGGGTTTTAACTTTCCTCTTTCTTTCTCTCTTCTCTTTCTCTCTCTAACGTGTGAGGGTTAAGATTTATCAGTTATTTCTCTCTCTTGGAGTTGGATTTCGGTAGCGGTCTTTGACCTGTCTATGGATTCTCAACCCTGGAGATAAAAGTGGGAATTATATGATGAGGGTCTTTGACAGAGACGAGCCCGTGACATGAGGATGGACGCTGTGGAAAGGAGTAAGGCATAAATGAGATTGTTGGTGGTGGTACATGGTTATCATGTACCGAAGAGGTCCTGCAACAGCTTGGCTTTGACAACTCAGTTTCTTCTAATGATGTGATTCGTTTTATCGGCAATGACTCTTTCTATGTGATTGGTTTTTTTGTTTTACGGTATGTAGGTTTGTGTGTAATAATGACGATGTATTCATCATCTTTTCTATATGTGTTTTATTTTTATTTATTATTTCTAATAACATGGGTGGTTTATCTATCTTTCGCGTTAGTTGTTTATCTGTCAGATCTGAGTTTTGACAACGTTTTGATCCCGCTATAATTACTTCTATGAGGAGTTAGTTGTGGTTCTTGTGCTACTAAGTTTTAGCCCTCAATTAATTGGGAAATTCCATCAACTGTCGGGGTTTTTGATTGGGAAATTCATATAGCCTATTGTGTTCTTTTTTTATAAATAAATTCTTATTAATTTTAAGAATAATATAAACCGTGTTGTTTTTTTTTTTTTTTTTAAATGAGAGAATTCACCTTGATCTTAATAAATACGAATATTATCTTATGTATTTTTCTAGTCGAACAAATTATACTCCTAATGCGAGATGTAAGCAAAATAAGTTTTGGGTGAAAGGCTTGTTTGTCTCTCGTAAAAAAATATACACATACATACGTGATTGAGCTTAAGGATAAGGACATTATCGAGCATCAATCAAAAATCAATATAATGATTTAAAAAGGATCGTTCTTAGTTAGAAAATTGAAGATTCAAAGTAGCTACCTTTAAGTTACGTTTGATATGAAGGAAATAAAATAGGAAACATTCTACCAAAAAAAAAAAAGGGAAATAAATAAATAAATGTAGATAACTTGATTGAAGAAAATGGAGAGTAAAATGAAGGTTTTTTTTTTTTTTTTTTTTTTTTTGACTATTAATCTTGGTATGAAATCTCTCCTTTGTTATGAGTGATAATTGAGGGGTATTTTTTTTTAATTTTTTTTTGGGTCTAAGAATTTGAAATCTCCAATCTATTCTCTCCTACAAAACATCAATAGGTCCAAAATCTTTGAACAAGTGGTAATAAAACGTTGTACCAAGCATGAATACATGAATGACTCCCATTCTTATCTTCCATATTACCTCTAATGCCTCCTTAAAAAAAATATGCTTTAATCAATAATCAATGAAATAAGAGTATTGCATGATAATCTTTGTCATTCTTTCTACATATACAGTGTTGTCAAGTAATATTAACTCTATACTTTTTAATACAATTATCTTTGATTTCACCTTTGAAATTAAGTCACTATGTTTTTATTAAGCTTCGTTAAATTATTATACTTTTTTTTTCATACACTATCATAAAAATGCTTAATTTTTAAACACTTGTAAATCCATTTTTATTCATATTTTATCCTAACCTCCATAATTGAATATCCTTTAATAGTTTTTTTTTTTTGGGTTCAAAAAGTAAATTATATATCACAGTCTAAGATGGTCAATTTTGATGTTAATTAATATAAAAAATAAAAAAAAGAAAGAGTTTTAACGTAAATTGACTATTACTATGTTCGCGTCAAACTAATGTACCGCATGTAACATTATACTTTGGTTTGAAGATTTTAGTTTATTTTTAAATTTTTGGATTAATAATTTATTGTTGTTGGATTTCGGACGTGGTTTTGAGTTTAATTTATTTTGTCTAGACATTAGTGACAACATTGTTAAATTTTATATTTAATTTAATAAAATTCACTTTGAGTTTGTTGATAATACTGTGAGAAATTTTTAAACTTTTAATGGATAAATAAGTAGGATAAAAAATAGTCCCATGAGAAGTCTCGATCTCTTTGTCTTAAGTTAGATTAGATACGAGAACGAGCACGAGAGCATAAAAATAGTTATGTGAGTGGGGTTGGGGGAGACTCTCCGTCTCTGCCCCCTACTCGTCTAGTTGCCAATTGCCATACACAGTTTTTACCATAATTTTTTCTTATCTTTTACTCTTTTTTTTAAATTATTTTTGTTGACGGGGTTTAAGTATAGAGGAAATACTTAAATGACACAAATTTCAAAACTATTGTATCAATATAGCATAAATCATAAACACTAGATTAATGTGACATAAAATTAAATTCTAAAATTTGTATCATGTTGATAAAAAAGGAGAAAATTGTATCATATTAATTAGTAGATGAAAAAAATATAAATATTTAGATAATTTTATGTATTTTAGGGATATTTTTTTTAATTATGGGGCTTAACTCGGACATTTATCATTTTTTTTTAGCAATAGCATTCTTAATTTTAGCTTTTATTTTCGTTTCATCAGTTAGTTAGAGATGAAATTTTTAAATTAAAGTTGATTGATTTTTTCAAAACTAATTATAAATTTTATTGATTTTTCAAAAAAAATAAAAATAAAGATAAAAAATATAATTTAGTTAAAATTAAACTAATTTTAATTTTCTTACAAAAATAATTGTGGAAAAAAAAAAAAAGTATAACGTTAGAAGAAAAGAAGGGAAGGAAGGCCCTGCCTCAAAAATCAGGTTTTGGCGCCACAAAGTTGGATCAGCGTAAACTTCGATTCTCTGTCTTCCCTCTCACAAAACCCTAAATCGGATCATCCGAGGTCGGAGAACAACCTTAATTCACTCTCACCATGACCGAAGTCATCTCTCTCATGGACATCGACGACGACGGCAACGCCGGCGGCGACCGCTCCGCGAAACCAATTAACAAGGGCAAGAGCGTCGCCGTCCCCTCCGACGGCAAAGCCACGCCCTGGGTCGAGAAGTACCGCCCCCAATCCCTCGCCGACGTCGCCGCTCACCGCGACATTGTCGATACCAGTGAGTCAATTCATTTCGTCCCCCTCCCTAGGGTTTGCCTTTTTTTTTTTTTTTTTTTTTACACTTTTTGTCCAATTTTCCTTTCGGTTTTCCGTTTGGTTCTCGAGCAAAAATCCTTCTAACTTCTTCTTCCTTTCTGTGGCTTTGGTGCGCTAACAGTTGATAGGCTGACCGGTGAGAACAGATTGCCGCATCTTCTACTGTACGGCCCTCCGGGGACGGGAAAGACTTCAACCATTCTTGCCGTGGCGCGAAAGCTTTACGGAGCGCAGTACCAGAACATGATTCTGGAGTTGAATGCTTCGGATGATAGGGGAATCGATGTTGTGCGTCAACAGATCCAGGATTTTGCTAGCACTCAGAGCTTCTCGTTTGGGTATTTGTTGTTGTTGTTGTATAATATATATATATATATTTGAGGATGACTATGAACAAATTAGCACTTTACAAGAAAGATTATAAAAAAAAATACGATAAGTCATGAAATTAAGGCCCGTTTGGGGGGACTTTTGGAGAGGGAGTTTTGGAGGTTGGTCTGGACATGTGTGTTTGGTTGAAGTATAGATTGGAAATAAACTGTAATATAGAAAATAATGCAAAAATCTAAAATGTTTTCGGAAAAAAAATATAAAATAGATATTGTTTCGTTCATCTCGTTGTTGTAAGTATTTTGACATAAGAATCATCTCATTTCAATTTGAAACAAGAAAGTTATGGACTTTTAAAGTTTGAGTTTTTTGAAATTGGAAGAGAGAGAGTGAGTTTTAGATTTGTGAGTTTTGAAATCCAGATGGCAAACACCATCTGGAGATTCACCCCAAATGGGCCCTAAATCACAACTTGTAAAAACTAGGAGAAAACAGTAACTAGAGTTTTGCAGAATTTGTAGAATTTTGAGACGTATGCATTTGCGATTTTTATGATAAAAATTTTCATGGTATGTATTGTTGGTCATTTCGAAATTGATTATGGAATGGTTTGGTTGACAGTGCAAAGGCGTCGGTGAAGTTGATCTTGCTGGATGAGGCCGATGCAATGACAAAGGACGCACAATTTGCTCTGAGAAGAGGTAACTTGGTGGTATTGCTCCTTATTTTTGCAAGAGATATTAAGTTTTTGCCATGTTGTTCTATGTTCCTGATAATTCTTTTGCGGTGCAGTGATTGAAAAATACACGAAAAATACAAGATTTGCACTCATCTGTAACCATGTTAACAAGATTATTCCAGCACTACAGTCAAGATGTACTCGTTTTCGATTTGCTCCGCTTGATCCCATTCATGTCAACCAACGACTCAAACATGTAATAGAGGCTGAAGGGCAAGTACTGTTTTCTCTAGCCTCTTGACTTCTTGTTTGTACTCTTTGGATGTTTTTATGGGAACTCAGGGTCAGGGTTCTTTTCATGTTACATTGTTTTGGATTCTTAAGTTCTGTTGGAAGTATCAATACCAATATCGGTTCTTTCTGTGGGGGCAAAACGTTGTATACAGTGACTGTGAAAAACACTAACTTATGCCATTCTTTGACAACTTTTGCCTGTTACATTATTTTGGATTCTGAAGTTCTGTTGGAAGTATCAATACCAATATCGGTTCTTTGTGTGGGGGCAAAACGTTGTATACAGTGACTGTGAAAAACACTAACTTATGCCATTCTTTGACAACTTCTGCCTGAATCAGGCTTGATGTGTCCGAGAGTGGCTTGGCAGCACTTGTCCGGCTTAGCAATGGTGACATGAGAAAGGCCTTGAACATTTTACAGGTTATTAGGATCTCTACTCTTACTTGCTCGCAAGTCGAGACATAATTGTTTGAATTTATATATCGTGTTCTTGAAGAGACATTGACTGATAAAATTGACAATGACAACTTTTATTTCCACAGTCGACACATATGGCATCCAAGAAGATAACAGAAGAAGAAGTATACCTTTGCACTGGAAATCCATTGCCCAAAGACATCGAGCAAATATCTTACTGGCTTCTGAATGAATCCTTCACAGAAAGTTTTAAGCGTTAGCCTATGATTATATGCCAATGTTAATTTTCATTCGTAATTTGCTGCTCTTTGACCTCCATGTTCTGTTTCTTATATTATTTTTGTACCGTATTATTGTAGAAATATCCAACATGAAAGGAAGGAAAGGATTGGCTTTGATAGATATTGTAAGAGAAGTGACCATGTAAGTTCTGTTCATTTATGCTTTGATATCCCCTCTTCACGGTCTTTCCCTTATTTCTTATGCTTATGATTGTTTGAACAGGTTTGTCTTTAAGATAAAGATGCCATCAGATGTTCGAGTTCATTTGATCAATGATCTGGCGGACATAGAGTACGTACATATGCCTAGCTATGCCTTTCATCTAAATTTACTTAGTACCCGACTACCAAAACAGAAAAAGAATTATTTCTTAACCACTCAATTATCTATACTGTGTTGGTGTAAAACGGAGGAGACACATGGGAACATTTTTAATGCTGCGTTCTGGTCTCCTTGTGGTTGTAAAGGGGACGGGCTGTGATATACCATGTTTCTCTTTGTTTTCTAAGGATTTTCTTAATTCTTAAGCTTACTGGTTCAATTGGATTGGGACTTGGTGAAACTTATATGGGTGCTTATTCTCTGTGACTTGTTTCTCATTGCGTGCAGGTATAGATTGAGTTTTGCATGTAACGATAAATTGCAACTTGGATCACTTATTGCTTCTTTCACAAAAGCTCGAGCTTCACTGGTTGCTGCCGCTGAGTAGTTTTTTGTCCATTTTGTGGCCGTTGCTTTCCCTCATCGAGTCACTTCCGAGGCATGTTGGTCATGCATTAGCTCCGTTAGTGCAAATATCAATGATGTAACGAGATGTGTTCTATGTGAAATCAGCTCAGGACACCCTTTTTCATGGTAGAAAGACATTTGAAACGAAGAAATACATTTTCTTTCATGGTAGGGGAGAGAAGAAGCTTCATGGTTGAAAAACATTTTGCTTATGTAGCTTGAGGCATGAGAATTAAGTATATAGAGTTGTTAATTTGGAATTTCGCAGCTTGAGACTCCGGCTCTTTTTCGATATTTTACCGAGCTTATAAGCAAGACCAACTAATCTATTCGCGTTTGATGAATGGTGTTTTTTAGTACTGATGAAAATTGGTAAACTTACAAGGCAAGAAATAGCAGATCAGAGTTTGTTGCCCAAAGGAATCTTTTATCAGAACCAATGGCCATGTGGATGCTATTTGAAAATAGTACAGGTAACAAATAATACAACATGTACATACCTATTTACGTGATGGAAAGTGCATAATTTTTTCACTTTTTTTCATTTAAAAAGCTCAAATCCCAGGATTTTGAAATGTTATTTTCTTCCTAGTATCTCCGAAAAGCTAACACCTACAGAGACTTACCTGTACAAACTCCCCTATCAACTTATAAAAATTTCCCTATACCGTGGTAAAGCCTTTCCACTCTTTTATCCCACTGCAAGTTAACCAATTTAATTTACACTTAACAACTTGAGACTACAAAACCGGACCCTCCAGAAGACATCAACAACTGCAACTGTAACCGATTCGTCGGCCCTATTAGGATAATCATCTCTATCTCTCTCTTGCATTGCTTTGTGGGTGTATTTGCTGCCCAACATTCTGTGTTCCTGATCAGAGATACGTCTCTTCACATACCTTCGTTTGATATTCTGTTTGACCAGATAATCTCAATTTCTAGTGTGCGAGACGATCCGTCTTTGTTTCCATCATGATTAAGGCTGAACAATCCACTGTATACCCCTTCAGTAACAACTTTGTCAATTTGGATGGTCACTTTTCCCAGTGTGTTCTGCAAAGGGCCCACAAATCCAATTGTTTAGGATACTAAAAAGGAAATTCCATGTGATCATCACCCATGCTCAAGTGCAACGAGTCAATAAACACTGTATTCAAAGACGACCAGATTGCAAATAATGTAATGATCCAATAAATACAAAACTGAATTACCTTCCCGAATGTATTTTTGCTTTTGCAAACGATGTGAAGCTTTTGTCCCTTTGGAGGTACATCAAATGCCCATGTAAACCCTTCTTCCCACTCCGGAGAAATGCTGTGATTCACTACCTAATTAGGATTAAAAGACTATGTTAGTATAACATGACCGTAAGCTGCTAGACATAAAATTACATAACCAATCAATTCTTTTTTGAATCCTAAACATTACTTAGAACTGGTAAATCCGCAAGGAAATCCAATTTAATTCATATTTATAAGAACAAAAATTCTGGTAGCTCCAGGTGGTTGTGTGTTCAACTATAATTCAAACAAGTTCTATTTCTTTTGTTTCTGTTTTTTGACCGTGATTGACACTATCACCATGCACTTGTCATCTTCTAGAAACAACCAAGAAAACTTGCAGCATTGCATATCAGCTAGGTAAAAAACAGGTTATTTCAGTAAAAATAATATCTGTTACCTTGGTTTGTCGAGCCGGACCATTGCCTATTGTTAATCGACAAAAAGCATTTGTGCTTCCCATAGCCTGCTTGAGATTGATTCCACGCCTAATTGTAACAGTCAGGCAACCGGGTAAGCAATGCAGTAGGCTGTCCGCTCTCTCATGGAAACTCGGCGGGCAGGTCTTCATGAGCATTTGCAGTGTTGGAATGGCTTCAGCAGCAATCATGGCTTGAGATTTTGCTATGTCTATCGGCATGGTTGCCCAAGATTGTTTTAACAAGCACAGGGTGTCCAATACAGATTCCTGAGCCGCCTCACTACCGGATTTTAGAACTCCTATCAGATTGGGAATGCAGAGAGTAGCTGCTTCGGAGATATGGAGCTTAGGAAAGTTGGAAAATATCACGTGCAAGGTTCTTAAGACCTCTTCATTGATAGTTGCTGAGGACCACAACTCTCTTTCGAGTGCAGCTGCAGACCAGAGAATCATAGGATTCATTATATTAACGAAAATTGTAAAAGGAGAAAATTGTTTAAGATGGTTTGGTGATAAATGCATGCAACAGTGCAGACAAACATGCGTGATGGTTTTAAGTTAAAAATAAAGCAACTAGATCACTTCATCACCCGTAGCCAGAAATCAGTCTAACAATTTGAGATGCAGATTTTAACAGAAAACGAATAAATGAGAAGTCTTCTTATAATGTAAGAAAACCAACATGACCCAGTTGCTGCCACCAGTTTTTTCCCATTAATTCTTAAAAAATGCATCAAGTTTGCCATATCTATACACACACATATATACATATATGAGGGATGGGGACGAAGGAATCAACATTATGCGGACAGGCCCACGAGTATAAATAAATCAGCATATGAAAAAAAGGAGCATCCTTAAATGTTATAAATACCTGTCAATGATCTAATTAGCTCATTTGACACATACTCTTGGAGTGTGTGATTGGAAAATAGAAATTTGATCAGCAATGCTGCCTGTGCAGAAACTTCTGGATTGGGAGAAAGTAGTAATTCCTGAATGACCAAAATGCCACCTGCTTCCGCAACAGCTCGCCTATTTGTTCTGCTGTGCATGACAAAGTTTTGCAATGCACAAATTGCCACCATTTTCATATCCTCGGTTGGCTGGTCTTCAAGCAAACTTATCAATGCACGACAGGCAGAAACAGAATCACTAGCTCTGGCAAGTCCATCATGCTGAGAAAGGTCTCCAAGAGCTAGAGTTGCAAGAAGTTTACCAGATTGCGATCTGGTTTGAGGATCCAACAGATATTGGGACAAAGGAGCTATTGCGTACTTAGCGACCTTCATCTCTCGTATCCGCACATTATTAAACAATCCTTCAAGTAATCTTGCAGATGCTTCTTCACACTGATGAGATCTTAAAAGGTCCGAAAGGGCATCAATAGCTCCAGCTTCAGTCATCTGTATGGCGCTTAAGGCATCACTCCTTTCATGAACAATTAAGGCGTTAAGAGCCACTGTGATAGTGCTCTCAAGTGTTGAGTGCAGCATTTTCACAAGAACCACCACAGGAACTTTAAAATAGTACTCAGCATTGAAGCGTAAAACATTAGAGAGGACCAGAGCAGCTGACTCCCATAGCGCATGAGGAGGCTGAGGGTCATCCTGAATGATAACCTTTGCAAGCTCAAAAATTCCTCCAGCATCCGCTACTGCCTTCGGCCAACTGGTGGAGATTTTTTCCAATGCCTTAATTGCAGTTTGCTGTAAATTCAATATTCCGATTCCAGCTAGCTGCACAAGGGGTACAACAGCATTTTTTGTTGTAATATCTTGCTGAAAATGTTCCTGTGCAAGAAGATGAGAGAGCAATTCTGTACCGAGCTGCTGGATGGCTTGAGATGGGGATTCTAGAAATGAAATAAGAGGCTCAATGACCTGGCTGGGAGTGAGTTTTAAGGTCGTAAGGCATTGTGGCTTCTCCAAAATATTTACAAGAGCCTGCAATGCACTATGCTGTCCCCACAAACTGATATCTGAACGAAGTAAAACCAGGAAAAGAGGTTCTACTATTTCTGCAGCAGCTGAACTTCGAGCAATTGCATTGCAATTTGTCAAAATACGGAATAGTTCAGCAATAGAGGAGCATAATGAATTGGGCACAACAGGTAATAGCGGAAGACACTTATCGATAATTCCAGCATTTACCATGTCCAATTTTCGTGGAGTCCGATCTTTCCCCAACTTTATGAGAGAACATATACTAGCTTCAGTTAGCTGATAGTTTGTGTCAGATACCAAACCAACAAGAAGATCGACAATATCATAGGCTGATGTGAGCTCCACCAGGTGTTCATCATCCAACAATTTCTCAAAAGCACAAACTCCAGCTTCTACAGCTGTATTTGTATCAGATTGCATCAAAGATATGAAGGGCTCTATGAATTCAGAGACAATTGGATTTGCTCTGAATTTGCTGTTACTAAACAGAATAAAACAGAACTGGGCTGCATTTCTCTTCAATTCCAGGGATGAAGCAGAAGACAATATTCTGTAGAGACTCTCAATTGGGTTTCCTTCCACATCAGTCAGGAAAGCTGCTTTCGAAGAATTTCCCGAGGTCAACTTAATCAACGCAACAAGAGCGGCCTCTTGCTCACTCTCAGACGCAGCATTAAGCATGTCAACCAACGGTTGGACAGCCTGTCTAGCTAACTCCGAATCTCTGATGTTCTCAGCCTCAAAAAGCTCATGTAGAGCTCTAGCAGCACTGAATCTGGCACTTCTCGACCCAAGACGCAGGACGGCTATAAGTTGATTTAAGGAACTAGCTGGTGCTTCATATCTGATGAGATCTGGATTGCTGAATAATATTCTAAATAATTCAGATATACTGGCCTCCGTTGAGTCTTGAGGGCTCAAAGATAGATACTTTGTCAGAGCATCCAGAGCTCCAGCTTCAGCCATCATTAACTTGTTTGTATCACTACCATCTGCAATACGTGTCAAAAGTTGGACAGCAATTGGAGGGGCAGCAGGTCTATCCGGAATTGGTCTCAAGAGATCCACCAGAAGTGGTATAGATTTACGTGCAGTGGATCCAAATCGTATGTCTTCAATATCAAAGAGGTGCTCCAACACAATCTGATCAGGATTTCGCACCAGAGAAAACTCTTCTGATAAAGCAACGAGATTTGGCATGTCTGACTCTACATAGCCAATTAAGTTTATTAACCCAGATACAGCACCGGAATTAGCAATAGCAAGATTTATTCCCTTACTACCATTATATATGAGGCTGGCCATCGACTGTGCAGCAAAGAATCTGTTGATCATTTCGTCAGATCTGAGCAGAAGAGCAAGTGAAGGTATTATGCGCATTGTTGTAGGAGATGAAACAACATCTGCATCTTGGAACAAAATAGCAAGAAGTAGCGCACTGGTCCATATGCCTTCTGTGTCCTCAAACTCTGCCTGTAAATAAAGATGATTATTAAGTTAAGATAACAAAACTAAACCCAAATTAATATTCCCTTAAAAAAAATTAAATTAAATTAAATTAAAAAAAAAAACCTTCTGGTTGTAAGATTTAGACTATTTCCAATAAAGTTTTCATCCCCTGAAAGAGAGAGAGAGAGAGAGGGAAAACTAATCAATGTCATACCTGTGGATTGGAAGAGTAACTTGCAAGCTTGTCAGAAAGAGCCTCAAGTCCACCAGCTTCCAAAATAATGACCCTGTTCTTTGTATGAAACGAAGCTATTAAAGACAACAACCACAAGGCAACTGTACCCCCCAATACACTGGCTGGGTCAGGAATATCAAAGTCATCTCCTTCCTGGAATGCCGTTCTTTCCATAAAACCTCTAGGAGTTCCGACTTCAATTTCCAAAGAGGAGTAGCTATAATTTTGCTTCATTAGTTCTACTAAAGCACATACAAGGGATTTCGAATATCCTGACACGTCAAGTGTTTCCATAGATTGTTGTTTGTGCTCTTTTGCGGCACAAATGAGTAATGCAGCCCCTCCGACTCTCACTTCTAAACTAGTTGAGTTCATTATTCTATCGGCTACAGAGCTAATGGATCTAGATCTGTCAACCAACAGGTCGCCAAGCATTACTGGTTGGCCACTGCAAAGCCTTGAAAGAATTTCAATTGCCTTATCTTGCAATGGAGGAGGCCCATCAGCCAGACAGCGCACCAGAGGCTCTAGGCTTGAAGGAACTTCGGTAAGGGCAGACCAAGGAGGATATGTGAAGTTCACACCATGCTTTGTCCTAGCCAAGAGCAATACCACTTCTAAAGCATCTGCAGCATCACTCCCGTCCAAATCCATTGAATTTAAGGAATCCACAAGCGCAAGAACAGCAAAGCGACACTGAGAGTGTCCTGGTAGCACATCACGTAGTGAAAAATGCATCAGAAGCTGATAAAGAGCACGTGATGCATCCTTTTTACCTTCCAAAGTTCCATCTCCCAGTACTCTTGTCAATGAAGAAACAACATCTTCTGTCAACGCTTCTGCAGCAATCTGTGGATCCGATAGAAGATTGGCTAAAGCAGCAACTGCAGTTTCAGCTGCATCAACCGAAGAAGTTTTAGCCAGCTTGATAAGAGGCTTAACATCCCCTTTCGCAATACAAGAAATCTTGTTTGTTGATTTAGTGTTTGTTGGACGGGACAAAGCACCTAACGCACGAGCAGATTGTGTAGCAACCACTTGGGCATCGCTGGTCAAAAGCTTCATGCAAGGATGCACAATCTCATCAGTTGCAAGACTATCACAAATATCTGGTCTTGTGCTGAATAAATCAGCAAGGACAGAAGCTGCATATGCTTGAGTCTCTTCATTTGATGAATTAAGAACCTGGACAAGAGATCTTAGCCCATCATTAGCAGCAGAACCCTTGTGCACAAGATCATTCTTTGATGCCATTGTGAGCACATGACCTAAAACTTTGATTATATGGGCCTTTGAGCCTGGAGAGTCACCGAGGAGCAAAGCTAGTAACAGGTTGATGGTGGCACAATCTGCAGTCCTGACAAGCTTAGTAAGTGCCATTGCTGAGGCCTCTTGCCCTCTCGATCCACCACTTTTCAATAGCCATAAGAATGCTGGGATTGCTCCTGCACTTTCAACACAAGCACGAATATCTTCACTGTGGCAGCATAAATTCCATAAAACATGTGCAGCATCCTCCTTTGCCTTTTGAGAGCCCGTCTCTAGCAACTGTACCAATGGGGGAATTGCACCTGCAGCAGTGATAGCCCACTTGCTGTCCTCAGCCTGATCAGTTAAGATTGCCAGCAATTGAACAGCATACTCTTGATGTTGTTCACTTGATAAGCCCAACAATGAAACAAGTAATTGAATTCCTTCTCTCTTGCCTAAGGCCTCCCAAATGCTAACATCATCACAGCACAAACTTGTCAAATACTGTATCAGATGCTCTTGCACATCAGAAGTAGCCATTGTAATTAGTCCGATAAGAACCTTTTTGGATTCTGCGTGATTGATCTGTCTCGAAAGATAGCTGTTTCCATATAAACTAGCCATGGCCTCAAGCACGCGATCTTGAACTAGCTTATTATCACGAAGCTTTAGTAGCCTTACTAGAATATCCTCTACTTCTCTTGCCTCAAAAGGCTCCTCATCGCCGCCAGATTTCATCTCAAAAATCATCAAAGTATAAGCTAAAGCTCCAATAATATCAGCAAGTGGAGCAGTAAGATGAGGGGATTGCGAAAGTTTTCCAAGATAAAAAACCAAAGAAGGCATCCCGCCACAAATATTTGCCAAAGCTCGTGTAGCATGCTCCTGCAAAGCCTGGCCACACTCTCCTTGCATACACTCTTTAGATGGAGCCACTATTGCCCCTATGAGAACTGGAATGCCATTTGCATCTACAACAACTTTCTTGGCTTCTGTTGATTTTGAAGAAAGGGCTTCCAAAGCATCTGCAGCACTTGCACGCACAGAAATCTCATTGTCCCGAGAAACAAGCTGCAGCAAAACTCTGACTGCTCCAGAATCTATTACTTTGGGAATGCTATCACTGAATGCCAACATAAGACGAGCCAAGAGAGAAGCTGCATTGGACTGAGCAGTAGCGTTATCAGAAGATAGAAGACCCACAATTATATCCACCCCTCCAGCCTCAAGTGTTGCTCTCCAATAACCATCCTTGTCACCACAAAGATTTCTCAAAGCCCCGGTTACAAATCCCTCTACCACTTTGTCCTGGTTATTCTTTGGATTGAGTTGATCCCATAAGGTCGGTACTACACCTTCTGTTACAAATATTTTCATACCAACATGATCAGCAGAAAGTCCCCCAGATGAAACTTCATATATAGCCTCCGCCGCAGATTTCCTAGCTTCAATGGATTCAGATTTCAAAAGCGAGAGTAAAGGCGGGATGCACCCACCTAGAAGAACCTTAAGCCGTAAGTCTTCATCTTTGCACAAAACACTCAGGGTTGCCGCGACATTAACTTTAGCCTTAGGGGTCCCGCTTCTGAGAATGCTTATGAACAATGGCATTGCCTGGGCATGAGAACCAATAAGCACCCTCGCATCCTTTCTTTCACCAGCGATGTCTAGCAATCGTGCTGTGATAATTTCTTTCTCATGTGCAGAAGATATGCTTGCATGTAGTTGCTCAACAAACTGAGCAACTATGGTCATAGTCGATTCTGCATCAACCATTGCCTCAGTTCCCTTTAAGTCCCTGTATTTAACCCCAAAAAAAAAAAAGAAATTTTAAGTTTGCACTCGAGGAACAAAATACGCAGAAATCAAATATTTTAAAAAAGAAAACTCTAGTTGTTTTTCCTTTTATTTTCTTTTTCTCTCTCTTTGTCGGTGCATGCCAATTTCAATTTATCACAAATTGGGTATTCCTCACTTCAATGCCCAGTTATAAACTACGAAACCTTAAATCCAGGAAATTTTGAAAGATCAAGATCTTAACCACACACCCAAAAAAAAAAAAAAAAGAGAGAGGAGGAGAAAATTTACTTACCCGGGCGGAGAAACAGAGGAAGACGAGGGAGACTTTGACATTTGCCCTAAACGCCACTTTGGATATCTCCTTGGCCTCTGAAATCGAAAGCAACCAAAAAGAATTTCCACTGAATCAGCTCCAGATTGATACGAAAATTCCAGCAGAAGCCAGAATTAGCCCCAGTTTCATTTTATTTCACCCAAAAATGAAAAATTTTCACATTGTAACAAAAAAAATAAAATTTTTTTTTTTCTAAATTAAGAACGTGCAAAAAGAGAAATACCTCGTCGACAATGCAAATGCCGAAGAACTCCCCTACTTCTCACTAGCTGAAAACTGAGCACTTTCGCCTGAGAATCATCACTATCGTCTACCTCATTCCCTCCAATTCGAATCCAAATGCGACTACTGATACTGTTAGAGCTTCACTTTCTTTCAATCCAAATTAAACCCAAACTCTGCACGCCAAAAAAAGCGATACAATCAAGACCAGATCTTCAGAAGAGGGAATAAAACAGCAATGGCAATTCAATATTATGCTAATTACCCAGATTAGAGTACTAATAATGTGATTAACTATAAACCTAAAGGAATTAAAAATACAAGGACAGGTATGAAGATCAGATCAGAGCATCGTTCACAGAAATCTAGGGCAACAGAAACGTCCTTTTCTTACAATTATTAAAGAAAGTGCAGTATCAATGCCGAAAATTTATTCCAAACGAAAAAACCTTGAAAATTCAGTAACTGAGAATGAAGCAAATGCGAGCTTCGACAATGGCGGAAGAACCGGAAGTCTCTGTAAGAGAGAGATAGAGGAACAAGAAGGAGAGAGAGAGAGAGAGAGTGAGTCTGGTCTTTTCGTTTCCTTTTCATGTGTGTGGCATTTCTCCTCTCTTTTTCTTTTTTTTCTTTCTTTCTGTCTGTCTTTCTTTCCCTTTTTCCTTCCTTTTTTTTTTTTTTTTTTTTTCTTTTTTCATTTTATGACTTTTTATTAAAAATATTATTTTCATTTATATTTCATAAATTTGAGAGACTCCTGTTTTATACGTTAAAGTTTTAAAACTCCCATTTTACATTTTAAATTTTAAATTTAAAAAAAATAATAAATTAAATATAATCATGTTATCTTTTTTTATTTTTTTAACAAAAATCCTAATTAAATAAACAATAAGATTAATTCATCTATTTTTTCCGTCTTTTTTTAAACTAAATTCTAATAAAATGATAAAATGAGTACTCAGAATTCAAAGAGTAAAATGAGAACTTTTAAAATTAGGGAGCAAAATGAAAGTGATCTAAAATTCAGGGGGTTTAGATGAAAATAGTTATTCTTAGGAAGTTTTTTTTTTTTTTTCTATTTCTGTTATTCTTATATTTTAATTTATTTTAATTAATTATATATATTTTGACTGCTGTTTGAGTTTTTTCTCTCATGTTTTCTTGTCTTACTATTGGGTTTTTGGAGGAAAATATTTGCGTGATTCGCCTGAACGTGGAAGAGAATACAGCCAATGGGTTTTTACTCTCTCTCCTCCTTTTTTTTTTATTTTTATTTTTTAATAACATACAACCAGTGTTGTTCCTTGGGATTGATGCTTTTCTTGGTTTTTTGCCAGTAACTTAATTTGCTCCTTTTTTTTTTTTTTTTTTTTTTTGGGTTTTTGTATATTATTTACTTGCACATTTTTTTTTTTTCTGATTTGGATAGGGATGTTTTATTCTTTTATTTTCAATTTGTCATATGGCTGATATCAATGTCACATGGTGATATATTTGGTTTTGGTTTTTACCACCTAACGTATCTTTGGTTTTACAATCTGTAATTGTGTAATTGTAATCCACAGTCCAAAGCTTCAACTATATTTATACAGCCAAAAAATAATTCCCATATACATACATTTGGTTTTTATCATTTTTGTGTACGAGTACCAAAATATGAATTGTTAACAATTTGTATAACTTTTATTTGGTCCTTTTCCAATTTAAATTTCTACGTAGATTTACTTTATGTTGAAGTGGTGTATAATAAGTTACTAACTAAGTGAATGTGATCGCAGTGGAAGCCTAAAAATTTCTAATTTCAACATAAAATGCGAAGTTCAAATATTTATCTTGTGATTGCAGGTATAGTCTAACAGTAATTTCACACCTGATTTTATTATGAGTTGTAAAGTTCAAGTTCCCTACCTCACGTTTAAAAAAAATCTTTATCTTAAATTTAAAAATATAATATTAATTAAATAATTAACAAATTTCATAAGAGAAGGTAAAAAAATTATAAAGTTAAAAGCTACATTTAAATATATATATATATATGTATACACACACACATATTTAGGTTCCCAAAAACAGCTAGAGGCATTCACTTGGTAAAGTTACTTTGTTTGAGGAATTGGCCCCAAAAAAAAGGGGAAAAAAAATTGGGAGCACTTGTGTTTTTCTTTTCTTGATTGAAAATTTTTATTAAAAAAAAATTAATATTAAAAAAAGTTAAAGGAGGAGTCACTTTAGGGAAGAGAATTATAGTTCCGCAATATTCAACAACATTCATTGATGCTTTAATTAGCTCCAAGCCAAATAAGACCATTATTTTTGATATGGACGCAGAAAAATTATGGTGCTCTTACCATATTGAGAGGTGAGAGAGAAAGTCACCAATTGAAAGCCTCTTCAACTACATATATTTGTGTGCTTTTACTTCCATTTCCACCTCATACAACAATTTATTTCATTTCATTCACCCCAAAAAAAAAATTATTGTGTTGCTTATATACTAAGGCCATAAACTACTCAATATGACTTCGTATCCTTTCACTAATATATATATATATACAACTTTCAGACAATTACTGATTAAAAGAGAAATAACGGACACTTATATGTCACTAAAAGTTATCGTTCTTTACCGATGTGGCACTCGTTAAAACTTTCATTTAAAACAAAGTAAAAAAAAAATGTAGGAAAAATTACCCTCTCTTTATAAATAAGGAAAATGACTACTTGACTACACACTTCCTTCTATTTTTCCGTCCATCTTAACAAAGTTGCAAAAAACATATGGGAGAAGATTGCTCTTGACCCCTTTTATTTACAACATAAATTCTAAATTTCTAATACATTGAGGATAAAGTAAGGTTGATGAAAAACTCGAGAGATAAAATGAGAGTTTTAAATGTTAGAGAATCAAGTGAAAAAGAGCTAAAAAATAAGAAACATGGGCAAAATAATTCTTTAATTTATTAATAAGGTTATAATTAAAAAAACATATTGAATCTAATCTAATCCGGGGGGGTGAGAACTAACAACATCAAGGTTTAATAAAATGCAGGTGGGTGGTGATGCTAATTGCTTGGTAGGCAAAGTGTCAAATGTATCAGATTCGTATGACCGATGTTCATCTGAAAAAAAAATATATATATATATTAATGAAATGTTAGATCTTAACCAGACCCTCCATATTATTATTTTGGTCAAGCTGGGAAAAGTGGACCCCTCAACTGGCCACAGCCTAGAAATAAGAAAATCCTCTTGAATGACTATGACAGCCAATGTGATGCCCTGTTTGGATCAAATTTCAAAACTTTGGAGTTTGATTTTTTTTTGGTATTTGGTCAGTCCGGAGAGAAAGGGTCGTAAGAGACGGATGTTCTTAGATCTGCAAATATAAAATAAAAAGGAAAAGATGATTGTTTTGTTGTTGGTGAGTTTGACTAGAAAACTGCTCATGGGGATCCATGCGCATCCCATCTGCATGTGGATGGATGGCAGCTTGGCAGAGACCTTTTTGTTGCATACTTCCATTAAGTTGCAGAGATTTAAAAAATAAATAAAAAATTAATAGGTTTTCTTTTTAATCTTATGATTTTTTTATAAAATAGAACTGAATTTTAGTTCCTTCATTTTACTCTCTATATCCTTCGTCTGACTTTTTCTCGTGGAAAATTTTATGATAGAATATGTATATATATATATATATAAAATCCTATTTATAAATACATTTTAAATCATTAGATCACATTTAAATTATATTAATTAAAAAATATAATAATTTAATAAAATGTGATGATGATCTAATAGTTTGAAGCTGTTCGCGTTGATAAAATCATTTTTTTAATAAATATAAAGATTTTGAATTGTTATATCAAGTTAAATAGGTAATAATTATAAGAGTAATTGACAAAATAATTCATAAATTCTTTATAAGATAACGATTTTGTCCTTTTTTTTATAATTTTGGTCGAGAATACCTAAATTTTTAAATATTGACAATCTTAATCTTTACTGTTTAAATTTGTTAAGTTTTTAACGGAACGAGTCATGTATAATGCATACAATCTAATTTAAAATGATATTTTAATAATATCACAATAAATTTAATTTAACCAAAAAAAAAAACTCATAAAAAAACCTAAAATTTCTTCTCTTTCCTCTCTCTCTCTCTCTCTCTCTCTCTATTTTCTCTCTCTTCATTTCCTCCTCCCCACCTCCTTCGACCAGAACCTCCTCATAAACCAAGTTTATCTAAAAAAACAAAAAAACAAAGGGGTTAAAAAACTCGTCTTTTCCAACCTCTTGGCCTTACAAACTTCCAGACCACAAGCCCAACAAGTTTTGCAACAAATTTTTTTTTTTTTGGGTTATATATGATGATTCATTAAAAAGAGAGCCGAAGCTCAATACATCAATGGCAACAGCAACAACAAAATAAAAGCAATTTAGGAATAATCTAAGATCTGAGGCTTACTATTGACGAGGTGTAGAAACTCGGGCTCGAATTGAACCAAATTTCACCTCTCCCAATTTCCAATTCTCGCCACCAATCTACCCACCGCTGCTATCGCAGTCGTCGTCATCGTCGTAAAGGAAATCCTCGGCGGCGCCGGAGAAGCCGAGTTGAAGGATCTCCTGTTCTTCACCGTCCATGGCATCTTTAAATGGTTTAGTAATTTGTCAGCTGGGTTTTTAATACTCAACCCAAATTTGGGTTTGTTTGGAAATTTTTTTTAATAATTGGAAAAGTGTAAAAGAATGAGTTTTAAAAACTCGAAGTGGCTTAAATTTGTTGGTTTTGTTGCAGACCTGGGAATGACGTTTTGATGGTTTAGCTTAAATTTTGGTGGTTTTGTTTCTCTCTCTCTTTTGCAGACCTGGGAATGATTTTCAAGCTTGGATTTTGGAAATTCGGGGGAAACGAAATGAGAAAGAAAATTCAACGGTGTTTTGGTCTTTTATTAGAAAATTATTATATGAGCAAGAGTCTGATAGAAACTTAACGGATTTGAATAAAAATGATTAAAATTGTCAATATTTAAAGAGTTTAAGATATTCTCTATTAAAATTAAAAAAATATGGATCACATCGTCATTTTATAAGTAGTTCGAAAATTATTTTGACCAATTACTTTAATTACAATGCAAGTATGCTTGTTCTCAAACAACAGTTCCGTAAGAGGGAACATTACCTAATATCTCAAGAACAAGAAAAGAAAGCTAAAGAAATAAAGAAAGGAAAAGAAAGCTACAAATTTATCAGTTAGTTTTTTTCCTTCTTTTTTTTTTTTTATTTTGTGTTTGGTTGGAGGGAAAGATGGAGGAAGAGTAGCTATCTATTATTTGATTTGAAGGGAGAAAGCAGGGAGAGGAGAAGTGCAGGGAGTTTCTATCTTTTCGAGCCCAATATACTGCATCCAAACTATGTACATCAATTTTAAAAGATCATTTTAATCCTAAAAAATTATTAACCAATTTTATAATCAAACAACATAAAAAATTCTTATAATTCTCTCTATATCATTTATATTCTTCATTTTTTCAACTTTCTCCATCTTTTCTCTTTTCCGTCCCTTCTATCAAATATAGTCAATTTGTCAAAAGTAATTTATACTATACTACGTGCATTTGTCTACAACTATCATGGAAATATTTCATTGAGACAACTATACAAAAATCATGGAAAGCCCAAAACGCACAGAAATTTGACTTGATCGGAATCTTAGACAAAATATTGTTTCTTCATATCGACAACTTCATTTGACGCCTTCCATTAATTAATTAATAATGTTGATAAGAAGCACTTAGAAATCTCAACCATGAAAATCTGCTTCCCGGAAAAGCAGCCACTCGAATGGGACAGATCAGAAAACGACATTTTTCGAAATCTTCCGAAGGGAGGTGGTTTGGCGATTGATACATTCAAGTTTATCAACCAAACAAAGCCTTAAATCAATTGAAAAGCTGTTCCCATTTTCAACTACAATTTGTGGCCCACACAAATTGCCACCCAAAGGGCCAAGACAAGATATCATGTATGGGCGAAAAGAAGACAACGCATAATTAATTAAACATCCAAAATATATATATATATATATATATATATAATCAATTAGGAAATTTAAACAAAACGAGTGGACAGGAGGGGGTTCCTAGTATCTTTCCCCCCTCCCCCCACCCTAATCCGTGTCACAACCACGTTATGATACTCTGGTAGGGATTTTTTCGTAGGAAACGTTAGATTATTTTGGAAAGAAAACTTATTTAATAATTTGAATGATTCGTTTGAATCATATAGTTATGTTATATCGTATTTTAATATATAGAATAAATGTATTTTAATATGTATTTGGATGTTCTCTTTAATCATTATATTCAATTAAAACATTGTTTTGAGTGTTTATTTTTGAATAATCATTCTAATGTGTGTTAATGAGAGAGATAATAATAATATGATTGATTAAAATAGATAAAAAAAGAAAATAAATAAATAGTAAAACGAATTAGTGAATTAGAATGTAATATATGAGGTACCAAATTGCATGTTGCATTGGATTGGAATATAACGTAAAATGAATATTTTGATTCAAACACACCATAAATGTCACTCAACAGTAGTGGGTTGTGATTATAATTAATTAAATTGTTGACTAGTTTCACTAATTAATCACAAAATAACTGCTAAACTGTGAAGGAATCTGTAGCTACATACAGGGATAGAGCTTTTTCACTTAAGCAAGCCTTGGATTCTCTAAATCAATCCAATACGTACGGAAGGAAGGGTTTGCATTTATTTTCAAAGGTACAATGGTTACATACAAAAAAAAAAAAATAATAATAAAATCAAATCAAATCAAATCAAATGAAAAGAAGGAGAAGAAAATGTTTTGTGATTTTCTGAGCATAGCAGTCAATAATTCATCATATAAAATCCAAGAAACCAACTCAGTGTCTCCTTGGACGATATACTCGACTTAAAAACTTCAAGGCCAAATCATTTCAGATCAAGACAAATATTTCTCATATTGGTTTTTTACTGTTCGTCTTTTATAAACCAAGCTTTTCTTTCGGACCTTCCGGTTATAGAAGTTGAGATGAAGAATATTCCACCAATGTTTGGAATGGTTAATACTGGACAAGGCATTGCCATTGAGATTCGTGAACACCTATGTCAATAGCCAGATTTTCATTCACAACATGAATATCCAAGTTTACAAATCAGCCGGAAAAAAAGAAACTTTTTTTTTTTCTCTCTCTTTCCTAACAATAAAGTCTAATTAATTGGTTATCCTTGATCATTTGATATGTTCATTCTTCTCGATAGCATCTTATATTCAAATAAGTCTTTTACGTGACGAATAAGATCTATAAATAATTTAAATAATATCCATAAATTAATTATCTTATCTTATAATAATTATCTGATTACGTCATATTTTATTTAAGAATAACTAACAGACTAGCTATCACTAATCATGACAATGACCTCAAAATTTTGGGTCACAATTATAATTGTGGAAGTAAGTTATGACAACATTCACTTTTTATCTTCCACCACAACAACAAAGGGAAATGGAATGGCTTATGTAATGTCACTGCAGAGAGTTGTGTTTCTTCTAATAAGTTATAAAAAAACTTATTTTTTCATCGCTCCATGTTGCTGTGTCGGTGTTGTCAGTGAGCCGAGACAAAAACTTAGATAGGGATGGTCCAACTGAATATGGCCCAGTGGCCCACTCGCTTACTGTGCGCAACACGTAAGTAAACTGAGGTGGTACGACAGTGAAAGTTGCGTCCGTAGGTATTTGAGTAGTCGCCTCATTACGACATTTAATTTTTGTCCTGCAGGTTACAGAAGGATAAAAAAAAAAAAAAAAAAAAAAAAAAAAAAAAAAGAAAAGGAAAAAAGAACAGATCTTGTTCCCTTAAGAAAAGAGAGAGATACCGTCAATGATTGTTTTCGATGACAATGAAAGTCCATTGTTTCCGTGCGTGTTCATAAAAACATGAAATTTTTAAGAGGTCTGGATAAGAATATTTATTTTTTAATAAGGGTAAAACGAAAAAATAAAATAAAATTTTTAGAGATAAAATGAAAGAAATTAAAAGTTCACCCGATCATGAGTGGTTCTGCCTTTGAGTAGTTTTTTATGTACATAAGTTTTCATCGGCAGAGTCACTCATAATTTCACCACCAGTGAATTTTCCTTTTTCTAGTTTTAGTTTTTAAACTTGTTAAAAATTGATCATTTATATATAATATCATTCTAAAAACTTTTATCTTTTGGTGTACACCTTTATTGTCACTCTTGAATTACTTCAATCGCTTAACTCATCAAAAGAAAAGTCTCAATACTTTATGTTGTAGTTTTTCACACCAAATTAATGAGAAAATGCTTATAAAACTATTATAGAGAGATCTTCCATGGTCGGAAGACCATCTAATTATTGGACCGCTTGTTCACTGGTGTTCACTTTGTGGTAGGTGAAAGACCATCCGATTGTAAAAGTTAGAGAGAAGAAAAATGAATTTGAAATTTATAAGTAATTGAGCTTCTATCTTAAAAGTTCAACTTGTTAAATAGAATAGTTCAATATTCTTATATATTTGTTATTGTTGTTATCTGATGTGAGACTTGAGTTTTTTTTACCTTTTATAATCTTTTAAGTGAAGTAGTCCAATATTGTTATGTGTCTGTTATTATTTTTATTTGATGTGAGACTTGAGTTTCTTTTTATCATTTACACCGACCATCTGTTCAACACTATCGGTCCTCCGCCAGTGGCAAAGAGCATCCGATCATTTGTTCAGTTACTTAATGGGGCAATCACATTTAGCCACACAGGCGATGATCATCTAAAAATTAACTCCTAATTGTTGGTATGGACCACCCTTGCGAAATGCACAAATGAGTAACAAAAATGCTAAGCTCTCTGCATCTCCCGCAACAAAAATGGCTAACAAACTCACTGGCTCGGCGTTCGGACACACGGTGTTACAAACTTTTACCTCAACATCTGCTCACTCTCGTTTTGTTTATCATCGTCTCTCTAACTTCAGCATTAGTCTGTTTTACCATTAACACCGCCACACTGGTGCCCCCTTCGAAGTCGTATCCCACGTTAAAAGAAAAGAAATTATAGTCCGATTTTCACCCTTACACCATGCAATGTTGAGCTGATCTTTGACATCGAAATAAACTTTAGACGACGGGGACATTAAAGAAAGAAAACAAAGAGATCAAGCAGGAAAACAAGTTACATGAAAGAAGGCTAATGGTTCGTTTGGATTACATACACAAGAATGTGTGTTTAGATTATTTATATTTGAATAGTCATTCTAATGTTTACAATATATAGAAGAATCTAACGGGTATTATATTATATTAAAGTTGAATACTTAATTCCAACGAAGCATAAGAAATTTCCAATATGTTCTTGATACTTAAAAAAAGAAAAGGAAAATAAATCCAATCCAATATTCAACACCTGCATTAAATGGGCTACAGACACATTTGGGCCATTTTTGCGAAATCACCAACTGCTGGGCCTAACAGAATGTAAAGATTCAAGATACTAACCAGTTAAAAAAGAAAAAACACTACTGGTTGTTTCAAGTATAATTTAATAGTAATTTTACATCTACATTTATAAAGTAAAAAATTTGAATTCTTTCATCCTCAATTTATTAGGAAAAAATAAAAAAATAAAAAAATAAATAAAGAAAGAAATTACCATGATTCTGTTCTCTCTCTCTCTCTCTCTCTCTCTCTCTCTCTTCTTTAATCAAAACTAAATAAAAAGCAAGGAAATATTTATCGGACCAGTGAAGATGGTTTATATCATCCTCTCATCTTTATTATCTCATCCTTTTGATATAAAAAATTTCCATTTCTATTTTTCAATAGTCTGACTTATTCATGCCTAATAATAATTTTACATATGAGTTTATTATAAGGTACAAAGTTTAAATTTCTCCACCGTTAAAATCAAAAAAAGTCAGACATGCTCTATTGATAATATCCTCAGTTAAAAGAATAGTGAGGACGGAAAATATGCTCAAATTGAGTCATAGAATGAATGTTCTTTATTATCATCCCATCGGCCAATGGTACTTTATTGTTAAAGTTAATTGATAACATTCACTTTTGTGAAAAAGAAAATTCTTTTTATTTTTATTTTTATTGGGCTAAGTTGTATAAACGTACCTTTTTTTTTTTGTCAATAGTTGTATAAAAGTATATTATGTTGTGTTTGACGCATCATTTTAAATCGAATAATAAAATAAAATTTCCATGTTAAGACAATGTGTCAATAGGACTTAACTTGCGTTTGGAATACCGGTTTGTAATAAAATTTTTAAGTTAAAATTTGTTAATTTTTTAAAAAATAGTTACAATTTTTGTTGACTTAAAAAAAAAAACTAAAATAAAAATTTAGATTCAGACTTGAAAACCAAACGGACCTTTAGTTTATAGTTAATACTTCTCTCTCGCACTAGTAGTTTATTAGGCTCAATTTGTGGCCATGGGAATAATGAGTCTCTCATGAGATTAAGACTTATTGGGGACATTAAGATAGGTGAAATAGCTAGTCCACGGCCACTTGATGCTATCTAAATATCTAAGACAAAAAAAATATGTAACATGTGATTTTCCTTCCTAAAATCAATCCATAGCGTTGAACTCAATTAATTTCCTCCTCTTATTTCTCTCCCCTATGAATACTCACGCCTTGAAAAGGATAGGAAATGGGGAAAATGGGCCATTTCTAGCTGTCGCGGTTTCCATTTTCCACGTCGTGATGGAAACATTTTTCCTTCCTTTATTTTTTTTCCCCTCCCCTTAACTTGCATTTTAGAATGAAAATAACAATATTATATATATTGGATTGTGTTTGATTTTTTTTTTAATAAAAAGAATCTGGGAGTAATCTTAGTATTTTCAGGTTTTCAGCCCATAGTCATTTTCTCATTTTCTCTAAATATGGTAAGGAGACGTGTTTTCAACCCCACAAGTAATAGTCATTTTCTCTAAGTATGGTAAGGAGACGTGTTTTTTATACTAGTTTCTCTTAGTCGACCATTCGAGATTAATCTTATCATCATCAAATCAATGTTTCAACAATCGAAATTTGGACGAAGTTCAAAATTCATAAGAGGCATCACTCACTCTTAATTTGATTGTTTGATTCACTTGAAAAAAGAGTTCAAAATTCATAAGATGCATCACTCTTGCTCATTTCAAACTTCGGAAAGAAAGAAAAAAAATTTATACACAGAAAACAAGGATATAAAATTATAATTTTACCCTCAATTGAACCACATTCACTCACTTTATCAAAAGATTAATTTATTTTATTTTCCTCCATTAAGAAATTTTATTTTATTTTGTCTTGGGTTTTTTTCTTCTCTCTCTCTTACCTCTGGTAAGGATAAACTTTACACGTTGTAAAGAAATCAGATAGATTTCTCACTAAGACATACCTACAATCACGCTTTCTTGTTCTATATTAAAAAAAATTTGGGGAATCTTTACAAGTTGTAAAGAAAACAGGAAGAAAATTAAAGGAACGAAGAAACAAACAATTAATCAGCTACAACAGGAAATATTCAAATTAAGAGCTGGGTCCAATGAACGCCCAGATTCACAAAATCATACATTTATATATCCATCTACATCTAGATTTTGTACACATTGCTACAGCTATATATATATATATATATATATATGCAAGATCAATGTCCCCCACGGTGCACCGACCCGCAGCCAAGTCCCAACCCGGGAGCCAAATGCTGTACTCCACAAGTGAAATCCCAATTACAAAATTCACATTCTAATTTTTTTTCTTTTCTTTTTCTTTTTGCCTTCTAGCTTTCTAAATTCTTCTTTCTTCATTATATGTCTGTCCTTTTCCGTGAGCTCAATCGCAGAGTAACAGTCATGGACTTTCGTCTCGTGTTGCCTCCACGACGCACCGAGCAGATCAGTTCCACAATCCGATTGGCCAGCCAGAGTCAATGTTCAAAAGGGCTTCGGCAGATACATGAATATGTCCTGCAACGGCGACATCTGATAACTGCCCGCGCCGCCGGAGGTGGGAGCGAACGCGCTGTCCACAGTGGCATCCATGTAATTATACTGGAAATCGAGGGCCTTCTCCCACTCCTTCCACTTGGGCTCGCTCTGCACCTCGCACGTGAACTCCGGCGACACCACGTGCTCCGAACAGCTCGAGTCCGTGTGGAGCCTCGGCACCGACTCCGACGTGTCGAAGCAGAGGAAATCGTTCACTCCGGTGGCTGGTGCCGCCGACAGTAGCGGATGAGCGGTGAGAACTTGCGATGACGTCAGAATCTCCGGCTTCTTGTCCTCCGGCTCCGGGAAGGCACTCGCCGGCTTCCGATTCGCTCCCTGGTTTTGCTTCTCTATGGCTCCCTTCTTGTTATATATCCGGCACAAAACCCAATCGTCCAGCTGCAAAATGAGAACCGTCCGATCAATCAAACTGATCAATAATTCGAAAAGTTAATAAAATATAAATTAAACAGAGCCACACAATGACACTACGATATCTTTCTTTGCCTTTCTCTATCTTTTGAGGTCAGGAAGAGATAAGAAGGAATATTGTCCATAAACAGCTAAAATGTTGAGTTTTAATTTAATTTCTGTCCTAATCACACAAAAAGCAGATCGGTTTTCGTTAATAGTTATTACTGGTATTAATCTGGGTCCTTAACATAGAAATCGTTTTCTAGGTGGGACCTATAATTCGGTATGGATCCATGTCTGATTAGAGTGTTTCCAACTCATCTCCATTGAAATGGAACCTTTTTAAGGCTTTAGATTCACGGCCGCCATTCCACCGAAAGGAGACGTGGGACCCAGTTACCACTTGGCGAGGGTCAAAAGCGTCATTTCGATTTCAGCTTCCGACGAACTCCAGACTTATGAACTGCTCTTTCTCTCTCTTTGAGCTCTCATGCAATGAAATGTCTAATGTACCCCTAAACTTCTGTGATAGAACAAGTTGGTAATATACCCTCAAGCTGTTCTTCTTGCGAGCCGCGGACCGGTCCACGTCAGCGAGCCGGTACTCGTGCATGATCCAATTGGTTTTCTCTCCTCTGGGCGCTTTCCCTGCGTAGAAAACCAAGGCCTTCTTGATCCCCACCGGCTTTGGATGTCCAATCGGCTTATCAGCTCCGGTCGCCTTCCAGTACCCGCTCCCGGCCGCCCGGTTCGGCCTTGAACCGTTCGGGTACTTTCTGTCTCTGGGCGAAAAGAAGTACCACTCTTTCTCCCCATACAGAGCCATACCTGTAAATAAATTAAAAAAAAAAAAAAAAAAAACCCAATATTAGCTCCCTGATATTATGAACTAAAATTGAAAAAAAATTAAAAATAAAAAATCAATTATAAAGAGAAAATATGAGAAATCGAAGAATCACCTGGGAGTTCCCATGGATCGTACTTGTAGAGATCGATCTCGGCGATGATCGGGACGGCGATTTGGTGCGACGCGCATTTCCGGCAGAGATAGTGCATCACGAGCTCCTCATCCGTCGGATGAAACCTGAAGCCTGGAGGTAACTGTAAAGCAGCCGTCATTCTAATTTCTCTCTCTCTCTCCTCTCTCTCTCTCTCTTACTGTCTCGTAGTTTCCGCTCCTTCTGGGTAAAGCTACGACGACGGCGTTTGAAACTTAGAACCCAAGGGAGAGAGAGGAATTTATAGAGAGAACAGGGGGACACGTGGCTAAAGCAGCCGGTGGTTTTCTAGAATCCACGTGACGATAACATTTTGTTATTAATTTTTTATTTTTTTTTAATTTTAATTTTGTGGGTACGTGCGAGGTAAGCTTTAAGTGCAGACTTTCGGAGACACGTGGCGGGAGTGGAGTGTAGTGACTCCGTGTCGAAATCGCACATGGGGGGGTGTTTTGTCACTGCTTACGACATCTGTTTTGGACTGGCGTGCAAGTCGGTTCGGACCTACTTGTCATCGGGATCCGTGTAGAGTCGGCGAGTTTGTTCTGCGTTTTCTTAATGCTCGGGCCGACACATTTACGGTCGATCAGGCTTCCACGTCAGCCTTTTTACTCCACGTGCGCCGTTGAGTTAATCTCATCCAGCGTGAATATTTATTTATTTTACACTTTTGTAGTAAATATTCTTGCCTTGAAACTGAAGTCATTTCCAAACAAATAAATAAACGTTCCAATTTTCGGATTTATATATTTATTTATCTATTTATTTTTTACTACTTTTGTTTTCTTTTCTCTGAAAAATTAACGGAAAAATATGAGGTGCAAGCGCGTCTCATTTGTTTTCATGCAGTTAATTTATTACTTTTTTTAAGGGGTAATTACACATACATTCCTTGAAAATAAACTACTACTGCTTTTTTTATATTATAAGTTTAATTCTAATTAAATTATATTTTTTCATCTTAATTTTTATTTTTATTTTTTAAAATCAACTAATTTTAAATTAAAATTTTCATCTCCAACCAACAACTCAAACGCAAGTTAAATCTTATAATAAATTACGTGTGAAATTATTATTAGATTATATCTATTATCACATCATACAATTAATTTAAATTATTACATAAATCAAAAACATATTAAATTATTATATTAGTTTAATTTTAATCGTCCAATCCAAATTGTTGAAATCTTATCACTAAAAGTTGACTTATTTTACCACAATTAAAATCGTTTCTTCTTATTTATTTTTTTATGTATATTTAAAAAAAAAAAGAAGAAGGAAAGTTTCTAATACAAGATAAATTTTAGTAAGTAACACAAACATCTATTAAATCTACTCTTATAACATATGGAGCACACACACAAAAAAAAAAAAACAAAAAAACAAAACAAAACAAAAAAACAAAATCTTTATCTTTAACATACGTTG
>CM019745.1:8466287-8537374 GCA_009761775.1 Ficus carica | reverse complement strand
TGAACTGAAAGAAATGAATTGCGTCGATCTCACGCTTACACGCTTTCTACATCCAATCAAAATGAGAAACAGCAAACAAATTACTGAGGCCAAGTCTATGAATGCAACAAAAAGAAAAGAGGCCTCCAAATCAATTGAAAGTTCTTTGGATTCTTACAAGACATGATCAAAACCCGAAGGCGTATCCCACAGCGACTAAAGCGGTAACAACAAATTGCCACAGGTGAAGTCTTCTCGACCAATCATTGGCGCCGCTACACACGTCGTTAGCACCACTGAAGCATCCAGGCTTCGTTATTTTTGCCACACCTCCCTCGAGAACAAAGCTGCTATTCTTTTTGCCACTGCTGAACAAGACACACCAGAAATAGGGACCCCCTCCATCAGAGCCACTAGCACCAGCGCCCACTTCGGTATGATTCTTGCTATAGACTATCTCCAAGCTCTTTTCATTTTTCATCAGTACCTCTGAAAATGCCTTTTGAGGGTCGACATAATTAGACTGGCAACCGAGTAAACGTCCAGTGATCGGAGAGAGGGTTGAGGCATCAACACCACAGTTCGGGGCAAAACTTTCAGCAATCAAGGAATCCGGAGGCCTCTTGGCGTCGGACCCTCCTACTGCACCACAATCACCTTGGTAGGCTTTTAAGTACTGGAGAGCAATGCAGGCCAGGCCTTGATTGCTGTAGAGGGATGACGACTTGTGTGCGGTTCTATTAGCATTAATCGCAGCAACTAACTGATCCGCAGGATTATCAGTAACTTTCACTGCAAGGTTTATCGATGTTTTCAGAAAAGCCAAATGCACTTCGTTTGAGTGTGAAGTGAAATTAGCGACCAATAAAACGCAGTCATCAAACATGGAGGAGAAAAGGGTAAAAGGGACGCAAGACATTTGAGAGCTAATCGCTTAAGTAAAGCACGGAAGCAGTAAACAAAAAGAATACCAAGAGTTCAGTGATATGCCATAATGAATCTGTCTGTTTATAGCTACAAAAGTGATCTGCACCGAGAAAATCGCATATTTGAAGGTCAAAACTCAATAGGAAAGTTTACATAAAGAAGATGAGTGTTAAGCAGTTGTAATTAGCTAGAGTTGTACACGAGTCAATCTGTTAGTGGTTAGTAATGTAAATTAGTTAGGAGCTGATCTCATATTTAAGGCTTGTTTTAAGAGAGAAGCTCAATCAATGAAATCATAACAGAAATTCTTTAGAGATCTTTCTTTACTTTATCTCTCTTGATTTCAAACGATGAGAATGTGCCTAATACAAAATCTGGGATTGTTCTAGAATTTAGCCAACAAAGAAGAAAAATGCTTGTTTTCATTGCCAATGCAAAAACAACAATTAATATCCACATTATAACTACATTGTTATTTCTGGGTCAAATTATAACTACATTTTGTTTTTTCTCACCTTTTTTTTTTTTAATTGAAAAACTTGGGTTAACTTTCACTCCTTCATTCTGTCATTTCTGAGGCTCTATTATTTCCTTTTTTAAGATGTTATTAAGAAGAAAGAATTACAACTTTAAACTTTATCCTAATCAAGGAGATTGACAAATAACGAACAACAAAAATGCGAAGCGGGTAGAGCTAAGAAATCCAAGCCAGAAAAAGTCAAAGACAGACTAGTTGTCGCAGGAAAGGATGAGAAACATATGACTCGAGAATCTAGGACTCTGTCGAAGCAGATCCAGCATTCATTTAATACCCCATCGTCGCCACATGTCAGACACAACACATTTCTCAAATCCACATTAACAAAACCCAAAACTCTGCATTCGAAATCATGGAAACGCAAAACAAATCCATGAGAAAAGAAAGCCCAGATTTGGACCCTAAAAAGAGAAAGTACCGTGTGTGTTAGCGGCGAGAGCAGAGGAGATGAAGAGAAGCGGAACAAGAAGAGACCACGCAGTTATCGCCATTGACGCTGGTCTGCTTCTCTCAGCCGAGCTAGAGAGAGAAAGAGAGAGAGAAGTGGATCGGAGATGTGGAGAGAGGAGGGGTCAGTGGGAAGTCGACTTCAAATCCGGTATGGGCTTTACTTAAAGAAAATGGCTGTTCTTCTGCTCTTTGGTCTGTTTGTGAAGTTGTTATTATAGAACTAAAATAATAATAATAATAATTGTAACCCACCCGGTTTTAACGGGTCCATGTCCAACCCGACTCATAGCGACCTTGTCTTTTAAGCTCTTGTATTCGGTTTTAACCTATTCAGTTAAGCCAAATAAAATAAAATAAAATAAAAAAATTCCTTTAACAAAATTTGGATTTAGAATTTATCAAAAAATATTTTGGATTTATTGTTTGGATGAGATATTTGAACCTGTGTTTCAAATAGACATTAAATATTATCCACTTTTTTTTTTTTTTTGGCACTTACAATATCTTTTATTGAGGAAGCAATTTTTGAATGAGTATAAAAAATTGTAATTAGATCAACAAATCAAAATTTTTTTTTTGAAAGTAACAAATCAAAGTTTTATTCAAGTAAAACTTAAAAAAAAAATGGCAACATTTAATGAAAATCTTAGTATTTAAACAATACATATCAGTTTTTGTTATCTAAAAAAAATGTGATCAATAATGCGTATCATATGTGGGTTTTTCCTTGTTATGAAAGGGTAAAAACATTATTATTATATTAGTCTTAAAAAACAACCTCTAAGTACTTGAAAGGTATTTGGTTGAAGTATGAATGAGTTTTTTTTTGGTAGAAGAAGTTTGAATAAGTTTACTTGTTTGGTATTACTTCTCAATATTAAGGTATCAATTGTATTTATTGGGTGTATTATTATATTTAATATATTTAATCGCAGGTTCAATTCTCAAGAGATATTAGTCCTAAAAAAATCTCAAGAGATAGTAAATTTTTTATTTTATTTTTTTTGAACTTGAGGTGGAGAGATGCGAGCTGTATTTTAATAAGGTGTAGTATTACCACTACATTATGTCTACAATTATAGTAAATTTTTTATATTAAGGTATCAATTTATTAAATTTTTTTAGAAAACATCAATGTATTTATTATTATTATTATTTTAGAAAGTTTTAATTTATTAATTTGGTGATATTAAAATATAATTTTTTTCCTTAAAAAAACATTTTCTCTAAAAAGAAATATAAATAGTTATCACATTCTGAAAATATGCAGGGGTAAATGTGTAATTTCGTGTGTTTATTCTAATGGTAAGAGAAGTACCCGAATGGATAATGTAATGGCAAAGGACGAAATGGCGCGAGTGAGAAATGGATCACTGAGCTGCTCTAATGTCAGCGATGGCTATGGCGATGCCGAGAGTTGGGAAGAGTCCGTACAGTTCGGTTTGGCCTCCAAACTTGGCCGGAAAACCGAGGAAGTATCGGCCGGTGACATGCGCATCGGCTTCGCCCTCCGATTGTTGGGAGAGCCGACGATTGGTCTCAGTTTCTCTCGTTCTCTCTCCCTTTTTCCTCATCCCTAATAGTATGTCTTCTCTCTTGTATCCTTTATTCTCTGTTTGGTTACCGAGAAAAAAAGATTTTATTCGCCCAAAGTTTTCTTTTTGAGGAAAATCGTAGGCGAATAGTTTTGGTTTCACTCCTTTTTCCCTCTATTAGGAAACAATTTTTTGGTTTTCTGTCCAAAGTCCAAATATTAAACTTTTAGACAGCTAATATGGATTATTAAAGTGGATCAGTTGAATGGGACCCAGTAAATTTTCTCGGCAAGCAAACACAAATCTTTTTGACTGTTGTTTTGTATTTTTTGCAGACGCTATTGCGGCCAGCATATTTGATAGATATGTGAAAAGGTAGTGACTGAATTGAACAGTTTTAGTATTTTACTAATGGTTTTTTAAATACCACTAATTAATCTTCAAAACATTGTAACCAGGAAAAAGCTTGATCCTTTGGAGGCTTATGTACCAGCTGTGATATTGAGCCAGTTACAGATCAAGGACTTGGGTAATTGATTTTCTTTCGCCTTAACTTTTAGTTTTCGCTAGTGACTAGGTAAAATTGTATGCCTGTCCAACTATTAGTAACTAAACTATCTGATTATCAATATTCTAGCTCTTCTTATTGTGTGTAACAAGCCAACAACCATAATGGTGCTTCAATTTAATATTAAAATAAAATTGCAGAGAAATCGTTGGAGGGAGATCAGCTTCAATATGCTTCTTTCCGATCTCTACTCCGTTCTGGCCCTGCAGCATCGCTTCGCAAATATTCGTGCGGTATGTTTGATCTTTTAATCCCTTAATATGGACAAGTTTCCTAGATTTCTTTCGAGTATCTTTTAATACCAGGAAGTAGATTGGTTGCACTTGCAAGCCTCTGGTCTCTTGATATTTTCCTAGCCCACCTGCTATTCGTGAAGTATGGATTCAAGTTCTTATGTGTGTTTACATGCATGTATATGTGTACAGATTTTTTTGACAGACACGCCCCTGTACTTCTTGCTATCATTGTGTACACAGCTTCTTACCATATGTCATGATTGTCACAGTGAATACTAGAAAAATATGTCGGCATCGTCACTCTTCATGCTTATTTTCATTTGCTTTATGGCAGTTTTTGTGTACATGAGTTCCTAAGTGCTTTGGAAATTTTCTTCGGAACTTTAGGTGGCACAATATGCTTCAGAGGGTGGAAATGGTAAAACTGCTTTCAACGATGTTGACCAATGTCTCAGGTATTCACTGCCACTTTCAGTTATTTAGGAAGATTAAAGAACTTGAGATCGACAACTAGAGCATCTAATCTTGTTTAACAGAGCGAATATCTAAACTACAACAATGCCTCATTTGGTTGTTGATGTCAGTGTTGAGCTTGTGGAGCCTAACTATCGTCAATGCCGAGTTAGCATGTGTATTGACCTTGTGTGTGTATGATTGCTTGTTATTTTTTATTATGATTTTACTCTGTAACGAGTGACCTAGTAAGACAAAAGTGACCATTTCTGCTTCTGAAGGGCCTTGGAGGAACTTGACTCGTTGCTTTTGCACGCATCAAGAAAGGACCCAGAAGCTTCAGTCGAGTCCATGAAGGCACAGATTAATGTTGCTATTGATTCATTGGGGGTAATTCATTATAGTTATTTATTTATTGTTTATTTACAACAATAAGTGTACAATTTCTAAAAGTGTTATCCTTTTAACAGCCTCCTCAAAACCGTGCCTCCGGATGTGCTGGATAAAGGGAAGGCGATTGCAGATTCATATAGAAACTCCGATGAACAGGCAGATAGCGATGTTGTTGACCCGGAACTCCGCCAGTTGGAATCAATTCTATGAATCCGTGTGTGATGATCGTCCTACTGTATACAAAATCTATATGTCGTTTATATTTGCACTTTTTTGTAAAGTTTTTATTTCGTGACACGAAGTATAGATGATGTTTATTTTGCCGTGCATTAAATTTTTTTTTTTAAACGACATCTTTTCTCCTCAAAGATTTTCTGTCGCTTGAGTCAAACGATGTTTTATGGTTGAGAAGTTTCTTGTCGTTTACTGGGTGGATTACACGTCGTTTTTTCTTGTAGAAAATTACTTTCTTTAAGCTGAATAGATGGCAAAGTTTTTGATTTCGTGTTGTTACTTGGAAGTAAATCGTCGTGGGTGTTAATGCTCCAGAATTTCGTGTTGTTTGTTGGGAAATGACTTGTCAATGTGCTAACAGTTCTAGCTGTTGTTCATTACCGGAAACAGTATATATGTATTTGTTCCTTTTTTCCCCCCAAAAAAATAGTCTTATCGTTTTGTAATGCTGCATTCGCAGTCGTTTAATAACAAAAAACGACTTGTAATTAGTTTTTTGGATTTTTTCGGCTCTAAAATTGCATTTACGAACGACATGTAAGGATTTTGTCGTCTATAACTCGACAGTTATAGACTGTATTTTGTACGTACACAACAACATGTCGTTTATCGTTCTGAAAAGAAGTCTTTTTCGTGACAACTATAGATAAGAGTACCAGTTTTAAAAGACAAATGACCGTACATCGAATTTTTTTTTTTGGGGGGGGGGGGGGGGGGGGGGGGGGGGGGGGGGAACGTACGGCATAAATTCTCCCAAATAAGTTGAATTAATATAAATCATACCATCATTTCAAAAAAAAAAAAAAAAAAAAGGGAGGAATCAGACTATACGTACATAAAACAACTTCAATGCAGATATATATATATATATATATAATTTTTTGTAATATTTTTCTCTCTCAAGTAAGAAAAGCCAATTAATAAACCACAGTAAACAGCACGAAATGACCAATTAACATACAGCTGCCATGCAATAGACATTAAACATATTCTCAAAAAATTACATTTTAGAAGAAGAAGAAAGTAAGAGCAACCTCCATGCAAATGCATTTTCTGTTTTTTGCTTGGAATGCCATTCTAAAGACCTGCTAGAGAAGAAAACCATCCAAAAATATCAATCTTGTAAAACACAAACCATAAAGGAGGGGAGAAAAAAAAAAAAAAAAAAAACATTTTGAAACACAGAGACATTGTCAAACATGCTATCTAGTATAGAAAAGATAGATACAGAAAGCAAAAATTGACAAGGAAAAGGTCGAAGAAAACAAATAGCAAAGCAAATTTATAACGATATCTCTTTTTCAATAACTTCATCTCATTCATACCATGTCCAAATTTGGTATGTTTTCGTTTTTAGGAAAACTATTGTGTCATAGACTCATAGTATACCGACTGAGATACTTCAAATACCTATTCACAAGCAGACTAAGATTAAATTTTCGCTTAAATTGTCAACCGTTCAAAAAAAAGACGGGAAAAAAAGAGAAGAAATTGTGACGAACAAACAGTAATACATAAGCAAACGATTTATTTGTAAAATTACACATACGGCTACAACAAATACCTCCTATGTACTCAAACAAAGAACATCGAAGTAGACGATATAATTACAACAATAAAAGAGACCAATCGAGGACAAATCACCAAAGAAGCCGCTATTGCCGCCTGTAAGCCGAGTGAAAAAGCCTCAGAGAGAAACACAAGCAACTTGGATTACAAATGTGACAAGCTGTTGAAGATTCGTTTCAAACTCAAGCATGCCCCACGCAACCTCGCCAGGCCCATTGCACATATCTGTAAGTTTTTTCTTTTCCATGTAAGTCGATAATTTTATCTGGCTCACTTTTCATATGTAATACATACATAAATTAATATAGATATGAGAGAGAGGGAGAGAAGGGTGCTCTGACCTTGGGACAAAGACGGACATCAAGGGTCTCAAGCATGTTACATTTCGCAACGGCAACTTCTACCGCTTCTCCGTCAATATTGCAAGACTAATGAAGGCACATTCAGAAAAGATAATCAGAAAGAGGATAAACGGGAGGGAGTTTGGGACAATTTACAACAGTAGGTGGCACCTTTTTCTTTTTCAAGAAAATTTACGAAGTATATCCTCCAAACTAAACTGGAAAGAAAGATATTTCATGCATTTTACAAGATCATAGAAACAGCAATTTTCAGAGACAACTGAACAAGCAAAGCCAGCACATACAGGAAATCTGATGTCGACGTAACGTGTGCATCTAGAATGTCTAGGTAAACTAACCCACACATTTTCCAGGGGGTTAATCCTGATGATTACCCGCAGACACAAGAAGGTGGTGTCAAATAATGAAATTTTAGAGTATACTACATACAAAGAAAGGACATGGAAAAAAAAAAAAAAGGCAAAGTGCATACCTGGAGAAAGAGACTAGTTAATCTTGGACACTCGAGTTTCAAAACCTCCAAAGAATAACAGTTGCTGAATATATACATAGAGAGAGAGAGAGAGAGGGGGGGGGGGGGGGAGTAGAATCAGCCATGGGAAAATCACAAGGTAACAATTTTTTTTTTTTTTTTTTTTTTAGAAAAAGGTAACTTAACCATATGAACATAAGATTCTCACCTCAAATTAAGAAAGCAGAGATTGAAACAAGCAAGATCAACTTCCTTCAGATGAATAGATAGAGAAAGGTTTAGTGACGACAAATGGAAACAACGTGCTGCTGGTGGAATCAGAACTTTTTTAATATTTGGACAACCAACACAGTTGAGATTCTGCAGCAAACGATTAGGCTGCTGAATAGCTTCATGGTCGCTTCCAGGTGAAAACATGTCAGATGGGACGGAAATACCAGGCAGTTCAGAAAGCTGCTCACTGCTAGAACCCCAGTTCAGGTCATGCATATTCACACAGCCATTCAAGCTCACATGAGTAAGGTGAGTACAGCACGAAAGAAGCTCCTCGATAGCAGACTGACAGAGGGTTCCATAGGACAAGTCCAGTTCTTGGAGAGACGGTAGAGCATCTTCCTTATAAAGAGGTTCCAGGGACGAGTCAATCAGATACTTGCATGCTTGTAATTTTAACACCTAAAAAGGGGAGAGAAGAAAACATAAATACAACAAAATATTAAATAGGAACCAAAACCACACTTGACAAAATTTTACAGAAGAAAAAATCGGAATATGTGCTGGCCGGAACGCATTAAAACTTGCCTTCAATTCCACACATGACTCAAAGACTGGTAGCAAGTTCGTCAAGAAAGTATATGATAAGTCAAGCACAGTCAAACGCTTAAGGCAGCTTAATGAGTAAAGTCCATCAGAACCAACAGATGGGCATGACATTAATATCAACGACTCAATCTTTGGGCATGAGGCAGTTGTAGCAGACAAGCAGTCATCCTTGAGTTGGCTGAACCAAAAATAGATGTTTTAGTTAGAGTAACACCGACCCCGAGAAGGGGAAAGGTTGAAATCAATGAGAACAGAATAAAGAACATAACCTGCAAAAGGAAGCATCCAAAGATGTTAAGAGTGGACAATTAATGAATGCTTCAGACAAGACACCACCCTTTTAACTCGAGCAACTCCATATTGGGTGCTTCAATACCTAGCACATTCAATTTTGGACAGATTCCCAGATTGAGTGACCGAAGACCAACCTGAAGAAAGGGAGAAAGCAAATTAATTGGAAGAAAAAGGAGGAAAAAAAAAAAAAAAAAACAGCTCTCATGGTTTTCTTCACGCAGATTAATGGCAGATGTGACTTGCAGCATGTGGACAATGCTATTGGACCTCATTAGAAAGAAATTGGTTATCATAGGTGCAATAATATAGGTGCTGCTGAAGACAAATTTCAAGCATTCAACAATCACCCATATATAATTGTTATGTCGTAGAATTCCTGTTCTCAATATGTAACGACGAAAAATCAAGAGTCTACAATCAATAAAGGAACAAAGGAACGAACAACTAGTTACACTTACAGGGCAAAATTCTGCTCTTTCAAGATGATCACAGCCATCTAAAGAAACTTTCTCAAGATAGGGGCATTTGAGTTCAAGGAAGTGATTGCCCGGCAACCATCTAGGGAAAGGCTGACTAAAGAAGTGCTAGAAAAGTGGACCGCTGTTAAGCACTGGAAAGTGGGGAAAACACATTCAGAAGGGAAGTTATAGTACAACCATGTGAAATTACTTCCATGAGATATCAATCAATTAGAAAAGCAAGACACAACCCTCCCAGTGCAACAATTCTGGCAAGAAATTAAGGCAAAGATTGCCTCGGGGAATATAACATAAAGATTTCATGTTAGAAGAAGAGTCGTTAACAAACCTCACAATTAGCAAGAATTAAAGTTTTCAGCATAGGGCATCCACCCCCATCACTGAAAACATCACATATAGAGTTTGTCAAAGATTCGCAATCCGTAAGGTCCACTTCTTGCAAAGACTGGCATTGCAACGTCAATGTGGTTAAGCTTTCTTGCTTCTGCAATGATAGTTTCTGCAACAAACAAAATTCACTCTTTCTGAATCCATCACTCTAAAGAAGGGCCCAAAAATCCAAAAAAAAATATAATGGCTTCATCAATTCACATACTTGAAGTGAATCTGAGGTTATGTTGATCTGCCGAAGCAGAGGGCAATTAGAGACCATTATTGATGACAGCTTGAGACTTCGTAGACTAAGCTCAGCAAACCTAAAGGTGGCAAACATTAAAATTTGACAAAATAAAGAGAGTAATGAGTTTTTAGGCCTTTATTAGCGGGAAAAGAAAAAAAGAAAAAAAAGATCGGTATTTGGAGGACAAATGGAGAAGTAAGACATACTTGCGACAATGCACTAGTCTTATATTCTGCAAGCACGGAAGATCCAAGGACACAGAAGCCAATAAGCTGCAATTGTCCAGCACCAAAACCTGCGGAATGCTTATATTAAACATATCAAAACACTCACGACCGCTCATTGTGCATGAAATGTAAATAATTCATGCAAGATAGATCAAACCTCCAACGAATAACTGTAAGCTATTGCAGCCATTGAAGCTGAAGTTATTCCCTCGCAGCTGTCAAGCTTAAGAACTTTCAACGCTGGCAGTCTTACAGACTTCAAAAGGAAAAAGAGAGAACTATATCAGCCAAAGATGCATCTAATGAATACCAAAACAATGGCAACAAACCTCTAAAAACTAACCTCTAGTGATATATTTGGGCAATAGGAGGCATCAAGATCATGGAGACTGGCACAGTTAAGTGCTATTTCGCGTAGTGTTTCATCACTCACACATGAACAATTTGACATGTCTAGAGACTCTAGTTGAGGACACGAGGTAGCTGCTGAACGAATTGCAGCATCTGAAAGCTTGTGGCAAGAGCCTATATCAAGATCATGCAAAAGAGGGCAGTTAAGCAATGCCTGCGCCATATTACTGCGCTTCAAGGACAAAGTTTCAAGTTGTGGACACCTGAAAAAGATATAATTGAGTTATTCTATAATTAAAAAAAAAAAAAATCAAACAGATTTAAAACCCATGAAAACTAGGTTGAATCATCAGAACTCTTTCACCTGATGGATATACGCATCACACGACATTTTGTCAGCTGAAGATGACGCAACCTGTCATGGTTTATTGGTATCTCCTGAGTACCATTACCAAGTGTAGCATCATTGATATTCAATCTCTTCAATGCATGACAATCTGTTGCTAAGGAATGGAAAAAGGTATCCCCTAGTTGTCCTCTCCCTACAGTTAAAACCTCGAGATTTCTGGGAAAAAAACCAGAAAAAAATATTACCACAGTCGAGAAACTTTGTGACTACAGTAATACCATACAGAAATTAGATGTACCTCAATGAAGAGATGGCTCTCATAACAAGCATGTGAATAGCAGGAGTACCAGAGACATTCACCTCTGTAGCATTGGGATAACGCCACACATATCCCCAACTGTTTTCATAAATTGCCAATGAATTTTCAATCAATTTCATCTAAATAATATTTCTCCCAAGACCAGAACAGCACATTGCAGTAAGCAAATTACAGAATGATGTTGTACGACATTAGGTTGAACTACTAAAACATCCATTTGGATCTAAAAGTCAAATATTTCAACGCTCATGGATCCTTGTGTTCAAACTCTCATGGATCTAAAAGTCAAATATTGATGGATGCATAATTTCACAAAAGAAGAGAACAATAGCTATTTCACAGCACCAGCTTCAAAATCTATAACAATTACCATGTGTTAATCTGCGTAAATAGCAGTATGATTCACAAACATTGGTCTGTGCTTTAGAGGATTATATATTATATAGATATTTGCATGTGTCCTTTGCAATTGTGTGTCTGCATGATAGCGTGTCAATGTCCAATTAATAGTAAATCTCAGTCTTTGAATCTAATTTAAGCGCATAGAATCATCTTACCAGTTCTCCCTCCCAGCTCTCACCTTTATGTCTTCTCTCACGGTTTACTACATTTTTTTTTTCTTTTGTTCTTAAAACAAAAAAAAAAATTCGACCAATTCTCTCCCAAAAGTCTCATCCCAAGAGTTGAGAGGAACATAAGTACAAAAAAGAGCACCTTCGAAAAATTGTTATACTCACATTGCTCTACGATATGTTCCGATTCTCAAAATTCAAACATCTCCAGAAATCTTCATGAGCACTGGCCGCTCGCCACTGCCTGCAAACTATAGCAGCTCGGCAAAGATTTATGTGATCCAAGAAAGAGAAGACCTGACAACAAAGGATAAAGAATAAATAAAGGCAAATACAGAATTTTGGAGCAAAGTAACCAAGCATTTCCTCATGGAGGGAGGTAAGGCAAACACATACCATATGCAATAAGTCATCTGTAAGATCCATCCGAACTTCTAAATCTTCTGTTTTTGAGGTGCCACTCTCATCTTCTTCATTGTCCTTCCCACCACTAGAATCAACTTGATTCTCTTCATCAACATTATTCAGCATAAAAGTGTGATGAAAAATCTCATTCTTGGATGCAACAAAAGCCATGAGTATTATCGTAATTTCTGTCTCCAGACGAGTTAGAATTTCCAGCAACCGAACAAATTGCAGTCGAATAACAACACTCACTGCAAGAATTAGAGCCAGTTAGATGCATTGGCAAGAACAACAATGTACACTTAACTACTCAGACATGTTCAATAATTCGTTCACGCTACCAAACACTACTATCCAGCAATAACATTGCAAAACCATGCCAGTTATCAAGTTCACTGCCGCTTTAAAGACAAGGTAAAATAGCTTTAAAGACCAACAATCTCTTTAAAACAAACCCAAAATTGCATGTGCATTTCCAGTGCTTAATCTAAGTAAATACGGTATGAATACATAAACAATCTGATTCAATTATATCCTCAGTTTCCACTTTACACAATAAAGAACGAATCTTCATGATGAAACAATGCTAATTTTCAGAATTAACAAATAATCTTTTAAAACCTCTCCAAACAGAAAAAAGATATTGGATTTAAAAATAAAAATAAAAAAATAAAAAAAAAGTTCTTCAAATTCAGAATCTCACAAAATTCCACCAATCAGCAATATCCCCCATACCCATAGGCAAAACTCAGTTCCAAAAAAAAAAAAACAAAACAAAAAGCCCTAAATTTATGGGTTTTCCAGAGTAAGGAACTCACTGAAAATCGGAGTGGACTTTGGCTCGCTTATGGTGCGAGTCGTGATCACAATCCTCAGACGCCGCCGCAGAAGAACCCGAGCTGCTTTCGCCCTTGGACCGCCGGGAAGTCCTCATCGAGGCTCTCAAAGAGTCGAGAGCGCCGACGCTCAAGGAGTCGTCCCAATGGGCACCGCCGCCGCGCACCGCCTCGACCATCCCTTCGAACAATCGCAAGTGCTCGTCACGGTCGCGGCCACGGACATCCTCGGCCTCCTCGGGAATTCCGATATTGCCCTCGGAATTGCCCCCATTCACGAAACCCCCCTCTTTCATGGCTTCCACGCTATCTTCTTCCTCTCCAGGCTCGTCTTCTTCGCTGAAGCATAGGCAGCACAAAATCTTCATGCACTCGGGGGTAAAGCTCGGAACTTTATCGCCAACACTAGCTCTCGATCCGACCCATTTCGAGAAAAAAACCACACAAAATCCCTTCCTCCTCCGAAACAATCAAAAACCCTAATTCCGAGCTGGGAAAATCGAACCCCAACAATCGCAACGCTGGCGAAACCCTAGAATCACAAGGCGTTAAATCGATTGGCAAATTTGAAATCGCTCAAGACCAAGAAAGGGAAATTGAGCTATACATGCACATACAATTTATATATATATATATATAAAACAACATACACAGAGGAGAGAGAGAGAGGGATAGAGAGTTTTGACGGATCTGATCGGATCCCGTGAGCTGCTTCGCCGTGGATGCTTTTTGTATCTTTGAAACGGTGAAATCTCGATCGTCTCTCTCTCTCTCTGTCTAGTCTCTACACTTGTATTTGTTGTGTTGTGTACTACAACGGAAATTGCAATATAGGTTACAGTCTGTGCATAATTTACAATTACAACAATAAAAATTTAAATATTAAATATTCTAATAAAACCCAATAGAGGGAAAGAAATAAGAAGAAGAAGAAGAAAAAAAAAGTAATATTGTAGCAAAAAATAAATAAATTGATTGAAAAATAATAAAGGAGATGGAGACATTTAGGTGTCAACGACAGCGTTGTTTCTATTTGACTGCTCAGATTTTTCGGACAATTCCCTGCCTCGGAGGTTACCAAAAATTCTTCTATAGATAATTACATATGTAAATTAGCAATAATAACATATCTCATTTTATCAAGGTGCATAATTGGATTCCTTACTCTTAAATTTAGTTTAAGAAAAAAAAAAACTATGAGAAGGAATGAAAGAGAAAAAGTTTACCACTTAGTACTTACCAACAAAGAAATTAACAATAAATTAGGGATTTGTGTGGTAAAACAGCTTTAGTAGAGTGAATTTTCTTATGGTAAAATAGTTGTTGCAGATTTGACAGAAGGGTAAATGAACACTTGCTTTTTTTTTTTTTTTTTTTTTTTTTTTTGCCGAAAATACACTTGCCTCCAATAATATTAGGTTCGTAGTGTGAAGATTCCCTCATTCCCAATTCAAAAAGTCAAAAAAAAAAAAAAAAAAATCCAAAATATCATAAAGGAAAAAATGTCAATGATAGTAGAGTTTTATTTTTTATTTTTTTATTTTTTCCGTATCTCTAAAGTTTCCTCTAATTATTTTCTATAAATAATAATTAACAATTTTTATGGTATTAGCTTCTTTTGTTTGCAAAATATGAAAATATGGTGGTAACATAGTATGGTCTAGTCATAATTCTATACTCGATTTTATCATATGGTATAGAGGCCCCATATCTCTTAGCATGTTTACTTATCAGGGGTAGGAAACGGGAGTGGGGAATGTGAGTCAATCCCTTATTTACTTGCTCATTTTTTTTATGAAATGGTGGTTCCCACACAATTTGGGATTGATAAATGGGATTGACAATCATGTCCCCTCTCATTATGACTCACATTCATACTATTAATATTAAATTACCATTTTATTCTTAGTTTAGTTGCAAATAATTGTATTAAAAAATAATACAACCTATATAAATTATTTTTATTAACTAAATATAATATATTTTTATTAACTTAATATTTTATAATTATCCTAATTAGAGTGTTATTAAAGTAAATAAAAACTTTTTTATCATAATATATTATTATGTTTTATTTATTTTTTTATATTTTAATTTTTTTTTTTTTTTTTACTCTTCTTAATTTTTTAAACAAAAAATTACACAATTTAATTTTATTGCCTTAATATCATAATGATTATTTTACTTTTGATTAATAGTATGATAATAAATAAAAAAATTGATCATTTTTTAAAATTTTTGAAAACACAATAAATAAAGGGGAATACAACTAAATTACAACAATTCATTCTGATTATGAGTTCAAGTAAACGCATGAATGTGATTCGTCATGAACTCCGATTCCGAATCCTATAACAAAATAAACAACTTATTAAGAATCTGAATATTTACTCCGAATCATGTCCACTCTAAATCTTACTCACTCTAATTTATATCCATTCCGATTATCACACCTTTATGTTTCAAAAAAGAAATGTGAAAAATAAGATTTATAACTTTAACACGTGTAACAAATATAAATAGGGAGAGTCCTTTTTTTTCCCCTTTTCTTGATGGTATTGGTTTTATAGTTTTTAACTTATTAAAGATCATATATATATATATATATATATACTCTGATTTTGAACCTGAAAATTTCTCTCCACTCTATTCCCATCCATTAAACTAGTCCCAACAAAGGAGATGTTAATTTATTTTTTCAAAATTCATTTTATCATTTTTTTTTTTTTGCATCAATCAATTGATTTTTTTGTCAAAATTTTTTTTTTCTCTAACATTTCTTCTTCTTCTTCTTGTTTCTAATAAAACGATTTCATGTTTCTTTTATTCGATGAAATATAGTTTTATTATCTTTTTATAAAATCATTATTTTTCATTAAAATTTTGTTATATTTCTCTACTTGTTAATTTTGGTGATAGTATAGCATTCTCATTTAATGATGATAATAGTAAGCAGCAGTAATAATAATAAGACCAAAAAACTAAAATAATTTTATGTGTTGTCAGAAAAGGACAATTTAAATATTTGATCTGCTTTCTTGGGTTTTTTTTTCTGTAAAGTTGATCTATTCAAAAGATTGCTTGACAGCTTTTCTTAGGAGGGATTAATCGACATTTTCATGCCTAATCATCATATCATATGATAGTATTACTGTTAATGTTATAGTATGTGACTATACTAACATGTTATCTTTTTTTTTTTCTTTTTCTTTTTTTCATTTTATTCAAATATCAAACTCCTATCGTGGAACTCACAGAATATGGATTCATCATTTGAAAGTACATTAAAAAAAAAATTAACGAATTGCAATCTGAAACGATTGATAATGAAGAGATAAACAAGCAAAAAAAAAATTTTTTTATTAAATAGTTTAAAATAAATAATATATTTTTAAAAATTTTAAATTAAATTTATTATGTAATCTAAATACTTTCAAAATATATTATTTATTTGAATTATTTATTGAACTGCTATTCATAACGACTTCCAGATACAAATGAACATAAAGAGCCCCATGGATCCATAAACTATGGTTTAAGAAGTGGGCCTTTGTGTTTTCAACAAAAAGCCCACTTTTAAAAAGTCCATTAGAGTCCAGCCCAAAACAGCTGTCATAAGGTCCTCAAATCCTTCCTCGTACTTACCAGTCAAGGCAGTCATTGCCATTGATGAGGAAATTCAGCAGCGGGTCAAACCCGCAAACAAGGATTGAAAGTTGCAAAAGATATGCTGGTGAACTTGAAACCTTGCTCTCCTACTCAATTATTCCTCATATCTTACAATGATACTTGTTCAAATTATTGTGGATAATTAGAGTACAGTTTTCACTGTCTTTTTTAGTGATTGTTATATATTGTAACCATTATAGCCTATATATATAAATATATTTTTCGGAATAGGAGACGATTTTGTGTGAATTTATCGTTAAATTAAGGTTATAATCATAGAGGACCATATGAATACCCAACTAGAAAAGTAATAAAAAATTATATGTCAAAAGAAGCATTTTCTTTTGAGTAACACTAATTATTAGTAGTTTTTTAACCATACAAGTATTCGCATGCATACTTAAAAGGAAAAAACTTTGCGTGGCAACCATTGTCTTATATATATACATGGGTAGACTCAACAAACTTGGTGTCAGCTATTACAATTTTACGCTTAAACTACTGCGTTGACATGTAACTACAATTGGCGTTTGTTATTTTTTCAAACATATTTCAAGTTTTTAGATTTTTTAACTTTTATGATTTATTTCAATCAAAAGTATAATTCTAAATATTCATATATTTCAATCAAAATATTACGAAAACTCCAACTGAAGTGTATGTTTCAAAAATCTCGATCATGTATTGAAATAAGAAGGAGAAGAATGCCTCTCTTTTTTCCTTAAAAAAAATAATAATAATAAAAGAGCAGATTTCTTTTTGACATTCTTTATAATAGTGCGCGGCACAGCCACTACAAAGTGCTCGAACTAGCAATTTTTCCGTACCCGGAACAATAAAGGGGACAAAGCACTATTCTACTCTCTCTCTCTCTAAACATATATATATATAGATATATATATATTTATTGTTTTCTTTTTGGGTTCTTCTCCATTAAAATTATTTTTCAGTTTTTGTTTAAAGGGAAGATTAAAATCGTTGAGAACCAAAGCGTTTAAAGAGTTAATCCTCGATTAGTGATAAATAAGAATGATTAAGGTGTAGCCATTAGGAAACCATTGACATGCAAAGAAGCTAAAGACACTATCAGGGGGCTTCCAAATTGGGAAACATGTGGGCCCTTGGCGACCGGATCAAGGGTCGCAAAAAGATGTTTGGTGGATCATCGGTCCATAAAACCCTCAACCATGCCTTAGAATAGTCGGCCTGAATGGCCGACCAATATTGACTAAATAATATATATATATATATATATATATTTATCCCAATATTACGCATTTACCAAAAGCATACAATATTATGATGACTTAGGGGACTACTGGTGTCCACTGTTTTATGATCTTTCCCACTCTCTCTCTACTCTCATAGCCCCTCCCTTCTCGGGTGTGAAAGTGAAACCATTTTATGAATTATGAGTAGAGTTGAGTTGGGTTATTTATGTGATATTAATAGTGTTAGATTATTAATTCATCTCATATCGTTAAATTATTAAGTTGTTACAGTATTTATATGTGGATTTAGCTCCATCTTATCTTGAGCTAGTTTTTGAATATGAGTTCTATTCATGCCCATTTAATATGATATCATAACCAGATTTTACAAAGATGATAGGTTTAAACCTTGGCCAATTTGCATGACATGGTAAGCGTGAGAGAGGGGTGTTGGATTGTGAATTTTTCTCACATCGCTAAGTTATATGATTGTTATGGTGTTTATATGTGAATCGAACTCCCTCTTCTTTTTGGCTAGCTTTAGAATGAATTCTACCTAAACTCGTTTAGCAAATAGATCCTTGAATTTTGTAATAAACCAATGGAATGATATTAATAATTCCGTTTTTCTCTTTATTACATGATTAATCTAATAAAAATTTTATATTTAATTTTGTTATAAAATATAGAGTTCGTAGTCCCTATCATCTTCAAACCTCAACCTCAGTCTCTTTTTAAGAGAAAAAAAACTCATGAAATTTGTAGGATTATTACCAAAAAAAAAAAGAAGTTAAAAACTGATTATACAGGCTTCTTAGCCCAAACAAAAGGAAAAGTAAGTGTAAAAACAAGCCTACCTAAAAGAAAAACTTGTTCTTTAAAGGCCTAATTTTGTAGGCCTTGTAATGATCCCAATATCTTGTTGTTGGGCTCTCAAGGTTTTGATCCGTTACGCTGTTGTTTGCTAGAGCCTAGTGTCCAAATTGCTGGAGCCCATTGGCAGTTCAAGTTTTATCCATCAAGCTTGTCAAGCACTTGTTTTTCTATTCTCGTCTTTCCCTTTTTGTATTGTCGTCTCCCACATTTTTTATCTTTCTTTTTTATCGATGTAGTATATTCATTGTCGTTTATTTTGTTCCGAGTCATTTTCACTTTGCGGTCGTTTTCGGTTGGTGTCATTTCCATATTGTAATGTTCATTGTTTGTCGCCTAACTTTTCACTGTCGTTTTCATTTGTCCTAGTTTTCTCGCGTTTTTGTTTTGCATCCTTGTCGTTTCTCACGTTTTTTTACGTTTCTACATATACGTGGTATGGTTACTTTAACTTGTTGTCGTTTATTTAGTGGAAGAGTTGTTTTTCGTCTGGTAGTGTCCAGACTCTAGACTATTATTTAACTTTTTGCTGTCGTTTTTATTTTCCGTTAATTATTAATGTGATTGTATTGTTGATGGGCTCCGAAGATTCGTCATTTACGTTGTCTTTTCCTTCCAATGGTTACTCATGATGAAATTTAAGTAATGCAAATATGGAGTGGAATGTAGAGAAACTACCTAAATTCGGTTGATTTTGAGTGTTTTCAAGGAGTGAGATTTGAGAGTCTTATAGGTATGATTTGACAACTTAAAATTTTGAAACTAATCACTTGGTCAGTAGTACGTGTTATCAAGAATCAATAAATGGACTTTTGGGGACGAGTTTCCTCTACTATTTGTTCATCATCCACTTATTTATTTTTTATTTTTTCCCTTTATAAGTGAAAAGACTTTGATGGTGGTCCCATCATCACTCAAATTCAGCCCACAGGTGAGATCTACTTCCCTGGCCATGACAAGGAAGAGATGAACTTTTAACCCAGCATCTTTCAGTCATCAACCCAAATCTCATCCAGAATATCACCAACTCAATGCTATTACAACCTAAGCTGGAGCGGAGGTCGTACGAGAGTTACACAGGATTCGAACCTAGATAGACAAAGGAAGAGGATAAGCAGGACGATATCCGCTTTTGTCAAGTTATATACCCTTGTGTTTTGGGTGTCATCATCCACTAATTTTAACAAGCTAATTTGAAATCCCAAAATATCAAAATTCAAAACCAATTTCGACCAAAGATAAATGGGTCAATTTAATTACCCGTGATCTACCAAATTACAACTAGCAATCTTCCTCCAAACGTGAAATGGGTCCACGAAGGAGATCATTCACATCGCGAGATGTGAATGCTAGGCATGAACCTTAGAAAATGACCTCATACAAAAGCAATCGTTGCCATATTGTCCTTTAGTTTTTGCGATCGTCGTTTCTCACATTGTCGTTATTTTTCTCTGATGTTTTCATTTTTGTTTTTTACTTTCTTCCGTTTTTGTTTGTGTCGATTATCTTTTTACTATTCGATATCGACTTTAGTTTTTAACGCCGTTCCTTTTTCGTTTTTTTACTTTGAAGTTTGCTGTCGTTTACTTCTTGAGATTTTCACTGTCGCTGAGTTTTATAAGGACCTTAAAAAGAATGTGACCCGCGATCAATGTTGGACAACTTGGCTCTGTATTGACTTATTTATCTTTTCCCATTGTGATAGTTTTGAGTTACGTATCAAGGAACAGGGAACTAACTTGTTTCAAAGCATGCCAACTTGTTTGTATTTTACAACCGAATAAAAATAAAAGGGAAATAGAGGATGAACTAGTAGATCATAAGACTTACAACATACTTATTGTTAATAGTTATTATAAGATTTAAACATTTTTAGCCTAGCAACTTAAAAAAAAAAAATAGTGTAAAGAAAATTATGACTTGTGGATATGCTTGAAAGTGTAAAGCATTTTATTTTTCTAATACGAGGGTACAAAGCTTTGATATTTGTAGAATTAAATACACCCCGAATGTGGTAGACTAGCGATAAAGAATTATCATGATTGGATCGTGATTTAGTCTTGGTGCTTGGTGTCCTATGATCCTGAAGGTGGAGTCGTGCTTATGCCAGCTTATTACTCGATTTAGTTTGTTTTAGACCACTATTGCACGTATCATAACCTTTTAACATATTCGACTAGGTTGAGATGACACACTCTTTATAAAGAGATATGATCCTATTGTTAGAGCTTTTTCCAAACACTCCCATCAGTGTCTAAGCCAACCTTTTGATATTCGTCAATTTCTAGAACTTTTTGGTTATTAAGCCTCCATTTAGTGTTACGGTTGGAGTTGAAAATTTTAAATTGGAGTTTATTCATTTTTAAAACTAGTTATAAGTTTTATTGACTTTTTAGAAAAAGATAAAACTGAGATGAAAAATTTAAACTTGAATTAAATCATCAAACAGAGTGTAAAAAAAAAAAAACACACTTTGATTCTATTTGGGAATAATCCATATCGTTAGAAATAATCATCTAAAAAACAAATTGGAAATAATCATTTCAAAACAAATAATCAAATGTCAAACATTTACCGAGCCATTATCTTTGCCCTCCAGTCCTTTCATATAATTTCCTGTTCCTCCGCTCATATCATACACCGTTACTACTATTTAAGCAGTCCTTGTTTTGTCGTTTATTGACTTGCGACCAAAACCGTGGTCTTGTCTGTCATTCTTTAATCAAACTTTGATTTCCACACCAAAAAAAAAAAAACAGTAGTTTTATGACTAAACCATCGTAAAATCATGCATTAATTAAGGATGTCCCCGCTTTACATATCATATGTAAATAAGTGAATTTCAGAGGACGTACATCAAAAAGTCATATTATATATTATATTATATATATTACTCCGAAAAATAGTATGAATCTCCATTAAACGCAGTACTGCTGACATTGAAGAAATGACATTACTACATTATAAAGAGAAAATTAGGTCACGTAACTTTAGATTTAGGGTACGTAGATAAACCACCTCTATAAAAGTAGCTTTTGCGCGTGTAATTAGAATATCTTTTGGTAGCTTTAAAAGTTTAAATTGTCCGGCTACTTTGGTCTTGGGCCGGTGCTGGCCTAATTAAAGGCTGGAAGGACCTAACTCCACCAGATTACTGCTGGTAATTGATTGATAATCCAACAACTAATTACAGCATATTTGAGTGCATCTCTAATTCAATGCTAATTTTTTTTTAAATATTTGAGTAGCCCTCTAATATAATGCTAGTTTTATTGATAAATTTGACATATTCCATACTCTGGTATCACATGTCAAATTTTTTTTTTCATTCAGATTTGTATTAGTTGCTACATTGACCTATAAAATTAAAATCTTTTAAATTAATTTAAAATTAAGAGTTTACTTTTAAAAGTTTTAAAGTTTAAAATTTATGACAATTTTAATGTCTTACAATTTATAACTTTTAAGTACCAACTTATGTGGTATATATATGAATTGTCATTTTTTATTAGTACGTGTTTAAATAATTGTCCCATAAATTGATCACATTTACCAATAAAAAGACGATAACTTACCACTACATGAGTAGGTATTCAAAAATTAAAATTAAAATTGGTATCATATCTATAACACTATATTTTAAATAACGTCATATATTGGAGTACAAAATAAATGGAGGCATAAAAAATTATCATTATTTTGATATTAACTACAGGTTGAAATAAGAAAATACATGTACTTGTTTAATAATCTAGGAAAAAGATTAATTACCAAGTTTATTTTAACAATTAAAAAAGAGTGGGGTTAAAAGGCGTTTGTGCATGACACGTTTACCCAAGGACGTATAGGATGCTTCTGCATGGGATTAAACGAAGAAACGCCCTCCTATTGGGTAGGTGCATCTTACAAGAAATCATGATCTTATAATTGCCTTATTAAAGCTTCTAGTGGGGGACCCAAGAGTTGTAAACTTATCTCTACTTTTCATACGAGAGGAAGGGAAAAAACAAGAAGAAGGGGCTAGGAGAAAAGGAAAAGAAAGAAGAGCTAAACATTGATAAATGTAAGAAACAAAAAAACAAAGAAAAAGAAAAAGGAAAAGGAAAGGAAAGGAAAGAGTAAGGGCCAAAGTGGGGAGAGTTGAAGACGAAGAAACCAAGTAGATTTGATTTGGTTTTGGTTGGCTTTGGGAACCAAACAAAAAACAACCGATGCCCGAGGTGAAAAAATTAATCAAAGATGGGAGTTTCAAATCAAAGTGAAAGCTTTTTTTTTTTTTCTCTTGTTATTGTTCTTTTGGGTGTGAAAGGAGAATCTGATACCTAACTCCGTGCCTATTTGGCTACACTTTTTTGTGATCTACTTTTTATAAATATATTGAAAAGAGAGAACTGACCATAATTACCAAGTTGAAGTCAAATAATCTTGAACTGAAACATCAAGGCCAAGTTAAGATTAGCTTGGATAAGACATCATTTGGATGGCCTAAATTTAATGTTTTTTTTTTTTGCCCATTTGTGTTTTCAAAGATGAAAAGAGGACGAAGATTTAAAATTAAAAAAAGGGCAAAAGACAAAAACAGAAAGAAAAAAAAAAAGAAGCAAAAAAAGAGAGGCAAAAGAAGATTGGCTGATGAGCAATCTAGCACTAGTTGCATTATATAGACCATGATAAGGACTTGAACCCAATGAATCCTTGGTATCTGTCAATGTCATGGAGCTAGCAAGGACCCATATATATAAATATATATATATATATATATTGTATCTTAATTTACTTTTACAGTACTAATTCTTGGCCATGAATTTCAATCCAAGGAGGTGATACTGATAGTGATCAAATCATTGACTTTTTAAACTTTTTTTTTTTTGGATGAGAAAGAATAAAAAGAAAGCATTGCTTCAAAATATTCCTTTACATATTGCTCCATGATATCTTTCTGTCAACCGATCAATAACACTTAATTTGGACCGATTCACTGATGGAAAAAGTAACAAAGATACACATGCGAATTAAACAGTTTTACATTGAATCGAGCCCTCAATATTGATGATGATGATGATGATGATGAGGTTGATCTTGTACGGCTAGGATTGAGGAATCCTTGAGAAAATTTTCTGACCGGGCGCCAAGATGGCCATCGGATCAAAATTAGCCTTGCTTTGGACGAATCTCGTCCATTGATTCCCAAAATGTCGCTTCCATTCCTCCTCGGATCGGTAATGTGGCAGATATAACTTGAAATCGAAGCCGTTTGAAGAACAATACTGGACTATTTCCCTATTCTGAGCGACCATTTTTTCAACCAAGGAACCCTTTGGTTGTGGAGGAGTGAAACGTAACAATGCAACCAAGTAAAAGATTTCGCCTTCCGGTAACACCACGGACGTACGACTGTCCCACCTGGCCGTACACATTCAAAACGTTACCATAAGCGACACAATTGAGAATAAAATAATAAGATATGTTTAAGAATACAAATGGAGAGCAATTATTGGATAATTAAGTACGTATGAATAAGGGAAAAATCAACCAATGGGATGGTAGTAGCATTTTGCTGGCAATGTTTAAATGTACACCACACTTGTTTTCCTTGCTTAGAAAATGAAAGGATAAGGTTCTTAAATTCCCCCCACACAAAGTTTATAACGACTGAAGATAAGATGATAAGTCACGACTAACTCTCTCTCTAAAATAAATTAAAAAAAAAATTGGTTCTCTTTCTCTTATTAATTTCTTTCTTTTCCAGTTTTGTATAAGACGTTTCCCTTTTCAGCTCTGTTTTTGGCTTTTATCGAAATTTAGGTAGGCAAAAAAACATGGAAAATTAGTAAAAATAGAAAAAAAAAAAAAAGGAGTAAAAAAAGGAGTGGTTAATAATAGATGCAGAGGATGACATTGGCATTGTGGTTCCAGTATTGACAATTTTCTATTTATTTTAATTTTTTTAAAATAAAAGAAGATAATTAATTTACCTTTCAAACTCATATGTACGTATCTATATATATATATATATATAGCCGAACAAAGGGACGTTTTTGGTCCAGTACATTTTTCGTAGCTGGAGCCAGACAAATTATGGTGTCACTGTAATCTCCGTTGGCGAATAAATATTATTGTCGTTTCCTAAATGGCGCAAGACTGACCGCGAAAGTTACACCACTCCGAAATCTCATTTTCCATCAAAAGATAAAACCCCGATGACGAAAATACCCCCCACCAGATCCCCCAACTCCCATAACCGGCAAAATCTTACATCACCTCCTCCCACCTCCCCGGCTGGCGCTGAAATTACCGTATCACCCCTCCCCCATCAAGTTTTTTTTTTTTTGGTGTTATTTACAAGAAAACGGCAAATTCCATTTCTTACTTGCAGTAATCAAGGTTGGGAATTTATGGCCAAAAAAAAAAAAACATAATTATTTTTTAATATTTTGTGGGGCCTACTGTATCTTTGTCCCACAAGTACTCCTCCAACAACTCTACCGTATAGGCTAACGGCTGACCCAACCCACGCTTCCAAGTTCTACTTTCGTGACTGCTACTACGGACTACACACCAAAGACCAAGCAAGAGGACTGATAATAATAAAATATATATATATTTTTATTTATTTAAAATATGTATTATATTATATAATGGTGATACAATAGACGGGCAAATGGACTTGGGGAAGGACAGTAGGGTCCAAAGCTTGATGGAACAACCATAGTGGAGACTGGGAGTCAGTTCGGTAGTTCTAGAGCCAAAATTAACCTCTGTGTCTGTGGGTCCAACTTTACATGGCCTTTTCTAGTGAAAAATATTTTACCCGACTTGAAAAATCTTAACCACCAAATTTATACGGTTCAGCAAAATTAATCTGCGAATCAGGAGATTCAATAATCACCCGTACTAGGGACCCCGTGGCCCACGTGCCCAACACGTGTCTACTTTAGAGTAGGTTGTTGGTGAGAACTCATGAGAAACCTCGTCATCTCTCACACTCACTCAATTTTACCCATCTTCGCCAAAAAAAAAAAAAAAATAAAATAAAAAATTAAGCAATAAATTAAAAAAAAAGGAAGAATTAGAAATTTAATACTAGCAATATTGCTTACTTGCTACGGAGAAGAGGGTAGATGAGCATGGGCCCACCAACACCATCCTTAAGGATGTTCTTGAAGACAACTTGATCGAATTGATAAACGTTGACTTTGAGACGAACATGTTGAGCCAGGGGTGTGGTGAGTCCCATATCCCATTGGCTTTTGCCTCTTCCTCCGCACGCTTCACACGTAGGAGGAACTCCAGTGTAGCTCACGTCCACCTGGAACCGCAGGCCCTCCACGAATCCCAGTCTTCCCATCAGTTTGTTCACGGCCTGCATTTTTTATTTATTTTTAATTTATTAAAAAACTTTTTTTACCGAAAAAGAAAAAGAGGCAGGTAAATGAGTTAAAAAGGAGGAGGGGTATTTACGTCACTTGGGAGCAAAAGAGAGACATACATTCATGATTTACGGATTCCAGAAAATGATGGCTTTTTGGCCATTTCTGGAACTGAGGGGACCATTGCGTCAGCAAAATCTCAATGATCAGTGAGACAACAGCTGGGGGTTGGGCGTCATTACCACTTTGTCCCCTAGCAAACGCAAATATTACGAAAGTGACACTTCCCAGTACTACAACGGCGAACCTCCCAAGTACAGTGCACTCCCGTAATTAAGAACTAACGGTGTGGGCTTTTTCGAAGCCGTACTTTGTCAGAAAATCCAATGGAAGATACATTATACCCGTATGGTCAGTTTCAAGTTTTAATAAAATGACAAAAAAAAATTTAAAAGCCATTTTATTTATTTATTTTTATTTTTGAAAAAAAAAAGGTCAGTTTCAAGTTCAAACAAAATAAGGAAATATTCGAAAAAATTAATTTGTGACATTTGCTTTAAAACTCATGATGTTGGTGGAGGCATCAGGGCGTCCTCCATCGGCGAGCTTCACACACGTGTATGCCAGTTTTGACTTTTTCACTGTCCGGCGAGGGACAGTTTTGGTGGGACCCTCACTTCTTTTCACTGTCAAAAATCCTCATGGCCAGATATCTAGTCCTACTTAGCAACCACCTAGGTCAAAACTCCAAAACCCCGTCCGCCTCACTCCCACACACAGGGCCCCGCCGAAATTGCCATCTCACCCACGGCAGTTTTCTCTATCAGCAAAAACCGATGACGCAAAACTCCACTCACTCCCAGATCAAACGGCTACTGAACTTAGGGAGCAAATTAATTGCTGTGGGCCACCCACGTACGAGAACATTACCAAAAAGAAACACCAAATTTTGTTTAAATTATTATAATAATAACAAAAAGCAAAATTTACTTACCGTATCAACAGTGGACGGGCGGTCAGTGCTGCGGTAGTGAAGAGCCAGCTCGAGACAGTAAAGAACCGAACCGGATTTCGACGGAAGCCGCCTCCTATCGAATGGCTGGTCCGGACTCAACGGCACCGTCGGTCGTCCTGTCAACGGATTGTCGTTGTTCGAGAACACGAAGCCTTCCACGTAATCAAACGACTCGCCCTCCGGACGAGTCACGAGATACTCGGCGTCTCGAGTGAAATCCTCAAACTCGGCGTATACTACCCTTATCCATCTCACCTAATCCAGAAACATAATTAAAAAAAAAAAAAAAAAAAAAAAACAGAGTTTAGTACACGATAAAAACGTGGTAAGAAAAGAAGAATTTGGAGAATTTTTGTTCAATTAATTAATCACCATGTCCGGTGCTGGCTGAAGCAGAATCCGAGCTCTGGTGATAATACCGAACTGGCCGAGGCCTCCGAGGACGGAGTAGAAGAGGTCGGGGTTTTCGGCTTCGGAGCAGACGAGAGTTTCGCCTTTTCCGGTTGACGACCTCCAATTCCGTTACGTTTGACGTTTGCGGGCCGTAACGGAAGGCCTGGCCGCTGACGCCGGCGTTGGATAAAGTGCCGCCGACCGTTAAGCTCAAGTAATCGGTCCACGACCTGGGGGAGAGGCCGAAGTCCAGGCAGCGTTTCAGCACGTCTTCCCATAATGCCCCTCCGGAGACATCCGCGTAATCGGAGCCGTTAATCCTGGCGACTTGGAAACGGTCCTCGTGGTCCAGTGAGCGCATGTCCAGGACAAGCCCCCGATCGGCCATCGCCTGGCCGTTGATCGAGTGGCCGTTGCCGCGCGCCGCCACCGTCAGATTGGGCGACCTCGCGGCGGCTTTCAAAACCTTGGCCACGTCGTCGGCGCTGGACGCCCGGACGAAGGCGAGGGGTTTAACGGAATATATGCCGCCGAAGTCTCTGCCGGCGACGTCGGCAGCGGCGGCGGAGGAGCCGTAGTCGATGCTGCCTTGGAGGTCGAGGGCATTGCAAATGCTCGAAACGTCGTCGTCTGGTCTCGATTCGGCATCGTTTTCGTGGACGAATCGTTCGAGGTAAGCTATCATCTTGGGTTTGGGGGGGTTGTGTTTCGCCGGTGGAGGAGATTTTTGGCGTCTGAGAAAGACAGAGTCTTGCGTTGGTGGTTTGTTTGACTATGAAAGAGTAAGACACGCAGTAGTCTGTTGCTTCTTTTTCCCTCCGTTGGCTTTGGAGTCTAGGCTTAAATAGATGATGTCTGTTGATTACTTCTGGTTTTGGGTTTTGGTATTTATTTTCAGAAAATTAAATTAAATATCCTAATTGACATTTTGATGTGGACATCCTTATTTTAAAAAATATAAATATATAAATCCCCTGTTTAATTTTTATTTTCGATTAAAATCTTATGTCTAATTTTAATATCCTAAATGATGTTTAATTAATTAGACATATTATTGAATGAAGTTAAATTTTTAGGTATAAAAAACAAATTTTAAAACATTTCAAATTTTTTAAAATGATGTATCATGATATTATTGATTAGACATACTTTGAGATATTAAAAATTAGACAAGATTTGAATCCCTCCATTACACGTTACGATTATTTTCTAAATTTTTTCAATTTTCCCATTTGTTCATAATATATATTTGACATTAAATGGTATTATGGTACTAATATATCTTATTATCTAATACAAGTAGAGTTTAAATCCTCACATTGAGTTCAATATATGTACACACATCACAGTTAGATAATTTTTTTTTTCCAGCTATTACCTATTTCAGATATTATCTTTATTATTTTGGTGGATTTGATTTATATGTTCCTCTTTTTTGTAATATCTATATCATGTTATTTTAACCGCTCACATGTGCTCTTCTTTGTGTATCATTTTTATCATATATGATGAAATATAAAATTATTGTTCGCCTACCTCCTAATAACTTAAGCTTTTGAGATGAATTGATAAACTAACATGGTATCAGAGAGGGAGGTCTTGAATTCAAACCCCTACAATTGTAATATTTAATAACCCATTTATTATCATTTGTGTGTTGGGCTTTTAATATATTTCAGGATTCTTCTTAAATATTGGTTGGACTTTCTAATCAATATCTGTCCGCACGTTTGCCCATTATCTGGCTTGCACGCGAGGGGGAGTGTTGAAATATAAAACTATTGTTGGCCAACCTCCCAACAATTTATCTTTTTAGGATGGATTAGTAAACTAATAATATAAAAGTTGGATCCTATTTTAACAGGTTGTATGCATGGAAACTTAATGAAATGTAATAAAATTAAGTAAGATTTAGAACTATTTACTGTTAGTTTATTCATTACATCTTGTTAGAGAATTTTTAAATGACAACACAAATGGCGGCTTTTCGACCTTAGAAGTACCTATTGGCATCAATTATTTCTAACGAAAATCTAATAATTGAAAAGGATATATGATTTACGTATGTTTTCTTATATTTTTTTTTTTACTTGAGAATTACCCCCAAAAGTGGGTGATGCTCCTGCGTGCTAAATCTAAAGGACAATAACCTGTAAATTTCTTAAGTAATAAACATGCATAATCTAAAGCCTTCGCATACTCATTTTCAAAATGAAAAATTTTCATATTTGAAAAGAGAAAATTATTTCATTTTAAGAATGAGATGGCATTTGAATGTGTAAAAAAAACTTTTCCTAATTGAAAACGAAAGGAGTCTAAAATTCGTTTAAAAGGGTACAAAATGAGAAAAAAATGTGTTGGGAGAAAAATTCAATCATATTCAAAAAAAATTTCAAAAGGATTCTAAAAGTGTACCATACAAAATATGTTTGAGAATGAGATGTCGATTATTTTTTCAATATGAGAAAAATGATAGAAAAAATTGGAAAACACACTCTTTATTATTTTTCACCCATTTTGAAAAAGGACGACATACGAAACAAATAGGAGGTTAAATATCTTGATTGTAAATTTGCAACAAAACGAAACAAAATTTAACCTTACAAAAGCATGCTGAAAACAATGTTTTACTTATAATAAGATATTTTCTAATAAAGCTCAATAAAGTTGTTAACCAATGGAATGCTTATTGGCTTTCAAGCTCTCTGAAACCTTTATCACAATTTTTTATTTTTTATTTTTGCCCATTCAAATATTTTAGACCATACAAAATTTGTTGATAGAATTTTTGTCTTTTTAATTTTTTTTAAATAAAAAGTTGGCCGTTTGTACTTGTTTTCTCAATGACTTGAAATTTCTTTATTGTATTACTTATATTTTATTTTATTATTTTTTGTTAATGGCTTTAGGCTGAAAAAACAAATATCACACTAACACAAGCTTCTTCAAATATAAAACTAGGGACTCTCTGACTCTATGAAAGGGTGTTGATTGACCCAGTGAACAGTAGTACTTAGTGGTAGTGGAAAAATATAAGATTTGTAGGCAATGACTAGAAACCGTCCCTGAGTATGCGCCATTAAAAATAAGGAAAAGAAAAAAATAAATAAATAAAAGAAAGAAAAGAAAAGAAAGAAAGATATAACTTCCCTACGCAAGGGAAATAAAATCATAGAAAAATAAAAGAGAACCCGTTCTAAACTGGCCTAGTAATCCCTAAGCAGAATTAAATGTTGACATTGAAGTATTCTATACTTTTATTTTATTTTTCTTATATAAGTCAACAATAAACCGTGACTTTGTCCCCAAAAAAAAAAAAAAAAAAAAAAATATATATATATATATATATATATGTAAAAAAACTTCCTTGAAAGATGCTTAACTAATTGTCTATTTCATTCTCACTAAGTACTTCCTTGGACTGATCTTTGTGTTGCACGCTATATGTATATAGAAGGTTTGTTTCTTTCCAACCAAACGTAATGAAGCGAAAAGGAAAATAGAATTAACATAATATACTGGTATTGAAAGGGTGTAACAATATAGTTTAACTGTTTGATATTATACTTTTAACGATAATATCACTTTACATTTTGTCATATGTTATGTGAAAAATATGCTCCTCTTGTTAGGATCGTAGCAAAAATCATAAATTATTTTTAATGACTTTGAAAGATAAGAAAACAATGACATTTAGATAAAAGAATTAAATTAGAAGGGTTGCAACAAAAACAACAACATACAAGTATTTGAATTTTCCAAAACAATTTGGCACTGATCAGTGATTAAAAAGAAGTGAAATTAAGCCATTTATAATAAACAATTGATCATTAAAACATCATCAGTATCAAAAAAATTAGTTTCCCTTGCAGAGACCCTTATTTATTTCATAAGTAAAGATTTAGATAAAGCCAAATATTAACAGGATCAAAGATCAAATTTATGTTTATCCCACACATAAAATCGTCCCAACATATATATATATATATATATATTCTTTTATTTGATAAAGTAACCAAGAGTTTTGAATTTAAGACTGCAGATGCAGTTTTTGGATGGGGATTTTTGTAACTGACTTAGGCATAACATACGTAGAGGAATCTTATTAAAAGTGGTCCTATCTAATGGTAGTTGAAAATGGTTTTTTGGCTTAATTAATTACCCATTAACTGCATTAGGAAAAATAAAAAAATAAAAAAAAGGAGGGGGAGGGGTTACTGCATGCCGTTGGTAGTTAGCTAGCTAGATGCATTTAACATTCTTATTCCTTCCCTTCTTTTAACGATGATAAATTACTATATATTTTTCATAATCAACTATCAAGATTCAAATGTCAACACAACCAACTAATTGACTATAATATATATATATATATATATATATATATTTGATGTCTTGCTCTATAGCTGAAACAAATTATTAATATCTATAGTTTAATATATCCATTGCAAACAAGCACGACTTCATTTACAATTTTTAAAAAGTCGTACCGTGCTTGGAAGATGTTGAGTGATAGGCCGTCTATAAAGCCTTTTTTTTTTTTTTTTGAAGTGGTCTATAAAGCCATGTTAGTAAACTTAAAATAAATAAACAACATAATTTATTATTGTCAATATTTTAATATTTGGGAATTCAAAAGAGCTTTACTAAAGCATATTAGTTCTTGTTTTATTCAAACGTTTGAGCATGACACCTGCGCCCATTAAATAAAACATAGTAATATTTTGTTATTTTTTTTATTTTTATTTTTTGTAGGGTCCCGGTCCATATACTTAATTGTACTTGTAAGAACGATTGTATAAGGTTAATGGAGAAGCATTACAGAAATTAGAAGCAACTAAATATTAAGAACTATAAAGTCAACCACTAAAATAATTAGTATAGATAACTTGTAGATTTAATGAAACTTAAGTTGAAACATAGAAGCAAACCATAACATGATTGAAAAACAAACTACCAATAAATGAAATCAAGCTGAAATCAAGCGTGATTAGCCTCAAAGTCAAATATTATCTTATTCTCTTAAATTGTTGTTTGAAGAAATATGTTATCAATGTTCAAACGGACCATTTAAGCTCACTCTAGAGTAGACTTAAATTCTATACTCAGTTTTCACGTTTTTATTTTTTTCCAAAAAAATAATAATAATAATTAGTATAGATAACTTGTAGATTTAATGAAACTTAAGTTGAAACATAGAAGCAAACCATAACATGATTGAAAAACAAACAACCAATAAATGAAATCAAGCGTGATTAGCCTCAAAGTCAAATATTATCTTATTCTCTTAAATTGTTGTTTGAAGAAATATGTTATCAATGTTCAAACGGACCATTTAAGCTCAATCTAGAGTAGACTTAAATTCTATACTCAGTTTTCACGTTTTTATTTTTTTCCAAAAAAAAAAAAAAAAAAATACTTAGTAAACGGGGCTAGGGCCCTAGATAATAAAACACACTAACTACTCTTTAAGGATAATTTATGTTTAATCATGTCTGTTTGAGCTTTCTTTTTAAGAATGAAAATATTAATTGTAAAAGATAGAATGGTGTATGCTTTCCACCACCTCTCCGGACAAAACTCAGAAGTACTTGGCCATGTTTTTAGTGTTGAGCATATTTTTATTTTCTTTCAGGAATCTCTTTGACAAATGACAACGATTCCCTAACACCCTCCATAGGGGGAAAATAAATAATAAATAATAAAAAACTAAAAAGGGGAGACAGTACTCTTGACTAGCTTAATAAAAGGAAAAAAAAGAAGGGGAAAAAAAACCTCTTTCGAGAAAAAAAAAAAAAATAAAAGACTCTATTTTCCCAAGAAAAAAAAGGGAAAAAAAAGAAAAAGAAAAGATTTTCATGTTTGAAAAGAAGAACGTCGATAGAAAAGGAGAAAAAAAAAAAAAAAAAAAAGGTGTAAAACTAGGTTTGGGAACTAAGACATATTGGCCCTGTTTGGGAGAGTTTATAAGAATATGCTTTTAGTTTCCTAGGTCCAAAAGCAGTTTTTGAAAGTGCTTGGATGATTTGTCAGAATAGTTTCTAGTCTCAAGAAGTGCTTCCTGTCAAAGCTAAAAAAACGAGATTTCTGGTAAAAGCTATTCTGAGTAGGCTTTAAAACTTGTAACAAAACTTAAATTAGACATTATAAACTTTAATTTAACATTTTTATTACTTGTAAGAATAATTTAAATATCATTTTGACTACAAAAACTCTTTGGTTCCAAACACTTACTGATAAGTCATAGTTTTTACTTCTCTTCTTCTACTGGCTAGAAGCAAAAACAAAAATTCTGCCAAGCATGTCCATTCTCATATTGTTTTGGCTCATTGGAAGTATATGCAAGTGGGATAGGTAAATAATTAAAGTGTTAAAAAGATGATGATTCAATCAAAATATCTTTATATACTTACCGTTTTCTGTCATCGTCATTTATTTAAAAAAAAAAAAAAAAAGTAAGTATATGCAAGTATCCGAATCCAAAACAGCTACCTAGCAGCACGTAATTCCTTTGGTGATAAAAAACAGCCAAATTTTGTGTTGTAAGGCTACACAGTAGGATAATCAAAATGCAAAAAGCGTTTTGAGAATCCGAGGCATGGATAGATACAACACCTTCTTTTAATTTATTTTATTATTTATTTCTTTTAATATTTTATTTTCGTGATAAGTGGCATGGATAACGTCTTAAAAGCAGAAAAATTGAATCCGGCAAGTGCAAAGAGATGTGAAACTTTTTCCAGCTACGGAAAAAGAACAATAAAAAAAATTTATATATATTTTTTCTTTTAATGGTAAAGTAAGGAAGAAAGTGGCTGTTTACAGCTTGGAGAAAGAAAAGGTTTTATGGATATTATTAATTTAGTAAGTCTTATCTTAGTTATAATTGTTGTTTTTAGGAGTCTTTATATTTCCCCATCACTTTTTAATCAATGAGCCTATCATGAGATCTTCTTTTCTCTCAATATGTTAACCTCCGTTTCTCGTAAGCTGAATTATTGAGCTTTCCCTAGTATTGAGATTTGTTAATGTTGTTGTTTTAATTGAGAGAGTTACTTATTATTCAGCAGTATAGTTAATATTTGTTTATTCAATGACGTGGCATTCTCTTTTCAGTTCTCTTTAATGAAGTGTTTGCTTACGAGACTTCACAGTTTAAAATCGAAAGGTATAAACACTAATTTTAAATGTTTGAGGGTAAAATCATAAATGTATAAAGTTTATGGGACAATTATAAATTTTTTTTAAGTTTTACAAGGCCAAAATATGAAATAAAAGATATTTTTGTTGGTGGTTAAACGTTTGGGGGATAATATTAACTACTACAGAATGTGGATTCCACGGCGAAGTTTCCACAACCATTTTTAAAAAATAGTCGTGGAAGGTATGTCAAAAACACGGCGCGGAAATGAATTTCCTAAAACGGTTGTGTATTTTTGGTTGAGAGTTGTATTTGATATTGCTTTGGAGTATAATTTGTGTATTTTTGTTTTTGCATATTACATGTTCGACAAAATGCTCAAATGTGATAATATTTGAAAAAGTGTGTATTGTGATCATGTAAAATGAGTATGAACCTTGAATTGTGTACATTGAAGTTTGAGTATGAACCTTGAATTGTGTACATTGAATGGTGTATTGTGATCATTGAAAAAAGTATGGATGAAAACTAAAATCGACACCAATTTTGGTTTGTAATGTTAGATTGCAACTCGTGACATGCATAACTGCTTGCGCATTTTTCAAAGTTTGAAAGTCAATTTCCTATATAATAGCTCTTGTAAGAATGCAAGAAACTCGTATAGTGTATGATATAAAAATGTGATCAATCCATTTATTTGATTTTTTGATTATTACCTTTCAGCTTACAAAACAACTCTACTCATATATGAATAAAGATGATCCCGAAGCTGAAAAGAACTTTAAAAGGCTTGCAAAAGAATGTGCTACATTGGTAGGTGAACCTTTACTTCCTCTTCTTAATATATTTCCTTTATTTCCTTGATAGCACTCTTAGATTATCCTCCTTGGTCGGAATTCTCAACAGTTGAAATTCCTTGAGATAATAATGCTTTGATATTGCAAGTGTGAAGATATCTATTGAACTAACATTAAAATTTCAATGCTAACTTGTGCATGATTTTCAATTTGAGCTATATGATATAAGTTCCATTGAATTATTCTTTAGTTTTCTTTCTAAAGGCTTGAGGTGGGGTTAGGAATTTACAAAGTTTTAAAGTCAATTTCTTATTTAATTGGAACTTCGAAGGATCTATGTACCATAAACATGAATTTGCATGTTTGTATTAGGTTAGTTTTGAAGCTTCTTAAATCAACTACATAGAAAAAAAAAAAAAAAAAAACCCCACCAAAAAATGTGTTTCTTTTCCTCTCTCTCTCTCTATATATATATATATATATATATTTTTTTTTTTTTTGGTTGAAAAGTTTTTTCATTTACTATATCCTTATAAATGTTATTTCTTTTTTATGCAATAGTTTTTGGCTTTGCAAGTTTAGCATGTAGTTAACATTCATGGGGTGTAAATTATTTATTTATTTATTTAAGGCACATTCCACGACGGTTTCAAAAAATCATCATGGAATGTTCTGTGCCAAAAATAGAATGGCTAGGTAACAATGACCTTCCACGACGGTTTTAAAACTAACCTAGTACGAACATACAAATTCATGTTTATGACATGCCACGACTGTGGATTGCATGACGGTTTTCTAACCGTCGTGGTATATTTCGACGAGGGTTTTTAACCGTTGTGGAATCTAGTTTTTCTACTAGTTATTCTTGCTAACAATTTAAAATTTAAAAGATACAAACCTTAATTTTTAAAGTTTAGGGGGCAAAGTTACAAAAATAAATAAGTTCATGAGCAAAAAAAGTTTATCCTTTTTAAATTATACTTTAGTTATTGCAGTGCATCAATTCCATCCATTAAATTGATAGAATGAGCAAAACTGATAATATTTCATAATTCAAGGAGTATTTTCTATAGCACAAAAATTCAGGGAATAAAAATAACAATTGTCCTAAATATTTTTCAGTATAGCAATGTCAAAATGCCTCTTTCATATATATAGACATAAATAGTATCTATGTCATTTCCAAAAATACCAGAACAAGGCTACAAAAAGTCTAATCGATACTACCAGTCAAAAGGTTAAAATCTCTCATTAGTAATCTTGCTAATTCATTGTGTGTGTGTGTGTGTGTTTTTTTTTTTTTGGGGTTAAAATCTTGCCAATAATCATTGTCACTGAAGGTAATTAAGCTGTGAATGAGAAAAAGAATTTACAATATTCACACGTAACGTCTCTAGATCTCTCCCGATGGGGCAAAGGACGTCATTACAGTGACTTAAACTCTTTACATCCACTTTTTTAATTCAAATACAATCTTAACGAATCGATTTCTTTCATAATTGCTCGGATCCTGAGCTTATCCCTATCTAAAGTTTCATATATTTAGGCAAGCTAATTAATTTTATATTGACTAGTAATTTGCTATGGATTCTAGTGTGTATTCAACTAGAAGAATACATGATGATATATATCTACACACACACACATACACATTATATGTGTCACTCTTATTCCAACAGCGTGCTTTACTGAAGTGATTGTGATTTTTGATAGTCACCAATAATAAGCAATTACGAGAAAGCTTTTACTGCTTGATTGAGACACGTTCAAAGCTGGCCCTTCTAATTATTAGTCTTCTCTCTCTCTCTCTCTATATATATATATATATATTTATATATATATATATATATATCTCCACTTTCTTTATAAGGTCCAAAGTTAATTTTCCTATTGTACGAAAGTGACACCTTGGGGAAAAGTAGTCTATTTATATGCGTGTTTAAGAATTATTTTGGACCGTGGTAATTGCTACGTTTAAAAAAAAAAAAAAAAAAAAACAATAATTATACTTTGGACCTTTTTATAGTGTTCAAGTAGGGGAAAAAAAAAAAAAAAAATCACACCCACATGGGTAGATGGGATAGCAGAGAAACAAAATATCTTTGTTAGGTATTTTCCATTCATCCATATGGGTTCGAGTTCGATTGCCTCTCCTTATCCCGTTTCAGTTTTGGCTGTTGATGCTTGGGTTGATGATGGCAGCATAAGTTCCGGGTGGACGGCTGAGAAAAACTAGTATGAAGGACTTGATTTTGCCATATTTAGAGAAGTATTCCTGCTTGTGAAGTTGAAAATGATAGGGCTAACACCATATTTTTTTCCTCAAAAAAAAAAAAAAAAAAAGGTAGGAAAAAATCAATAAGAAGAAGAAGAACATTACAAGTCGTAGATTTGACACGTATAGTCGTAGATTTGCAGCGGAAAGCATCATAAGAGAAAATATTTATGGTGTGCTAACTTAATTATAAAAATCAAGAATAAGAGAAACCTGGGGCATGATATTTTCCCTTCGTGGATATTATAAAAGGCGTGTCTAATTAGCTAAAATACAGAATTATCTTGGGATTTGTTTTTCTTAATTTGGGTCGGAAACAGCATATTAGATGGTTCCATGCGAACTTTATATATAGAGAGCATCTATTTAGCGTATATTTAGGGCCTGTTTGGCCATGAGTTCATTCCAAACTTTTTTTTGTCTTTTTCCTAAAAAGTTTTTTGTCTTTTCTGAAAAGTCAATAAAATTTACTATTTAAACTTATAAATCTTAACTCAAACTTACACACCAAACAGGCCCTTAAACTTATAGAAAATAACTATACTTGGTGGGAAATTTACCAACAAGTTTAATATATTTTTGACATCATAGCATTTTTTTTACTTAAATACCAAAATTTACCATTGGCATATCAATTTAACACTCTGTTCGATATATGTATATATATATATATATATATATTTTTTTTTTTTCATTTGATATCTACAGAAATGCTTAATCAAATTGAAAATAAAAAGAGACTATGAATAATATCTTCCTGCAAGCGACATGTTTGTGGAAAATCAAGAAGATGAAATATTGACCGTTTATTTGTAGTAGGAGATTATATTGTTAAAGATAAGCATTAACATCCAATTTTAGTGTTAATTTGAACAAGCTGAATACTGCAGATCCAGAGATCTTCCAAGTTGAATGTGGCAGCTGAGAATCAAATTCTATTCCATGTCAAATCTCCTCCTTGGGTGGTCAACAAAGAGATAATCTTGAAGCCAAAACAGATTCATCTTTCTGTGAGTTCCTATTTAAACCTCTCTCATTCCACGGCTGACCTAGCCACAGCGGGCAAAGCAAAAACAGATTTTGCTTACACAAACATTAGTATTTTAATTTCCCTTTTAATATTTGAGGATTTTCACATGTACCTTTTTCTCATGTTTAGGTACCAAATGTTTTTAAATGATGCTTTGTATTTTCTTTTTCAATTACTAACCCAAAAAAAAAAAAAAAAAAGGAGGGGGGGGGGGAAGAAAGGGGCCAGTCTTTGAAAGGATCACGCCTTTTGAAATTTGAGCACATGTGTCAACAATTAAATTTTCCTTTCAAAAACAGATTTTGTCTACAATATCAATATTCGGATTTTTCTTCAAGTGCTTGAATGATGTTCACTAGTTCTTTCATGTTTGACAATGGAGTACCGGTCCAAAATATACACCATATCCGTATTTTCTTATTCTAATAATAAGAACAATATCAAACGTCATGTATAATAAATATTATATATATGACTTGAATCACGCCTGTTGAAAAACTCACATGTCTAGTGCAAATTGTCTCAATGAAATCCACATCAAGAGAAATTAGCGAATCCACTTTTTCTGACTGATATTGTCTTGACAGAATGCATGCTGACATGAATTTTAGCTTCTTCATATCATTAGACTGATCATTATACATCTATACATATATTTATATATATTTATATATATATATCGCATGTTGTTCAAGTTCATAATCATAAAGAAATATATTAGTACTAACAAGTCTTACTAAAACTCACGCTCAGGGGAATACATGGATTAATTTTATGTCAATGTTGGTGTAATAAGTACTCATACGTAGACATAGTACTCAAACAGTGTTCCTTAATCCTTGGCTCCAGAGCAGTTTTTCCTTATCTTTTATGGCATTAGAGGGGAAAATATATATATATATATATGTCTGTGTGTGTGTGTATTTATTCTTTTGTATCCATGAAGCAGTTTGATTCATGCTAATCGAGTCGTTATCTTCTCTTGAAAGCATGGAACACACAGAATAGATCTTTGAAAAGATCAGATGGATGAAGGAATTGTATTGCGTGATCTCGGGCCATGTAATCTTGGATTTTCTCAGATTTTCTAGTGCCAAAAATCTTTTTGAAATTGCTTGTCTGCAGTGGCTGATGCCTATGGTTAGAGAGTGACAGGACTCACATCCTGTACTATATGCTCAATCTTGTTGATATGGTTAATTGCGTAATCTCCGCGCGTTTAACTAAATCCTTAATCCCTTTCAATAAAACATGCGTCAAACGTTTTCTCGTTACCACATTCTGGATTTTCATTTTTTTCTGTTTCAAGGCTGCGGATTTTTATCCCTACAACTTGAGCTAATTAGGCCAGAAAATTTCCACAAAGTTTCAGAAAGTTCACTAAACAAGGATCACCAAAACAAAAAACAAAACAAAAAAAAAAAAAACAACAAAGTGTACAGATTAATATCTTACCTCCTTTGTTTTATTAAGGCTACTATGCACTAATTATATTATGTGCTCTTCTCTAATTAGGTAATAAAAATTTCAAAAAGGAGACACAAATACACAATTATGTGCACTTTTTTATGAACTGAATGCAAAAAAAAAAAAAAAAAAAAAAAAAAAAAAAAATGGAGCAGAAGCGGACCTAAAAGGGCCTTGGGCAGTTTTGTAAAGGACCCATGTTAAAAGGGGCCATGGCTTGTGTGCTTGGGACGGACTTCAAGATGAAAGTAACAACAGTCATACTTTGGGACCAAATGCACATATATAGTTAAAAGTTAAATTTGTCCAACAACGTTATTGAGTTATCGGACTGTTGTCGTGTTTATACGTTAATCAGATGCTCTCTTCATTTTAACTAGTTTTTGGGAGGAGTTTTACCAAACTTATTTAACATAATATCAGACATTGATAGGTGGCCCATCTACATAATACAATATTCGTGAAGGAGGATGTTAGAAGTTGAATTTGTTCGACATCGACAAATTACTGTGTTGGCTTTAGAGGACTAATCCAAATTCATTTAATATACTTTACATTTTCCTCTACATTCATCTTCATGAAAAGACAAAACAGCCATTAATTGTAGGCAAATATTGACGAACCTTTTATAGGGTGGGATTGAGATATTCTACCCCTTTATTTGCTTTCATTTTGAGGAATAATTAAACAGATTACTGAGTACTATTATAAATTGATAGTACATTAATGAATTTAATTCTTAGCATTTATAAACTAAGTATCATATTCCCTAATAAGATGCTCATGTATATTTTTTGTACCGATATCTGTTATCCACTATATTGATTTGGAGTCACAGACAAGAAATGGGACAAATTACTACGACTCTCAGTGCTTTCTAGTCATGGTCCTATATAGATATATACATATATATCTATATGTACACTCCACAGAGAGCATAAATTCCTTGTTAGTATTGATACCGATTTTACAAACTGTCTTCAATTACATATGTTTCGACTCCCTATTGGTTGGCGATGTATATATTCAACTGGTAATGATGATTCAACTTAATTCTCCTCTTGAAGCACACACACAAAGATCATATATATATATAACTCTATATTCTCAAATGAAAAGAAAACGACAAACATATTGTAGATGAGTGTTTCCATTACAAAATCCTTGACTTCAAACTTGACCGTCCTTGTTTGATAATCTTTTTGTTTTTGTATTAAGAAGAAGAAGAAGAAGAAGAAGAAGCTCGAATTTTGAGTACCCACAAGCATGCCCTCATTATTGAGACTCATCTTGCTCACATGGGCCTGACTCAGTCCACAGAGTAATGATGGCCTTACACGGTTGAACTTTCATATTTACTTACCTAAATAAGGATGGACTCTTATACCGCACCTGCATCCCTGTTGTAATTTTAACGTGATTTGTGTTATATAAATATTTTTTGAATTTAGAAATATAAAGATTTGAACTCTATACTTTATATTAGAATCAGGTATAAAATTATCATTAGATTATATTTGTAATTATTTATATTATTTTATATTAATTAGATGATTCAAATGTAAAATTTTGTAATAATATTTATACTTCACATTAGTTATTATTTAAATAGTATTATGTCACAAGATTCTAAACAAAAAAAATATTATATGTAAATTAATAATTGTTTCAAAATTTTAAATGAAAAATACATATATCGTATAATATGTAGTATCGCATAGAAAATATCTATTTCCAAATAAACATAGTACATGCACGTGGCATCTATTTAGCAAATACTAGATTCATGTGCGTTGCCATAATCATATTGGGATACTACTAGCTAGATGATGTATCTAAATTCATGATGCTATCGTATCCTATAAAGCTAGTCAATGTTTAAAAGAGTAATTATATTTCTCTTAGGGAAATGATTGCAATTGATAGTTTATTTACTCCAATTATATCCTACTCAATACTCAATACATTTATGACGCATCAAAGTATGGGGCAGAATTAAGATGCGACCAATTATTTTTAACCTATCTTGTGATTAAATTTTTGGGTTAACTTCGTTTTAAGTTCTTGAGTTATAGGTAAATCCTCTTTTAATCCATAGTTTTTTGAAACGTCTTCAAACAACGTCCTATAATTCGCAAACGGTATTCATGTGCTTTTTTATATCCAAATTTTAACAATTAAATGAAGAAAATGACAAATTAATTTGAGATAATTTAATAGATATAGGACTTATTATCCAATGTTTCCGACTGAGATTAATCCTAAATTTTTAGGTGTTGGATATTGATTAAAAAAATTATCTAAATTAAAATTTGAATTTTTTTTTGTCATATAGACCCATAATACAGGACTATTCAATAGCTCATATCTATTTTCACGCCATCTAACACCTAAAAATACATTGCACTGTACTAGTGGAATTACTTGGTCACAACGTAGCTTGATTATTTTCTTTTATGTGCTTAGCTTTTTGAGCCTTAAAAGTTATGACGAATTTATAGTATAGTAATTTAAACAAAAAAATTGAATTTTTACGAGAGAAAACATTGTACACAACATTTTATCATGTTTAAAACAGTGGGTATTAGAATGAGTCATAATGTCAAGTATATATAGGTATTATATATAGATGAGAGTTAGGATTGGGCCAGGTTCAAGATAGTTAAGAAGAACCACCGTTGATGGTGGCAAGATAGTTCATCAAGAGCTTGGATTAGTTGCTTCTATTAGATCTCAAGTTTGAGAAAATGTTACACGCAAAAAGTCCACCCCTGGAATGACTTAGCATTTGTAACCTCTATGAACCTAAGTTTAATCGCCATTGAAAGTCTAGAATTAGTATCCTTGACCATTCTATAGAGGATCACAGTCGACAATATCGCATGGCACTTAATCAAATGCATTGTATGAAGCGTGAAGACAATGCTAATCCCTTTTTAGCATTAAAAAAATATAGTTAAGCTAAAAGTTTATAAAACAAAAATATATAATCAAGCTCAAATTTTAAGAACGTAGAATTGTGGACCACTATAAAATTTTATAGGGTTTCAAGCACTATTGCTCTCGCTCTATGGCTTTTGGTATCTTGCCTTCTAAGCCTTTTTTGTTCCCCAAAACCTAAGCTTTTAATTTTGATAATTCGTCCATAAATTTTTTAAATTGTTTTGATGTGTCCTATTTATTTGACTTTATGTGAATTGCTGACAAAAAGTCCATGTGCATCATGTACGTGAATAGAAAATCAAATGTTTCACCAGAAATTTTCAGATTCAATTCAAATGTCATTCTAAACTTCCAAATTCAAAAAAAATCCTTACTTTGATGGGAAATTTACAAAATGAGACATATTATAACAATTTAAAAAGTTCAAGGAGAGTAAACTGTTAAATTTAGAAATTTAAAAGGCAAATTGTTATAGGGGTAAAACTGTGGTAAAGCCCCTTTAATATACCATATTGATAGAGCTCATTTTAAAACCATTCAGATGTAATCAAACGGCTGAGATATTGTTTGTGTACGGTGATTATCATATACCTTACTCTACAATAGCATTTGATTAAGAAATTAAAAAAAAAAGAAAGAAAATTTAAAAATTTCCATTACCAGGGTCGGGATGGGGGGACCTCGAGCATTGGGTGGGGGGGGGGGGGGGGGGGGGGGCTCGAGCGCCTAGGGGGGGAGAGAAGGGGGTCTAGTCAGCATCGGGGGTGGGGGTGCAGATCTGGTCAGCGGGGTCCGTTGCCAGCGTCGGCGGGGAAGTTGCTGGCGTCGGGTAAGGGAAGGGGTGGGTTTTTTTTATAATTTTTTTATTAATCTATACTAATATGAGGTAATGTCTATGACAATTATGATATACAAATAACATCTTAGCTGTTCGATTATATCTTAACGGTGTAAAAAATAAGCTCTATCAATAGGGTATATAAAATGAGTTTTACTGCAGTTTTACCCATGTTATAGACAATAAAGTTTGGGGGACGATAATGCTAAAAACCCAATTGTATACTGTGAATGATGATAGGGTGTTTGAATTTGGAAATGATTTCAACGTCTCTATGATTTCCAAACAACCCCTTACTGATTAGATACTCTGCACGTGGATAAACTGGAACCTGCCCAGGGTATCCACGGCATGGTTCATGTGTAGGCGTTCAGATTTCAGAACCAAAGAAAAAAAAAAAGAGTATCTTCTTATTTGTGTGTCTCTTTGTAGTTTGTCTTGCATATAAATTCGATTATCCTACAGGAGTCCCCCCCCAAAAAAAAAAAAGTGGATATCAAATAATCTATTAATTAAACCAGGGATGTGCTGGAGATTCCCTCTTTTTTGAAACACAAGCTTCTCAACAAACCAAATGCTAATTTATAATAATTGCACCGAACTAACACCACAAAAAGTAAGACTTATAATATTGCAAAACATATTTTTATCTTTTGAGAAGTACCATTTTGTTGTTACCAAAATCCCATCGATATTGATTATCCAGGGACTTCAGCGAAAAAAGAGCTCTAACTTTTTGAATTTGGAGCGATATATATATATATATATATATAATATTTTACGGATAAATAATTAGCTCAACATATGTACGGTCAAGTGCAGTGTATAATGGCACTTCCCTCGTTTGGTGAGTTTAGTACAAAACTTAGCACTATCCTCGTCTAAATTAACAGATTAGAGCTTTTACAGCAAGATTTTCTTTCTTATTATCAATAAAAACTGTTTTTTAGTTGTTAGATCAATTTTTTAACTGTTTGAAATTTACAACCCATGATATAAAACTATTTTAATCATCCATCAAACCGTTTAAAATTTAATTTAACAGTTAAAATAACAATTTTTACTGGTAAATGAGAGGTCATTTCATAAAAACTTCTTAAGAGTTTATATAATAAGTACAAACACGTCCTCTGATTATACCTTTTTTTTTCCCCTAGTAACAGTTGTTTAAAATCAAACTACACATTGTTGGATAGTTTTTTTGTCACGATAAAAATTGTCAAAAGAGAGAAGCTCAACAGATCATCATGAATAGTACTGGTTCAAGACATCAAGCGTTTAGAATTATTGCGCATTCAAACATTGAAATGTAAAAGGTCTTGTTAGAATTAAACAAAGAATAAATTCTCAAACTTATAGGAAAATTAATCTCCTTCATTTTTCAATGTATTATAAATTTCTTGAGTAGAGAAGAAAAGGCAAACAATCTTTTCAACACTTAACCTTGAGATACCTTCATATTGTCATTGACATAAGCAATTTTCATGACAAAATTTTGAGACAATCACACTAAACTCGGGCTTTTATTTTGTTATTCTTAAGAAGGATCTTGACTAATTTACTTATAATCTCTTGTTCAAGGACGTTTAAGAAGCGTGAGATGAAATTTTGCTCTAACAAAGGTGACAAATATTGAATCATCATTTATTAGATTTTCTTTTAAACAGATGACCTTCTCATTCCCAATTTCGACCACATAACCAAGTTGAGGAAATTGGGTCCCAGAGCTTCACTTCCTAGCTTCGGAGCCGTTCGAAGTGGGTTCTTCTTATCCTCTGCATTTAAGTTGAAAAAAACAAATAAATAAAAGAAGAAGTAGTACAAGAAGAACAACAAGGACATTGTGGGGTTTGACATAATAATAATGACCAAACACAAATATTTAAGAAGAAACCGTTCAGATTAAATATCAAATATGTGAATGATAAATAAAGAGGTTAAAAAGTGTAATTACAGAGATTCGAACTCATTATCTCCTATTTTAATACCATGTTAGTTTACTCATCAATCTCAAAAATTTAAGGGATTAATAGCTAAATAGCCATTTTTTAAGAAGTTTTTCAATAAGTTGAAGTTTTTAAAAATTAGTTAAAATCTAAAATGGTTAATGAATTTTATTAAATGATCAATCAGTATTTGACTACATTATAGTCAATTAGTGATTGATTTATGGTCAATCAATAATTAACTATAATGTAAATCATCAAATTTTATAGTCAGAAATTTAATAGTCAATCAATGATTGACCATTAGTTAATCACTGATTGACTAAATTTGAAAAACGACATACGGATATTTTTCTAAATTTAAAAAATGTTAAATCATCTATTAGATTAGGTGATTAAAAAAAACTAATCTACCTAATTTTCAAATAACATAAATTGTTAGCGGGTAAATCAATAATAGTTTTATATTTTAGTAATGTTTTTGCCTCTAAACGACGACATCGCACAGAAACAAAGAAAAAGAAGAAGATGATGATGATGTTGAGCACGGAATTCTGCGAGTACAGGGGACATGGATCATGTGCTTTAATTTACGAGGACCAAAGATTTGTCCATTATCCTGACGAGAAAAAAAGAAAGAAGAATCCAACCCGATCACTGATTTTAATTCATACGCGTTTCTCCACTTTTGTGTTTTTTGTTGTTTTTGCTTGTACTACTCACTTTTTCTGTTCCCTGCTTCTATCTTTTTTTAACATCACAAAAAAATCATGTCAGATTTTCATTGCTTATTTGACCCCCTCTTCTTCTTATTCTTCTTCTTCTTCTTCTCTCTCTCTCTATCTCTCTCTCTCTCTCCTTTTTATTTTTTATTTTTATTTTTTGGACTGATGATCTCTCATTGGTCCTGTAGTTACACTTTTTTCCTTCCCGATCGTCATCATTTTTCCATTTTCGGGCCCCACCAAGATCACGGAACATGTAACGATATATGCAGATTGATTCCTGTTTATTATTTAACAAAGTTGGGCCAACAGATTCTTCATCATGAGATTGTTGGAGAGAGAGAGAAAAGAAGAGGAGAAAGTGAACTTATCTCAACGTCTTGTTAAACTAATGTAGAGTTCTCTCTTTGCTTCATGAGATAGTATTTCTTGTTTCCTTGCTCATATTCAGTTTAAAATTAGAAGGAAAAAAAAAATGTCGGCGGAAAAATCGACTCAACGAGGGAAGAAAGAAAGCAACAGAGGAGCTTGGACAGCGGAGGAAGACCGAAAGCTTGCTCAAGTCATTGAGCTCCATGGTCCAAGGAAGTGGAAGTCTCTTGCAGCCAAAGCAGGTTTACACCGGTTATTTTTGTCAGAAGTTGAATTTGTCTCACATCGCTAAATAACTTACTGTTATGATATTTATATGTGGATTGAGTATTCTACCATTTTCAATTTCAAAGTTTGAATGGGTTCGTGTTTGTTTTGTAGGTTTGAACCGATGTGGGAAGAGTTGCCGGTTAAGATGGATGAATTACCTTAGACCCAACATTAAGAGAGGCAATATCTCAGACCAAGAAGAGGATTTGATACTTAGGCTTCACAAACTCCTAGGAAACAGGTGAAGAGTTTGTGTTTGGCCTAGATCTGCATCATCATGTTCTGTTTTTTCTTTTTTCCTAGCTTAAAAATCAATGTTCTTGTTTTTGTTACTTGCATAATTAGGTGGTCACTGATTGCTGGAAGATTACCTGGTCGAACCGACAATGAGATAAAGAACTACTGGAACTCTCATTTGAGCAAAAAGATGAAGCAAATGGAGAGACAAAACAGGAGCTTAACAGCACCGGAGTCGAAGCGGCCCGAAAACATCAAGGATAAAGAAGTGGACGAGGCGAAACGAAGCGAAGAGGGAACTTCGACAGCGATAATTAATAATAATAAGGAGAACATCCTAAATTCTACCTTTCTAGGGGATGAGTTTCTTGCTTATTACTCTGCTAATGAGGAGCCTTTGAATTTGGAATGGATGAGCAATTTCCTTGAGATGGACGAGAGTTTGTTTTAGAATGTGTCTTCATTTTTATTTTCATTTTTTTCGCTTTTAGGTTCTTTGGAGGTTCTTTGGCTGAAAATACCAAATTTTAGGGTGCTGCCTTATCTTTTCTCTCTCTCCACTTATTAAGTTTTTTTGTCCAAAAAGAAGTTTGAAGTTTCTCCATGCATGAATTGGCAAAAGAATTGTTTGTGCAGTGTTTTTTATTTTTTTTCTTTTAGGTTTTGTTTGTATCGTGAAATGAAGATGACATGCTTATTTGCAGCTTTAAAATTTGCAGTCTGTGAGTCCTATATAGTGCTCAAGTGGTACCAAACATTAATAAAAAAAAAAAAAAAAAGATAAAAAAAAAAAGGTCAAAATCAAGTAGAAAACTCATTAAGAAACTAGTCCTGATGTGTACGCAGTCAAGGCCTGACAGTAAAATGAAATAATCATAGGAGATGAGAAAGGGAAAGGGACATAACTTTTCTCAAGTTTAGGCATCCTCTAAAGTGAGCAAAATGACAAAGACATAAAAATAATCTGCTATGGTGACACATCTTTTTTTTTTTCCCCCTCCCTCCCACTTTAGCAGACCAATATTATTTAATATAATTTTTTTAATGTGGCTAGATTTTTAATTTCAAATGATACTTCATAAAACATTGAGAAACAGTTAACGAGACATAAAATTAGGGATATAAAAGAGCTTAGGCCGACTTGAATCATGAGCAAAACAACCTTACATCTATATAGACATAAATCATATATATACATGTGATAGTAACGGAACATGAGCTCCAAGCTCGTGCCATTAGGAAACTAAACATCCTTAATTACATAAAACACTGAGTACCGGTACATAATATACCTAGATTAATATTTATAATGTGAAATTTATTACAGATAATTGAGGAAATTGTTCAACTTAATTATAATCACAATGAAAACATGTACACATGAGACACGATCAGAGTTGGTGTAGAATAATGGGAGCTCCGTACTGTGGCTGAAGCGTAATGACCGTGCGAGGAGCGTGAGTGTATGATGGAGATAGCTCAAAGGAAAAGTGTTGGAGAATCATAGCCAGAGCCATCTTCGCTTCCATCATGGCAAAGTTTTGGCCAAGGCATATTCTCGGGCCCCATCCGAATGGATAGAATGCTATCTGACTCTGATTATCCTTTGATGATCTCGCAACTCCCTCAGAGAACCTCTCTGGATTGAATTCTTCGACGTCATCACCCCAGTAATTTGGGTCGTGATGGAGAGAGAGCATCACTAGCAAGATTTCGATCCCTGCTGGAATGGTAATTCCTCCGATGCTAGTTTTTCTTTTACTATAGCGATAGAGATTGCACACCGGAGGGTACAACCTCATAACTTCATTCAATATCATCGGTACCTGCAGTTTCATGTACAAACATATTTATTAAACCTTTCTTAGGAGAAGAGAGGTTAAAAAAAAAAAAAAAAACGACATATATCAATTATATATAGCGAAAAGTTTATTTTCATGTTACAAATAAAAAAGGTTTATTAAAGCTAAATACTAAAATTTTTTGAATAAATTGATGAGTTGTTAAAACATTATTGGAGGGACAGCCATTGGGACAGAAAATACAGGACAATAGATATTGACTCCGCTATTTATTATAACATAGGATTGGTTGTTAGTGACGAACTGTAACCTTTAATTGTCTAGATAAGATTGGTAGTGCATTTCATATCTGTTAAAGAATAGACATATGAATTGATGAATGTTTTTTTTAAGCTCATATAAAATGCATGAAACCATCTCCAGGGGAAGAAGGACTTACAATCTTGAAGTGAGAAATGGATTCAAAATCAGGGGATTTCTTCCCACAAATCCGGAGAACCTCTTCTCTGGCCTTTTCTTGCCAAGTCGGGTGCATCGACAAAAGGACCATCGTCCAAGTCAGCAAATTGGCCGTCGTATCTTTGCCAGCAAAGTAGAACAACTTGCACTCCTCTATCACCTCTTCAATTGTTATGCAATTGTCGGATTGTTGTTTGCAATCATCTAATAGTAAGCCCAGCAAATCAGTGCCGCTCAATTCTGATCTATTTTCGATTTCCTTCTTTTTTTGGCGGATAATGTCCCGTATCGTTGCTTTGATCTCACTGTCCAATTTATACCTTCTCCTGTTCTTTCTTGTCGGGACAAACCTACACATTGCTTTTATTTTGAGTTTTAAAGTTTTAATTAAGTGATACTAATTTAATTAAGAGAGATTAGAATAACTAAATAGTACGATATAAGTATCCTAATTATGCACCTGAGACCTGGGATGTAGAGGCTGTAATAGGCTTCAATCACCAAAATAGCTTGTTCCTTTTGCAGTTCAAATATTTTCTTTCCCTCCTCAAAACTGCTCCCGAAAGCCGTTCGAGCAATAACATCGCCAGTAATATTTTGAAATTCAGCTGCAACATCAACTTCACACGATCCTTCAAGAGTAGCTAATTTTGTCCATACATTAATAAACTCAGAGCAACTAGTAGAAAACGCCGGCATCATCCCCTTTTTTTTTTTATTGGTTACCGAAGAATCGACACCAAAATCGTTTTGAGAAGGAAACAAAATATAATTAAAAAATAATCAAAATTTTTTTCTTGCTTAAGGTAAAATATGTTGTTTTTCATGGAAAAAAAATTGTTACCTTCAACTTGTCAAAGTGGAAAGCAGGTGTAATTTGCCTTCGGCGTTTGGCCCATTGGTCTCCGTCCAAGGTGGCAATTCCCCTTTGAAGAATATCCACAAGAGGGTTTTGTGGTGGCTTCACGAAATCATTCTTCTTGTCTCCTAATATCGACCTTATCACCTCTGGCTCCCCTATTATCAGCCTCGGCTTCGTTCCAATCCAAGTCATACACACTTTTCCTGAACAATATATAAATTTATAAAGAGTCTGAAAAGTGTCAACCCCGAAAAAATTGTATCGAAACTAAACAGGTTTTAATTACATATATATATATATATATAACGGTATAATGAGAATATCTTTTTTTCTTATTCTTTTAAGATGCATCAAATGTTTGATATTCTGTAACTCCATTTAATTAGAATCCCACGTTCAATCAATTACAATTATGTGAGTAAACGAGAATTGGGCTCTATTTTTGAAGTAAAATTACATAAAGAGCATTTCCATTCCATCGGTGAGTCCCGAAATTTCTAAAATATTGACGAAGGAAATTGGGGATGGTTACCATATTTCTGCATCAAGTCGTGGAAGAAAGGGAAGACACGTGGCGTGATGTGGTGGCTGAGGCCGGACATGGGCTTGGAATGAGCTTCCATCATGGACGCTTTGATCTCAACTATGTCACCACGCAAAAGCTTGTAGGAAGTCCCTCTGATCCCCTGTCGCCTTAAAAGCTTCTCCCAGTAATTTGGTCTCCACCAAATGACGTGTACAACTCTTAGAAAAGCATATAGAATCAGCAACACCCAGCAGGTTACGATGATTTCGAAAAGGTATATATTTCCCATCTTTTTTCTTTTCTTTTCTTTTCTTTTTTTTTTTTTTTTTTTATAAAAAATTTGTGCTAAGAACTAGAAAATTAACCTGACTGGATATTCATGAACAGATCATGATGAACTTATAGGAATTGAATAACCAGAGTTTGCTTCTTAATTTAAGACATTATTCATCTTCGGAGCTGAGCTCTCCCTCTCATTATTATTATATAAACCTACAACATTATTTAATCCAAATGCGTTTCAAAATAATAATTTTTAAAATTAAAGAAAACATATGTACATATATGTGTATACATGCATACAAATAAAACAATATCTTTGCAGCAAGGTCTATTTAAGTGGCTTTAATTTATCTATATAGTACTGCTTGTACAATATACATATGAAAATGTTGCATTTTCAACAATTTACAAAAGTTAATTTATCAATATTGTAACTGTTTTTGTATGTATTTAATACATCCTTATAATAATTAAGTTTACTTAAAATTATACACAAAATGTTGGTTACTTGTCCTTTCAAAGCTTTGGAAAATTAAATTGCTCCTCTGGTACAATAATGGCAATGATGGCTCAACTAATGATATAAAACTAGCATGATTAGTTATAATGATGTCATTTAGCAGTCTGATTTGTCAATTATGTAATTTATATTTAGGCTTGTTTTTCTGTATTTTTCTGTCTTTAATATTTTAACACTGAAAATACTCGACAGCATGTCCGGTACCATCTCTTTTGATTTAATTATCACATGAGAAACTTTGCATTTTTTTAATTTTATTTTTTAATACGGAGTAGACTTTCTTAACACTGTGAAGTACGAAAACTAAAAAGAAAATACCACGCCTTTCTCAATGATAATTTTTTATGTGACATAAAAACAATATATCGTGATGCAATCATCATCATGATCACTATGTCTCTGCAACATTTTTTTTTAACTTTTAAAAAATCTGTGTAAAATGTTTTATTAAAATTTTGAGCTAAAAATTATATGGTAACTGTTTTCGTTTGTGGTTTGAAGCATAGTCAAACAGGAATTACATACGATAGGTGGCTCTGAATGGTCTTTATCAAAGAAAATTTTCAATATAAATGTCTAAATTTTATAAAATCAGCAAAATGGCTGTTTAATAGTCAATCATGTTAACATATTTTTCATTGATTCATTAATTACTCGTTAATGGTACCATATTCATTAATTACTCGTTAATGGTACCATTTTCATAACGGTCTTTTTTTTTTTTTTTAAAGAAGGGTTTAAAAACTATCTCTTTATCTTATTTTTCATTTAATTTTAAATATGGGCAATTAACTATCATAATTGGGGGGGACTGCTACATAATTAGGGAGCAAAAACCAAGAACGATACTTAAAACAATGACAAAATGACATGGAATGTGATAATATTCCATAAAAGTAACTGGATGCAAAAACATGTCAAAGTTTAATTATAGGATCATACGATCAAGACTAACTATAATATCACTATAAGAATTAACTCTTCATCAACGAATTTTTTCCTCGCGGTAAAGGTCGTCTTAACATTTGAACATTTCAACGTTAACCATGTATTAAGCACATATATGTTTTGAACTTGGAATATTTGTAGTGAATTCTGTCCAAACTTATTACATATATACTATAGATAAATACAAATGAATATATATAGATCGAATATTATATATATGACATGATCATAGACGGTGTAGTATAAGGGGAGCTCCGTACTGTGGCTGAAGAGTTAGGCCAACACAAGGGGCATGAGTGTATGAAGGAGAAAGCTCAAAGGAAAAATGTTGGAGAATCATAGCTAGAGCCATCTTTACTTCGATCATGGCAAAGTTTTGGCCAAGGCAGATCCTGGGGCCCCACCCAAATGGATAGAACACCGTCTGATTATGATTATCCTTTGATGATCTCGCGACTCCCTCTGAGAACCTCTCTGGATTGAATTGTTCCGCGTCGTCACCCCAACATTTCGGGTCGAGATGAAGAGACAGAACAAATAACAGTGTCTCAACCCCTGCAGGAATGGACAACCCTCCAATGCTGGTCTCTTGTTTTGTGTATCGGAGGAGCACGGTCACCGGTGGATATAGCCTTAGAACCTCATTCAATATCATTGTTACCTGCAAAATAAGTTATTGCTTTAGGCTTAAAAAAAAAAAAAAAAAATAGTTCCATATACTCTTTTACATTTCATAATAAGGAAAAAAATGGAGTGATTTTTCACGTAGGTTTTCAAATTTACTCGAATTAATAATTGATTGACCAAGATAATAATTTTTGATTTACAGAGGCAAAAGTAAGTTTGTCAGTCATTTGTGTAAATATTCCTAAATTCAGTTATTAAATTTTTAATCTTAAATCTTCTAGTAGCTTAACCTTTTAGAAGAATGATAATCTGTTTGACTTGTCATGTGCCTAAAGAATAGTAGAAAATAAAAATAAATAATAAAAAAAAAAAAAAACATGTTGTGTAACTTGATTGGGCAATCGGGTACGTAACACTCACAATCAATAAGATCTAGCTACTGAGACTCACTAATTGTGAGAGTAGCCCACTTGCAATCCGTCGGGATGAATAAAATTCCTCATAATCATTTGTCGGCAACAATTAGGTAATGAGGACTTACAATCTTGAGGTGATTGATGGCATTAAAGTCAGGGGCTCTCTTTCCACACAAAAGGAGGACCTCCTCTCTTGCCTTTTGTTGCCAATCAGGATGCATAGATAACACGACCATGGTCCACGTCAACAGGCTTGCTGAGGTCTCTTGGCCAGCAATGTAGAACAGTTTACACTCCTCTAGAACGTCGTCAATTGTCATGCAATTATTAGAGCCATCTTTGCACTGTAACAGCAAACCCAGTAAATCCACATCATCGTCGTCGTCGTCTCCCGATTCTTTATTTTGCATCTCTTGCTCTTTCTTTCGGATGAGATCGCGTAGTATTGCTTTGATTTCTCTGTCCAATTCGTATCTTCTTCTGTTCTTTCTTGTGGGTACGAATCTGCATACAGTAAAATGATAGTACTTGATTCCAAAACAGTATAAGCATGAATCCACAATTCAAACTTTTTCTATATTATTTACTCGTCCAAAAATTTTTAATTTACTTTTCAAATTTATGAACCAAACGAGGCCATATATAAGTTTTTTCAAAATTACTGTTCTTACCTTAATCCTGGGATGTAGAAAATGTTATAATAGGCTTCAAGCACCAAAACAGTTTGCTCCTTTTGCAGCTGAAACAATTTCTTCCCTTCATCATAACTACTTCCAAATGCCGTTCGAGAAATAACATCGGTGGTAAGAATTTGTAGTTCCGGCGCAACATCTACCTCCCCTGTTCCTTGGGGAGTAGTACTAGTTAATTTTGTCCATCGATCAATCAAGTTGGAGCAACTTTCTGAGAACGCAGGCAACATTCCCTGTTAATTAATCACGATTACCATTAGCTAATGATTACATTTATAGTAGCAGTGGAAGAGCTAATTACTTGAACAAATATTATAACTCATATTGAATATTTAGTTATATAATAACCTTTAACTTGTCAAGATGGAAAGCAGGAGTCATCAGCCTTCTCCGAATGGCCCATTTTTCTCCTTCCAAGGATGAGATTCCTTGTTGAAGAAGATTCACAAGAGGGTTCTGTGGCGTCTTTACAAAGTGACCGTTCTTGTCGGCTAATATCGTTCTGATCAGCTCCGAGTCGCCAATGATCAGTCTAGGTCTTGTTTCAGTCCAAGACATACAGACTTTTCCTAATTTTTACCAAAAATTAATATTGTTCCAACAAGTACATGTGAAATATTCAATAAGAAAATAAAAAAATAAATTCTGACCATATCTTTGGACCATGTCGTGAAAGAATGGGACGGCACGTGGCGCGATACGGTGGTTCAGGGACATGGGCTTGGACAGTGCTTGCATGGTGACCCTTCTCATCTCCCCCATGTCACCACGTAAAAGCTTGTGAGAAGTCCCTCTTATCCCTTGCCGCCTCAGAAGCTTTTCTGTGTAAATTGGTTTCCACCAAATGCTGTAGATAATTCTCAAAATGCTATACAGAACCAGTAACACTAGTGAACAGGCCGTTATAACAAAGGCTTCGGAATAAAGGTGACTTTCCATGTTTGTAACAATTTGGTACATATCTCTGAGTTCCTTTTTGAGCTTGGTATAATTAGTTGGTTGGAGAACACTCATTGAGTGTTTCAAGTATTTATAGAACTTGGAGATAGTGTTTTTGTTTAAAATTTCAACGGAAGAAATTTAGTCAACTAGTCCTATCTTATTTAAGATGGTGAAAACCATATTCATGATTCTTTGTGTGATTTGTGATTTCGTATCAACGGTCAAGATTTGGCGTGTCGTATTTCATTCTTTATGCACCATTAATTATTTTAAGCCACGATATTTGTAGCATCAATAGTGCTTGCAGACCAAGTAATTTGCTACGTTGAGTGTGACATGGACGTATCCATTTTCAGCTCAGCTCGCGGTCTTTAATTGTGGGCAAAATGTGGTTGGCATTTGGGAAAATTATGGACGAAAGGGAGAGGAGAACTGTCCTCTTATTTGTGACTCTAGTTTCTTTGGCCGATCTAGAGACTTTTGTGATTACTTGGTCCCCAAGGATATAATAATTGATATTTGATAACAACCAATGACGTGATGCATCAAAGTCATGCCGACTTCTTTGCCATTATTTGCAGCGTTAAATAGTTTTGTGTATGTCTCTGATGTATATTTACGGATAGTCTTCTATATATACATCATCTTTATGAACGTGATTTGTATTATATTATATCAATCAGGTTATTTGAATGTAATAATTTTTTAATGATATTTGTCATTTATCTTAATATCTGAACATTCTCAAGTGATAATTTTAAATAAAAAATTACATATAAATCAATTAGATGTTACAAGTTTCTAACTAGTAGAGTTACAAGTGTTGCATGATATGTGATATCGCATACGAAACTATTTATCAGAAAAATTATCCTATTCACCACATTCGTCCAAAACGAACAAAAAATTTTTGTATTTTCTTTTTGGTCATCTGTTTTTTTTTTTTCGGACAATTTTTTTTTCATTTTAGTCCCTTTTTTTATTTTCTTTTTGGACCAAATTTTTTTTTTCATTTTGGTCATTCTTTTTACTTCTGTATTTATTTTTTGGTCCTCCGTTTTCTCCCAGATCTTTTTTTTTCCTTTTCATTTTAGTCCTTCTTCGTGTTGGTTTTCTTTTATTTTAGTCCTTTTATCTTTTTGGTTTTTTTTTTTCGTGTCTTTTCTTAGGTCTTTTTATGTGTATATATATAATTTTTTTTTATACTTATTTTTCTCTTTTTAGATAAATTTTCTCAAATTTGTCCCACATATGTATAACACATGTTTTACACTAGTATATATAGACATGAATAGAGTTATGTACTCAAAATTGAACAATATAGATGTATACATAACGTAGACAACTAATTATCTACTCTATATTAGTTTGATAAACATGTACATTTTATTACGTTCACAATTTTGTGTCACTAGTTTGAATAGTACTAGACAAAATATAGTGTACTGGTAAATAGCTGGCTATAGATTATAGTACTCGAGTTTAGAAATTAAATTAACTGCTGAGATCCAATTTGCTTCTTGCCTTTATCATTATTCATTACGATCTTGAATAATTAGCATCCAAGTAATTATCGTCGTGCATTCGACGTTGAAAATGCAGCGTAGAGATGATAGATGTTCGTTATTATATCAACGGTGATTATATCTAGAAACTTATAATAAAAGTTTTCTAAAAATACGATTAACATAAATCATAGGAACAAATTAAAAGGATATTTTGTAAAGAAATTCCCTGAGATCGGAGACAGATCCCTTAAACAGAATCCCATGTGATGTGTTATATATTAATAGTGATAATTATATATATTTTTTTAATAAAATATAGAGTTTGAATCTTCAATCTTAAATTAAAAAAAAATGTCACATTAGATATCGGAAATCTATAGACGAATGTAATGGGTACGCACTAGTTTCCGAGACACAAGGCCCATTAATTGAATGAAATCCACAGGCAATTGTGTTGCCAGTTGTTAGGAAGGGCAAACAAAAATTGACAAAAGGTGTTTTTTTTTTTTTTTTTTTTGTCACCTAACTAAATGCAAGAACAAATTAGAGATTTGGAAGCCAAAAAGAAAAAAATCATACAAAACGAGAGCCGCTAGATGGAGCTAATCGAGATTGCCTCAAAGGCGAGAGAGAGAGAGAGAGAGAGAGAGTAAATGGAGGGTGGGGACGCATAAGGACAAAGGTACCCTGCGGAATCACGTGGACATAAATGGTAAACTTCCAAAACGGCATGTCTCGTATGTCGTCAGACACGAAAACTCTGAAACACGTGGTTTTGTGCACTTCTCTGTCCCCTATATTTTTCCTCCCCTCTGGCCCCACTTTGATATCAACGTTCTATTACATATATTTATATATATATATATATATATATATGGAATAATCACCTACATTTATCACACCGAAAAAAAACAAAAAAACAAAAAACAAAAAACAAAAAACAAGAAAGCCGTATACTCTACAACACTTTATTCCTCATCTTTTCCCAATTAAAAACACTACAAACCATCACTTTATTAAAAACATCTTCAATTACGCTAAGTTACTATTTTAATTTTGGAGAACTGCAGCTCATTCTACAAGTGTAGTTAAGAGTTGTTAGATTTTTTTTTTTTTTTTTTTTCCTTGAAGAAAAAAAGTTTGGAGAAGAGCGAGCTGTATTAGCATATTTCTCTGTAAACTATCAAAAGATTTTTTAAAATATTAATAGGAATGCTTACTGCATGTATTAAAAATAAGGATACGTGAGAGCATATCCTCACGTAATCTAAATTGAGTATTGAGAATTTAGAGCGACAGAAAACAATCTTATTTGGACCACTGACCAGCACAATAATCTCTATTATTTAGTCATCAAATTTGGTGGTCAGTGTTGTTGGCTTGATCCCTGTAATATTAAAACAAAAGGACAAAAAAAGTAGCTATGTAGTATAGATTACCAGAAAAAAAAAAAAAAAATTTGATCGATAATTCTATAAGATGAAAACGACAAAGGATTCTTCTATACTTTTCTAACAAATGTGTTTTATTATGGGGAAGAAGTGTGGACGATAAGTATCAATTGCACAAAACAAAACAAACGTGACATTTTGGTGCAATAAACCCAAAAAAAAAAAAAAAAAGCACTAATGAAATGCTAGATAGAGTGAATATAAGTTCCACAACAACTACCAATGGAGTGGTTGAATGCTCATTTTTAACTTTTTATTAATGAAGAGGTCTGGATTTAAGTCTCCTAGTTTATCTTCCGGTGTTCTTAAATGCAAAAAAAAAAAAAAAATAAAGGGTTTTCTTTTATTTAGGAAAACAAAAAACTACGAAAGAGAGACAATTAACTTGGAATTACTGATAGTTTTTTTAGTCCTTTAGTTTATTATTTTTTATTCACATTTTTATCTTTTAAATTAATGGCTGAGGATTGGTGCACAATAATATGCCACGTGCCAAAATTCAAAAGGCACCAAATTCTGAATTTTATGGATTGGCCCTTTGTTTGATTTTCATTTTTTGTTTTGTTTTGTTTTGTTTTTGGGAAGAACCTACATCTCCATCTATATAAACACATTCATATAAGAAAATTTGGAATATTCATCCAAATATTAATAGGAAAAATTAGGTTGGCTACCTTTCATAATCGTCTAATCTAATAGATAATCAAACTTTTTTTTATTTAGAAAAATAACTGTTTATCATTTTTTAGATTTGGTTAATCAGTGATTGACTATGAAAATTGATGATTGACTAATAGTTAATCAGTTATTAATAATGAAATTTTGTAATTTATATTATGATTAATAAGTGATTGACTATTATTTAGTCAATTACTAATTGACCATTAAAGAAAATTGATTAACTATTTTCTTCAAAAAAAAATGACATTTTAACTAATTTTTAAAAATTTTGAACATTTATTAAAAAATTTCTTAAAAAAAAGACTATTTAGCTATAAATCTCTTATTAATAACTTCAACTAAATTATTATTGTCTTTATAATATATTTTTAGGACCTTTTATATTAATCTTCTTTTTTTAATTTTTATTGACGACTGTAAGATTTTATAGGTGCACAAAATTTCAATGATTTTCTCAAAAGGCCAAAAAAAAAAAAAAAGAAAAAAAAAAAAAGAGAATTTATACGTGTGCGCGTAGTATTTTTTACATGAATACACACGGTCGCAGAATAACTTTTATATCACTCACAAGTCTATTCATTCAAATAGTATACAATGAAGCTAACTGATAAATACATATATACACATGTATACTCACATTTATATATATGTATGTATATATCATAATATACACGAGTAATACTCTGGTAGGTTGCTTTGCTCCGATCTTATCCTTTTTCTACTTACAAATTTCTCCACGCTAGAGAGTTCAGTGCGTTTAGGGTTTACACCAAAAAAGAAGAAGAAGGAAGTTCATCCATAAGCACTTGACTGAATATTGCATTTGTCTTCTAAAACATCATGCAGTCGAATTACGAAACAGCGCCTGAGACTAGTTCTGGTTATCTTTCCCAAACTCAACACTTCACTGCTGCAGACATCGACGACTCTTGCTCAGTCCCACCATTTTTTCCTCATCTCCCCTTACTCCCACCCAATCTCAACCACCATTTCTCTCTTCTTCATCACCACCAACAGGACCACCTTCTAAACACCACCCACCAACATCACAGTTTCTCCAATATCTTTCAACAACAACAACAACAAATTACTCCAATATTTACACACCAGTTCTTCCAACACTGGCCACAGTTTCACCAAGAAATTACTAGTACTACCACTCCGGCTGATCAATCTTCTTCTTCGCAGAGTAATATTCTCTTCCCTGTGAACTTCAGGCTTGGTGGTGACTTTTTGCTTGATGGAAATCATCACGATGCTCTTCCCGATAACCGACCGTATTCTTCTTTCGAGTTCACGCCCAAGTTTTGTCGGCAGACGCATGAATATTCCTCTGCCAAGCAACCCTTTTGGTAATTTTCATGATTAATTTTTTACCTGCACCTTATTCTTCTTTTGTTGTTTCGTAATTTTCTCCGCTCTGTTTCTTTTTTTCTTTTTTTTTTTTTATTATGGTTAATTTTCGTGGTTTTTATGTTTTTGGTGCAATGTGTGGCAGCAAGGATATAATTCATATTCCTAACGCAGACAAAAGAACAGCCAATTAGCGGATGTGACAGAGGTATGCAATGAGCTTGAAGAAATCTATGGCCTTGTCAAGAACATTAGTACTACTTCTCCTACTACTAATATTGGTGAAAATAATCACAACCAATTAACCGGCTCTGGTTCTGCTCTCACCGCCGAAAACTCACCGGCAGCGGATCAGGCGAATCTTCACGATCCCGTGCCGTTTAGTGAAGAAGAAACTCCTGCACCAAGGAAGCATCCTCTTCATAAGAAGAAGACGAGGAAAAGGAGTACTAATAAAGAGGTGTGGAGTTCAATGGCAGGATTCGTTGAGAGCTTGGTAGAGCAGGTGATAAGCCACCAAGACAAGCTTCAGAGCAGTTTATCGGAATCCATTGAAAGGATTGATAGAGAGAGGAGAGAGAGAGAAGAAGAGTGGAGACGACAAGAAGCTCAGACGCAAAACAGAGAAGCCATCGCTAGAGTTCATGAACAAGCTCTGGCTTCAAGCAGAGAGGCGCTAATTGTGTCATACTTGGAGAAAATCACAGGCCACAAAGTTTATCTTCCTTCTAGGATGGACGAAATGACACACGTTAGTAAGGTTGAGATGAACAAAAGATGGCCTAAGAGTGAAGTCGAGGCATTAATTCGAGCCCGAACCGGTTTAGAATTGAAGTTTCAAGAACCGGGGTTGATTAAGGGTCCTATTTGGGAAGAGGTTAGCGCTTTGATGGCCGCAATGGGTTATAGAAGGAGTGCTAAAAGGTGCAAAGAGAAGTGGGAGAACATCAACAAGTACTTCAGAAAAACCAAAGTTAATAAAACTAGTGCAATAAAGGGATCTAATCAGTCGAAAACTTGTTCTTATTTCGATCAGTTGGATCAACTCTACTCGAGAAACGTTAATGGCCCTTCTTCTTCTTCTTCGTCCTCGTATTGCTCTAAGCCTTTGGCTGATGGTTTTGGGGCTCAAAGGCAAAGTTATACAGAGCTCTTGGAGGCCATTACGACAAAGAGAGACTGTGGAGTGCTTGCAAAATCTTCATCTAGTGGGAAACATGATTTTGATGAGATTTTTCATGATAGGGTAGAGTTCGAGCGAGTAGACCATGAAAAGGAGAAGCTAAGCCATGGGGATGACAAGGTTTTCGGAGATGAACTCGAAGAAGAAGAAGAAGATGACGATGACGATGATGATGATCTGGATGATGAAGAATGAAAATTATTACAAATTAGATTCTTCACTATGAGTTTTTTTAATTATAGCAATAGGGTTGCTTTGTTTGGTAAACTACGTACTTAATTATATAGAGTTAATTATAATGTTATTAGTTACGAGTACAAATATAGAGTTAATTATAATGTTATTAGTTGCGAGTACAAGTTGAAATGCTGTTGATTTGTAATAATTATTTGATATAAATATTGTTACACCATTACTCGAGAAATCAGGCAATAATTAGTTGAAGTATTCTAGTGGTTGTTTTCACAATTTTTTTTGCAGCACACAGACTAGCTATTTTGTACCTTATTTTCCCCCTGTGATTCATCAATACGGGGGAAGGATAAAAACAAAAAAGTCCCTACTATTCTGGGTTTTCCAGAGTACTGTACGATTAAATGGGCTGATTTTAGCTTCCTTTTTAGGCTAGGCATTTTGTTGTAGAAGGCTTGTTTTAGGAAAAATTCCTTGGACACAACCTACCATTGCTAAACTAGTTGTATATATATGCTTACATACATGGCTGAAATTGGGCCGAATCTTTGGTTTTACCTAGTTCTATTCTATGTACTTCGGCTATGGATTGGAAATCTTTGTGAATTGTAAAAGAAAAACAAAAAATTGGTTTTGGCTGGTTTACAATTTGGAAACCCCTCCTTGTTAATCTTTCTTTTTATATGTATATCTTAAGTCTCATGCTTGACAATCACGTTGATTCAATGATATAACATCATGTTACAAATAAATTAACTAATAATCACATGCATTTAAATATAAGTTAAATTTGCCGACCATGAGACTATTCTTATATATATTTGTTAGTTTTTAGTTATATATATGTGTGTTTATTCAATAAATAAGAAAAAAAAAAAAACGTAAATGTATCACTATTTGATATAATATTATAATTGTATTACTATTTGATATAATAAATTTATAAATGTTATAATGTTCCCATATTGTAAAGATTATCTCTTAATCAATATGTTGCTTTTTTTTTTTTTGCTAGAAAGCTAGTGTGAATACACGCACCCACGCCTAAACTGTAACGAAAAGAAAGTATAATAAGAAAAGGCCAAGAACTCAATCAACTTTTGAACATCATAATTATAAGGAGACTAGTCAGACATGTTAAAGCTTTAGCTTCAACTCACGTCTCTAGACATTCAAGAGAGAAGAATTAGATAACAATGCTAATTAAGGGTCAATTTCGACGGTGGAAAATGGAAATTAATTAATCATATCGCATCCATTCTCCTGTGAGCATTTATTGATCAGATCGAGGGGAGAATAGCTTGGGTTCGATGCGTCATTATAAATGTTTTACTTCCCATCCGAAGATCATCATCGTTTACACCAATACCGACATCGAACTGATCACCAAGATTGCATAATTAGCTCCCAGAAGTCCATGTAAAATTCAAAGTCCTGAAACTTCTCATGAAAAATGTCATAAAAAATGTTCGTACTGATGCTATTATTTTCCAAGTCTTGGACTAATATTGGGGTTTCATGACCGGAAACAGCCGTGGTACTAACGTCAATATGATGAATTTATAGGGCTGATCTGTTAAAGTATGGCTGTGAAGCAGCAGTACTTGTCATACTAGTGCACTCAAAGCCTTTGTACGAACTGCACTGGTACGTTGAACGACATGCGTTTTATATCGGTTGATATCGTTGCTTGGGTTTTAAGAGACTGTCGTTTGCTACTGTCGGCTGTAGTTTGCAGCCTGATCTTGCTTTTTTCATGATCCAGCTCGTAATTGGAAGAAAATGACTGGTTTAATGGTAATTTAGGCTAGTACAAGTGCCTTTCACTTTCTTAAGTAAAAATTGTGTTCCAGTAGTTTTTTATTTCGTTGTCTGTACGTCTATTAGCAACCATCTATATATATATATATATATATATATATAAACGTACATATAACACTAATCACCCAAATTGATGACAAATAAATTAGGGTAAATAATTAGATCATAAGTTAAGTTAAACCCTAGATGTTAATTAGTCCATTAAAGTAATTAAGATCGTCTGTCTATATTAATATATGTGAATTAAGAAAACTACGTGTTAATTAGTTCATTAACGTAAGATCGTGTGTATATATATTTATGTGTGAAGTAAGATGAATGAAAAACGTGCGTACCTGCTGCCTGACATGAGTTTGTGAGGCCTAATGACCCTTCTAAAAGAGAAACATAAAATTGGTTTTGTTTGGTTTAAAATTTGGAAATCTTCCTTGTTAGTATTTGTCTTTATTTTATATATAAAAACATAGGTACGTATAAGGTCTCATGTCCGACATTCATATTGACTTGGTAATTTGACATCAGGCCAACAGTGTATAACACTGAAATCATTGATAATAATATTTTCAATAAAACATAGTAATTACACTAGCAACTCCAAAGATAACCATGTTACAAATAAGGTTACCTATTAAATTGCCTAATAAACACATGCATTGAAAATTACCAATTTGACCCTCAGCCAAGGGAAGTCGAATCCCCGCTGCCTCCTTGAAAGAGAGATGTCTTGAACCGCTAGACGATGGGGCATACCAGACATGAGACTATTCTTATATATTTAAATTTGTTAGTTTTTAGTTATATATAGAAATATGTGTGTACGTATTTAATAAATTAGAACAATTATAATTATGTCTCTACTGGATAAAATAAATTTATGAATATTATAAATTATAATGTTACTATATTAACGAAAGATGATCTTTTACGTAATTAACATGTTGTTTTTTGGCTACAATGCCAGCGGAAATACACGCATACATGCCTAAGTTGAAACGAAAATAAATCAAGAAAAGTCCAAGTACTCAAATCCACCTTTGAATTAACATCATTATTAAGGAGACTAACATACATATCATACCTTTCTCTTCAATTCACGTCTCTAGAAATTCAACGGATCAGAATCTGCTAATCCTAATCAATGGGTCAAGTTCAACGGTGGAAAATGGAAATTCACAACACTAATCATGATATTGAACCCATTAATTTGGCGGCAAGCATTTCCTGATCAGAGGAGAGAATACAAGGCTTGAGCGTGTGACTTAGACGGCCATTCAAAGTCGTCCTTGAGATCATCGTCTACTACGCTGGTAGTGATATCAAATAATCATCAACATTACATAGTTCCGAGAAGTCCAGATCAAAGTAAAAGTCCTGAAGCTTCTCATCTTGAAAAATGTCATCAAAATTAGTAGTTGTAATTGTACCGACGTTATTATTATTTTCCAAGTCTACGACTTGTGTTGTCGTTTCATGACCTGAAATAGACGTAGGACCAATATATGGCCGTGAAGCAGCATCACTTATCATAGTACTAGTGCACTTTAAAGCCTTTGTACGCACCGCACTGGTACGATGAACGACATGCGTTTTATTGGTAGATGTTGTAATTGCTTGGGTATTGAGGGTCTGTCGTTTGGTAGTGTCGTTTGTAGTTTGGAGACTCTCGTTCCTTTGATCATGATCCAGCTCCTTGGAAGTATATGATTGGTTGGATTTAAATTTAGTGGTAATACCAGTACTGCCCTTCACTTTCTTGCGTATGATTGTGTTCCAGTAGTTTTTTATTTCGTTGTCTGTACGTCCTGGAAGTCTTCCCGCTATTAGCGACCATCTACATATACATATACACATATATATAAACATACATATAACATTAATTACCCAAATTGATAACAAATAATTAAGATAAATAATTAGATCAGAGGTTATCGATATCTTGTTCAGTAAATTAAATATTTCATGTCAATTATAAGTTCATTAAAGTAAGAATTAATATATATTTACTTATGTGAATCAAGAAAGGAGACGATTAATGAAAAACGTACGTACCTGTTGCCTAACAGTTTGTGGAGCCTAATAATGAGATCCTCTTCCTGTTCAGAGATGTTACCCCTTTAACATCAGGTCTAAGATAATTCAGCCACCTTAATCTGCAGCTCTTTCCACATCTTTTAAGACCTACACCAAAACACTACATTATAGTTTTTTGACACACATATATATATATATGTATATGTATATTCCAGATGTATTTTAAATATATAAACAGAGCAGAAATGAAGCCAGAGCCACTAACCATACGTACACGAAGGGGAAAAAAAAAAAAAATATATATATATATATATATATATGAAATAACTAATTGACATATACTTGTGTAGGGAAATATTGTCAAGGCATTTGGGTTGGCAATTTCAGACACGACATGGTGACACGATTTGAAAACGACACGAAATAAATAGGTTGGGACCGCATATTTAATATTTGAGTCTTAATTGGGTTGGCACGTATAACACGAAACTAAACGGGCTAAAAACGGGTTAACTTACCTAAACCCGTTTAACACGTTTGATTATAACGGGACGGAAATGGGCCAAGACGATACGACCCGTTTATAGCCCGTATATAGAGATTTTAAATGAAAAAAGAACTTTTCAAGAACTTTTCATATATTTTTCATGTTTTTTGATGCCTTCAAATATATTTGAATCTTGATTATATTTGCCACTTGAGTTGGGTGTTTGTTAATTATTGTATTTGTGTTCATGAATCAAAAGATTAAATAGACTTGTGTTTATGTTTACATGTGTGTTTATCATTATGAAGATTGAAACTTTAGTATTCTTGTTTGGTAGTGTTAATTTTTTTAAAAATAATTTTTTCAGTTAATTGGGTTATAAACGGATCATTTTCATGCCAAACCCGTCACAGACAGTTTAATTATCATGTTTGCGTTTCATGTCATGTTAATCATGTTTTAAGCGTTTTGTGTTCGTGTTTGGGTTCTTAACACATTTATTAATTGTGTCGTGTTCATATTTACATTAATCGTGTCGTGTTATATTCATGTCGATCCGAACACGGCCTGCGAACTTAAATTGCCAGCCTTTGATCCTACTAGAGCTAACTCGTAAGACAACAACATAATCAACCTCTTGTTTTATTGGAGGCGTGCACTTTTTTTTTATTTTTTTTAAGAGATGAATAACATAAAATATATTAAAAAAATCATAGCATACATGTCAAAACGAATTATAAACATGTTACGATAAAATATGATGATTTTTTAAGATTTTAAAGTGCTACATATAGTAGCTCTATATTCAATACAGTTGAAAATTTATTTATTGATTCATACGACCAAATTATATTCAACCATGGTTCCTCTTTCTTTATGGTTTTTTTTTTTTTTTTCCCTTTCTTTATGACTAGTATATTCCGAACAAATGATAAAATTTTTCAATGAAGGTTTATATATGAATAATCAAATTTTTGGAGGCAAAATATAGGAAAACTGTAAAAATTCTAAAGGAAAAATTATATATATTAAAAAAAAAAAAAAGGAGTTTAGTGGAAGCGGTTCCCCACTTGGCTATTTGTGTGGCTCTGTCCGTGGGTAAAAGCTCTCAAGTTCACAATATGCTAGAAGCAGTATTTTTATTTCTCTTAATAATGAGTGAGAGCTATAAATCTCATATCGAAAACACTTATTTCATCTATTACTTACCAGCTTTCGAAGGAAGGTCTCTCCATTTTCCTTCACCGTGAGTTTTGATGTAGTCCGTCAGGATTTTGTCCTCAAGAGCTGTCCAAGCTCCTTTGTTCATTCCTTCCCTTGTGCAACATGGACTTCGTCCCATTTGATCTCTCTCCCTGTCTCTCTCCTCCTCTCGCCTCTTCTCCGCCCTCCCCCTCTCTACCCCCTCCTCCGGGTTTGGAAAGTTGGGATTCCAGAACATCAACCTTTTTTATATATAGGCTAATCCTTTCATTTAACTAAAAAAATTAAGGAAATAAAATTAATACATGTTATATTTTACCCAATTGTAATAGGCCCGAGAATGCTAGTTCAATCTAGTTAGACAAGGAAACAAATAAATATATAAGTTAAACAAGAAAAGTTTTTTCGTCAACTTTTCTCTGTTGACAAATTATATAGGGAGAGGGAGAGAGAGAGAATTACAGCGTGTCGTGATTTCATGTATAAAAATATAATAATTTTACACAACCATTCATTAAAATTGTAGAGTTTGAATCTCCTTATCTTTATAGGTTTCCAAAAAAAAAAAAAAAAAAAAGAGAAGAAGAAAGAGAAATAGAGGGAATTAAGCCGAATCTCTTACTGGGCGTTAGACAGCGTGGCACTAAGTTACTTAAAGATGTACTAATAGCCCGCTGTGTACTTTGTGTTTTTTTTTTTTTTTTTTTTTCTAACGCAATCATGAAGAAAAAATCTCACACCAAAGGGTTTATTAGGACATGTGCCTTAGTTAAGTCCCCTCCCCAAAATTAATAAATATATAAATTACGGTTACGACTGCCTAATAAATGGCAGTTTAATCAAAATTCACAATGTAGAAACTAACTATAGGCGGACAGTTCGACTTCTGTAGTTGATAAACTAGTTAATACCATAGTCGCCATTGCCGTCATTATTAGAATAGGATACTAAAAAATATATATCTAAATTAATTTCTTCATTTTGTTTAATTTCTTCCTTGGAGGACCTGCAGAAAGGTAATTGTTGAAATTGTTCAAAGGGTATGACAAGAAGCAGGAGGAAGATAATGATCCTGACTCAATCTCAATCTTTGCTGTTTAATGTTTTGTTGCATCATTGCGAAACCATTGTTTATTGTTTCAAAACTTGGGACAAAAAAAATTCCAGTCTGAAATTTGTCTTTTTCTCTTACTCATATGTGTATATATTTTAGAGATATTCTGTTATTCATATTAGTTACATGGATCTTAGTGCATTTTTACAACTTTTTATTTTTATTTTTTATTTTAAATTTAGGATGGGGATTTGCAATTATTGGTGTAGTGAAGTGTGGTTCCAATACATTTCAAATATAATAACATTTTTATATAATTTTTATTTTATATATTTGCTGGAATTTGAATCTCTTTATTTTTCTTTAAAAAAAAAAAAAAAAACATAGTAGGAGATTTTTTTTTTAAAAAATTATTAGTGCAAAATTTCATTAAATCCCTACAATATATCTGCCACTACTTGGCCTTGGTAGAATCTATCCATGCTTACAACTCATAATTTTTCGGGTATAGTTTTGTAAATTTTGGCTGATAACAATAGCATTGGTGATATCCTCACATCTAACCGTTCACAATTACTTCCTTCGATTATCACTATGAGTCTCATATTCTTGAACTGGGAATGTTGAGTACTGAATAAAGAAAAGAAAAGAAAGGAAAAAAAAAAAAAAAAAAAGATGAAACAATCTTGGAGAGATTTTGTTGTCATGGTATAATAAATGGTGCAATCAGAAGCTTGTAGTATGATGATCAGCTGGTTTTCTCTATCAAAAAAAACTCTAAAACAGGTAAACTGACTGGCTACGAGCAATAGTCCAAATGGAACTGATCGAATTTCGGGACGGGAAAAACTTGAAAGTAATTGGCAACAGAATCAGTACTACTGGTTAACGAACTGGTTATAAATTATTAGCCGAATAGCCGGTTTCCGAATAAATACAAAGGTCTGTAATGCAACTCCTCCCTCCTCCAACTCCTTGTTACTGCTACTAAATATTAGTACCACTACCATAACTATTTCTATCACTACTATTTCCTTTCTTCGCTATCTGAGCGCTTTGTATTATTCAGTACAAGGCCCAGAAGATGAAATGCGTTGAAATTGTTAATACCTTGATTCCGCTTATTATGACAATATGGATTCTGCGCTTCCTTTAGCTGATTTAGCATTTTGTTTTGAACTCTCTTTCTACACCAGAAAACCAACTTTTTAAAAGATATAATGTTTTGCCTTGCTGATTTACTAACGTTTTTAAACACAAAATTTTATTTCCAAACAACATTGATATAGCGTACTCTTTAGCTTTATCAGAACATTTAACTAATTTTCTAATTTGTAGACACTCTGAGTCGTTACGGTTCTCTGTTATGGCGAAAAAAGCAAAGGCCAGTTCTATGTTTAGTTTAGTTTAGTAACTGTTTGGAAGGGAAGGAATAATGACCTCCAGACGTCCAATTGCACGCAACAACTTTATGCTAACTTGTCTTCATAAATATGCTAAATTTGTCTATTTTTGAAGAATAATATATATTTATTTTGGGAATTTTTTTTGCCTGATTTGTTTACAAATTAAGTATTGTCTGAGGTCGGTTTATGTATACATGCTGGTTTTTTTTTTTATCGGTTAAGGGCAATGGACAACACGAAGGACACCAGTAACCATACCAATATGAAGTATCCCACTGATATTGTTGGGCCTATATCCTCTGGTTCCTGTAAAGTTTTCCAATTTTTGTTAATTTCGGGGAAACAAAATTGGTTTTTTTCTAAATTTATGAACTATGAAGCTCCTGAGCATAACACACAAAATTAATAACATTTTGTTGTGGCAGGGGAATAATATTACCTGGGCAGGAGGAGATTCTTGAGAAGGTTTAGTACTGTCAACCTCATAAGGCCAAGCGTATCTGTCTGGGTTCTCACTCCTGGCCAAGCTCCAATCATAAATTCTTCGCTCTTCCGGGGTTGACAAAATTGTGTATGATTCCTGTTCAATCAATTGGAAGCACATTATTCCGACTCATCAGATCACACTATATAATTGCATCACATTAAATAAAGTACGAAATTGATGAACATTTAACGATTCAGAGTTATGATCCACTACTATGAGAGTTGTGTTCCAGTAGTGGTTTTTTTTTTTTTTTTTTCCATATTATATCATAGAATATACACGTAAAAATAAACGGGAAGAAAAATGATGTAATTTACGAACTTCTAGCAGTTCAAGCTTTTGGTCGAGTTCTTCGGCCTCCAGTCCTTGATTCAACAGCTCTTCTGTCTTGCTTCTGTATGCGTCAACAACCTGTTGGAAGTAGAGCAGAGAGAGGGAAGCTTAGATTATAATCTTTTTTTTTTAATTTTTAAATTTTTAAATTTGAAAGATTACGAAAGATATGGGAATGAGCGTAGAGTTGTAACCTGATCGTTTGAGCACCCTCTTGGGAGTCCAAGCCTTCCATAATGATCTACATCTGTAATTGCTGC